>VUYV01000098.1:1906979-2002252 GCA_008711295.1 Anarhynchus alexandrinus
CCCCCCCCTCCCCGGTCCCGTCCCCCCACCCCGACTCGCCCCGCGGGGCTCCGGCCACGGCCGGGCGCGGCGCCGCACCGCCGCCGCACACCTCGGAAAGTAGCGTGGCCCCCCCCGGGGGCAGCGCCGGGTCCGAGCCGCCTCTCACCCAACCCCCGGGAGGGGTCCCGGGGTGGTCCCGGCGGCAGAGCGGGGAGCGCAGGCGGCTGCTGCCCGGCGAGGAGGCACCGCACGCCCGCGGTGGCCGGGCGTGCTGCGGGGGCAGGCTCACCTTTCCTTACTCAGTTTGTGTGTGTTTTTTTAATAATTGGCCAATACGGTGTTTATCCTGATCATGTTTTCAATTATAGCGAGGCATTTTCAGGCCGTATTCCTGGAAATGAGATGCCGGATGGGTCGATAACGTTTGCACATGTGCTTCATGCGTGCATCATCAGGAGATCAATATGATTGCGCTGGTATGGAGATTTGTATCACACCTGTTCTCTGACATCACATAGAAACAGCTGCTGTTTCTTTTATTGTTTTTCTTTTTTTTCTTCTTCTTCTTTTTTAAATGCTAAATATTGGGTTTGTGTGTAACAACATGTCAGGGATATATTGTATAATCAGAAATGCTTTCTTCTTTCTCACTGTGTGCCTCCCTGTACGTCTCCCCCACCCCTTTCTGCTTTGCCAACAATCACATTTAAATTACCCAAAAAACAATAGGGTCGATCTGTAACTGAATTGTCAGGCAGCACACAAAAAGAGTGTTGTTCTCAGCTGACAGGTTTTAAAACTTCTTTCTACCAAGAAGTGTATGCATTTTAATATATGTTTTTGGATGTGAATCCAATCTTTGCAGCTGGCCCTGATCTTGGAATAATAAAGCCTTTTAAAAAAAAACGTATATGCTAACATCTCAAACTTTCAGAAAGTTCAGATTTAGCTCTCAATTTACATAAAGTGTGTGTCTTTGTCCTATCTGTAATGTAGCTGTATCTACAACAGACTCCATAATCCAAAATATTAAGTGGCTGGTCTCTGAGGAAAATTGCAGGAAAATACTGAGTAGGAGGAAAAATAATCCCCAAGTGTAACCTTGTGTGACATGTGCTATTAGCATACATCCATATATATACGCACACATATACATACGGGGAATATTTATTTTGTGATAAGTCAGTATTCATTGTACTAGTATAATGTATTTCCTTTTACTCTTTTCCCCTCAAATGTGCTGCCTCTCAACAGAGGAGTGGTTGCTTATACCAAGAATGAACCACCTCAGGACCCTTGCTTCGATAAGGATCATGTCTGCATAAAGTTTTCTGAGGATGTGGATAAGACTCCAAGCAAAAGCTGAAACTTATTTGGAAGGGATCTGGATTTTGGGCAAGAGAAAACGGGAAGGCCTATCCTGGCATTTCCCAACCTAACATTCAAGGGAGAGGAAAAGGACTCAAACACCCTCCTGTGGTCCTGGATGTGTGCATCATCCTATGTGGTTTCTCACAGAACTGGCTTCTGCCACAGAGCAAGTACTCAAATAAAGGTAGAACGTCCTCTTCTGGTAGAAGAGAAGACTTGTTGGCCTCCCTTGTTCCCATCTAATTGTCCTGACTATCACAAAAAGAAGGGTTCGTTTCTGGAAAACTGCACTTTTATAAAGGTTCCCCTCTTTCTCATCTCAGCTATCTGATTTAAAGACATTTCTGAGCACCATTACATTGTTCCATTTTATAAGCTTCCCCTTTCTTTTTTGCTTTCATTACAGGGCAACACAAGCCTTCTGCCTTTCTGCAGAAATTTCATGTGCCGTTTCTCACTGTAAAGCAGCATACAAATTTGGATTACAAAGGTTCATTTCTTGATTTGGCCAAGACTTTTCCATGAAAAACAAGGAAACCAATTCCTGACAAAACTAAGCTCCAAAATGTACTAACTGAGTTCTAATATTAGGTAGCGGATACGTGTGCTATTACACTGAAACTGTAATAATAATACATAAGTGGGACTGTTAAATATAGAACTTGTATTGTATGGTATTGGTGAGCGTTGTGCTTATCACATGAATACAGGTACATTGAACAGTTATTTTTTCCTTTAAGTTGACCTGAAAGTTGATGTCTGTTTTCAGGTAGTGGGCAATGAATTGAATTAAGAGGTAGTAGGGATCTTACCTAATCAATGCCACTGGTAAAAATTGCAAAGGGAATATAAGTTTGGCCATCAGTAGATATTTGGCAAGTCACATCTGATAAACTGCCACCCCTTTTGATTAAGACAGCTGGAAACAGGTATGCTCTCTGAAACTTCTCTCTGTGGATCAGCAAAAAGAAAAAATTGAGCATCTTCAAGAAGTTATCTTGTAGGTGAGCAATTTTCACTTTTAATAATCCGCCCTTGGATGCTTGGACTGTTTGGAGGGCACCCTAAAGGTTTAGCCAGATTCATTGTGGTTCACAGGAAGAACAGGAGGACGGTGTGACTGTGACTGTGAATACTCTGATGTTAAATATGGAAAGTTTCTGGTAGCCCATGGTGGTCTAGCAACTCTGTGTATTTGTGGCTTTGTTCATACTGCAGAAAGGGCATGTAGACAGGTGGCATTCACATTTTAGGACAGATAAAATTGACATATACGTGTTATGAGCCAAACTGACCCCTTTCCTACCTTTTATTGGTGATTCAGGGAGCAGTAACAGAATTGTGTATCCCTCTACAGTTTGGTGGATACTTTCCCCTTGTTGTAGGCCAGAACAGGACAAACTGTCTTAGACGCTCCAAAGGCATTTTCTTCGCCTGCGTTGGCAGTACCAGGAACCAGCACTGGGGAGGTGCATCAAGCCTTATTGTTCAGAATCAATTGCAAACAGGATGTGATGTGGTAAGATGAGGTTTAATGAGTGAGTGGAATGAAAACAGGTTGCTAAACAAGTAACAAAATCTTTCCAGGTTACTGAAAGCTTGGACAAAAGTACAAAATTCCGGTAGAAAATATGAGTGGAAGAGTGGAAAAATTGTAAGGAAAATATTAAAGTAATAAACTATCTGAGGCAGTTAAATGAAAAATGTTAAAGGACTATATTGATCTATTGCTTTACTGATCTGATCTGTTGATCGGATACTTTTCTATATTATTTCAAAGAACACTAAGAAACTCGGAATATACACAGACCATGGAATTTCTAGGGCAGAAAAAGTCTATCCCCTTGCTGGGACTGCAGTGTTGTCAATAGCAGCAGGAATTCTGACACTGTTTCTAACTGAAATTTTGAAAACTTTAAAAAGAAAAAAAAAGAAAAAGAAAATGTAGTTATTGCTGGAAACCCACTCTAAACAGCCCTTTAGGATTCTACTGTTTGAAGGGAACACCTAAATGCCAGAAAGGCAGCACCACCAGCTCTAGGCAACCCATTTCCACGTAAAGGCTTAAGAAGTGGCGTAGTGGGAGGCAGCATGGAAAGAGCAAAGCTGTGGGATAGAACAGCCTCTGGAAGGCCATTTCAGCTTGGGCAGCATTAAGCTAACTGTTGGCTGTCTTAAGTCATGTGCTAAGTGCGGAATGGCTCTTGCCCAGTTTCCTGACTGGCAAATTGCCTTTTCTACTTCTACAAGTCTGCGAAGCAGAGCTATGTCATACTTGGTGATAAAACTTCAAGTTTTTAAGTTAAAATTATAGACGAGGAGCATGGTGCTTTAGGAATGGAGGAGTTATGAGTGGTTTTTGTACTTTTAAGGTCTGGAACGTTTTGTGTGGCAGACATCAAAAGACATGTCAGTTGGCAATCAGTTGCAGCTGGAACAAGATTGGAGACTAAACCCAAGATTAAAGTGAGGACGGACGTAGTTTGTAAATAACTACTGTGACAATTCAATTAATTTTTGCCATTACTTTATTTTTCTTCTTGTTAGTTTGATTCTGTTAAAGTTAATGTAGAGGGCATATCTGATTCATTGGGTATGTGGAGTCACATCATTTTCTAATCCAAAAAAGGCTTTGTTTGACTGTAGATCCTGGCTTGGATCTTAAATGGAATAAAAATCACTGTTGAGAATGATACCCATACCCAACTGTGACAAGCTGAATATAGCATGGCAAAAAGCGTAACAAGTGGACAATTTCCAGCTCAGTGCATGTATTTGGTGACGTACTGGGTCTTGTTTCTCGACTGAGAGAGTAGGTACTTGAGTACGTCAAAGTTACAGCCTTGTTAGGGACAGATCATTAACCTCTTATTGTGAGGTTTGTATTTACTTTATTGTCTGTCAAGGAAGAGGATCAGTTTTAATGGTTTACTTTCAGAGATTAATGGAACCAAATGGATTTTAGACTGATGTTTAGTCAGTGGCAGCTTATTGGGATTTTATCAAAATTGTCCTACGTGGTACATCTTGATAAATTCCAAATGTCACCTGCTGGTACTGTGTCGCACATGTTGATGAATATATAGCGTGTGAGGAAAGAAATGAACTTGACAGACCCCTCAGCAAAAATAATGATCCAAATTGTGGATTTGGACTAATTGTGACAAAGAATTTTAGAGAAGTTAAGGTCATGGCTATGATGGAAACAAAGAAAAACTTGTTTCCCAGCTGTGATGAGCTGATTTATTTTTATGAGCAGAAAAGAAGGATCTCATCATTACCCTGATTCTTTCAAATTTTTCTTTTGTAATGAAATACATATATACAAAGCACTTAGTGTTTAAGTATTTTTATTTCAAGATTTGGTACATCCTCACACATGTATGACAGCTCTTCATAGGTCATCAAAATGTTCAGTCCATTAAAAAGCACATTTCTGCTATCACATAAACAACAGAGAATTTCCCAAATTAATTTTTTAGAACAAATTGAAGGCATTATGCTATATTAAGTAAATGGTACTGCAGTGCAAAATAGTGATATCTGTAGACCTTCTAAAGTCCTATTTTGAAGTCAGGCTTTTATGGAACAAGCATGACTACAAATATTAGGTAGTAGTATGGGAAGGAATAAGATCTCAGGGTAATTTATGCTTTCTTTTGGGTCCTATTGCAAACATTTTTTTGAAGTGGAGGCCCTGCATGGACTGCTGAGAGTTTTTGGCTCCACCGTATGTACTGTGAGAATTGCCTCTTTCCAGTAGCACAAAAACTAGCTTGGGTCCTCCCAGTACTCCCTCAAGAAGGGGGTCTAGGAGGAGCCCTGTGGCTCCTGTTCTGTACACTCACTTGGTTAGTTCATGTACGCTTTCTTCTACACTTGATCAAGAGGTGACTTGAGGAGCCAGAAGTCTGGAATAGAAGGATTGATATCCAGACTGCCAGTCCTTAGGGTACAGTAAGTTCCCTTTGTCCCTGGATGTCTGGAAAAAGAGGAGATAATGCATCTTGTGTGCACAGGGTAGCTAGTTCAGAAAGGGTTTGCAGAACACATGGGTTCAAGATTCTGCTTCCCAGTCTCTGCCCTGGCCCTTACCTCTTCTAATAATCAGCCAAGTCCTTTGTTTCCTCTGGTCATCAGAGGGGGGCTGATACCTGTGGGAACCCCAACTCTGAGAACTTGCTGATCCTTAACAACTTCATTGTACAAGACTGCTGTGAGAGCAGGAAGAGTAAGCATGGAGATCATCTTCATCTCAGACGAGAGGGATTGAGGTAGATACGGGCAGGAAAAGGGCTTTAGCCATTTTCCCACACAATGTGCCTATCCTATGTGACTCCAGCTGCTGCTCCAGAATTGTGTGGCATCGCATCTGCTAGCCTTGTATAAATAACCTAGGTACATTTGGGCTTTACAAATGACATTAAATGCCTTTGTTTAGGCAACTGAATCAAGCACAAAATGATGTGCCCAGAGGGATATCGATAGCCTGTGGAATAGCAGCGAGAACCCCCAAATCTCAACTAAATCTGTCTCCACTGGCCATCCTTTCTTGCTGGTGTGTTACTTTATCTCATTTATGCATGTAAAAATCCATGGATTGGTCCCATGCTTTAAAACGTGAAATGATAAGGAAAAGTTGATTATTAGAAGAAAAATTGTTTCATGAATGCATCATAAAATCCTGACATTCAGGATTTGGTCTGTATTAGGTGACTGCCTTTTATCTATATCTATTACATTTGTTGTTGGATCACTTTTTTTGAAGACCAAAAATTATCTGAGGTTTGCTCGTGAGATCCATGCTTCTTTCTTTCATTACAGGTAATAGAAGGTGACAGTGGTTTGGCCCAGAGTCCACATATTCCTTATTTCTAGCCTCATAGTTCCACCTTAATTGCATGGACTTGAAAGTCCCTATCTCCAAGTCTAAACTCAGTCTGCTTCTAGTCCCTCATCACACTCATTGCCATACCCTGCTGACCTCATTGAACTTTTTGAGCATCCTTCACAGGATTCAAAAGGAAGATGAAATTCGTGGTGGTGATGGTGAGAAGGGGGTGTAGTGTCCTTTCTCCTTTATATAAAGGAGGCCATCTCTGTGAATGAGAGAAGTTCAATACTGATCCATAATACCATCCAAACTCCTTCTAACATGAATGCTGTAATAGTGCTATCCATTATGTATGAGCAAAGCCAGGAAATCTGAGAGAGTCTTGCAGGCCCCTGCTTCTCTGTAACGATGGCAATAATGCTTAACTAGAAGGTGCCTTAGGTCTCACTCCTCCCAGCAGAGGTTCTCATCAGCCTTTGCTTTTAATGGCTGCTCGCCTCAGTGAGCTGCAGTATTGCCAAGGTCAAGTGTCCTGAATATATGTGTATCATGAGATTTGGCTCTAGAAAGTCAGCTTAAATAAGTAGTTTTTAACTGAGTACTCTTTCCTACTTTCTGGTTTCTGGGGTGGCAATCATGTTTTTAGGTCTTTCTGCAGAACAATATTATTTTGCAAATACTTTTTTTTTAAAAAAAAAAGAAAGCTGAGATTCTTATATGATGTCTGGATTCCAGTAGCTAGCATTTTAAGAAGAACATAAAATATGTCCTTGATAGAAACACTAGAATTTCAAACTAGGGAATTCAGGCCTGCAAGGTATGGGGCTGTGCTGGCCTTGGCAGATGTGAAAGCAGAATAGTGAAAGTGGCCTATTTTATGGAAATTTGATTGTCAGAGAAAGACATTTTTCTTCATATTAATTTACAGAAACTCAAGAGCTTTTGGTGGAGGGGCAGTGGAGAGGGAAGGAAAAGGATAGTGTAGAGATAAATAATGGAATATTTAGAATCTCCAGAGAGGATTGTAAAGTAGAGAATCAAAACAAACTTGTGCTATTAGATTTCTGTTGGTGTTCATGGTATTTTGGCAGAGAAAAAAAAATAAAAAAGGATCTTAGCAGTAAACAGATAGTAAGGGAGGTTTTGAGGAACAACTTGAAAATCTGAAAATACATTAATTTAAAACAATGTTCACTACTCCAAACTGACTTATATCTACAAAGAATTCATAAAATAAGAGAGACCTCTTGAGGACTATGGATGAATGCCATTAGCTCCATTCTTCTTAGATGTCTTTGATGTCTCTGTAAGTTGCTCACCTATTGGTAAAACAGAGAAAAACAGAATAAAGGAAAGCATTCCTGACAAGATCTAAGTCAACACTGATTTCACATCCATTAGGTGGAAAGAAAATATATCCACAGCCAAGTGAATGCTTTATCCACAAAATTTTGAAGCATGCTTTAGTAACCTGCTACTAGTAAAACACAAATCCTGAAAAGAATTCATTCTGAAGTATCTCAAAGATGAAGACATAACAAACCTAGACAGTAAGAGAGTCATTTAAGCATTAAACTCTGTGTGCTATTTGGCTCAAACCACAATATCCCAAAATTCAATACTGCGAGTGAAGTAACTGGCTCTTTTGAGGAAAATAACAGCATACCAACAACGTAACTTGCAATGTCTGGAACCACTTACAAATGAAATAAAAGTATTTTTTTTTACCCTGTCTTGCTCAAATATGCACATAATTTTTAAGATCTTCTTTAAGCCTCCTGAAAACTTTGTTAGCACATGTGCATTGTTTTTATCCTGCAGCAGGACAGTTGCAGGTAATTTTTGTCTTTTTCTAGGATATTCTGATAAGAGTGCAGTATGAGGGTGTTTATTGTATTAATCTTATTTAAAAAAAGAGAAAAGCTCCAAAATGTACTTGGAGCTTCTCAGAAATAAAATAGTATTCTTTTCACGGAAAAGGGAGGTAAAATCCTGGATGGGTTCCGACCCCATGTTAAAAAAAGTAACAACTTGACACAAAGATGAATGGTCACATATAAAAAGTATGTTGGGATGTGGGGACAGAAGATAGACAGTAGGGGTTCATTTGCAATTAATTTTTTACTCTTTAATATTTTAATACATTCCTTAAAGTGATAGGATATTTGCGATTCAATTGCAGTAATGTCCTTTTAGAAGCAGAATCAAGATTATCTTCAAATCTGATCTCTCTTTTTTGAGCATTCCTGTTCAGACAAGATATACAGGTAGAGGTGTCACCTGTTATTAGATCAGGACCCATCACTTTCTCAGTTACATGCATATTTAGTATGCATGGCCTGTTATTTCAGCCAAACTCTTCCGCAGGAATTCCTTTTTTTATGCTGTAAACGTACTTTATCTTTAAAAAAGTATTTCTTTTGTATGTTGGAGGAGAAGAGACATCATTTAGCACCTTCTTTTTTCTCAATGTCTTACAAATCAGACAAGTTTTCTTGTTCCATGGGCAGTAAACTCAGGCTGAGATTTGTAGAGGGAGCTTTGAGGGCTCAGAGACACAGGCAGGGGAAAAGGACAACCTTTAGGGGTTTTATGCTTCATAAATTACCCCTGCAAGAAAAACTAGTGATGTAAAGTAGAGTCTGTACCCCCGTGTTTGGACAATGAAGATTAACACTACACTGAGGCAGAGCACACCGTCCTGCCTGCTGCTGCCGCTGCTTACGCTTGTCCTTTAGGCATAACCCTCTAGTGGAACAGGAGGGGATTTCAGTCGCATCTGGGAAATGTCTCCGGTGTCTTTCAAACGGTGTGCCACGAGGGATGCTCCCCCTGAGACCACGCTGATCGCATCCGAGCTCTAACGCCCTGAAAGGCCGCACACAAAGACAGATGTTTAGCAAGCAGCTGTCCAGAGGGGCGTTTCTGCAGTGTTCCCCGAGGAATGTTCCCACCAAGTCCGTGGGAATCCCATGGTCTGAGGTCTGTGAGGTGTGCTGCCCACTTGGATGTCCTGCCTCTGCCTGGCTAACTCGTGTCACATCAATCACACACGGTTGCTTGAGATTCCCTCATGAAGCCTCACTGCTTTGCTGTTGGCTTCTGTGCTTTGGTGGCCGTTCTCCTTCTGTGAAGAAAACAGAAGATAGCAAACTTTTGTTAATCTGAATTCCTTGTAAAGTAAGTAAATAAAAATCAGCTGCAGAGATCCCAAGATGAAAGAAAAACGGAACTTTGTGGTTTTTTTTTAGGGAGACGGGTGGAAGGACATCTTCAGGACCATGAAACTGATTCCTTTTGAATTCGGATTGTCAGTAGCTACTTCTTTTGACTCCTTTCTCCACAAATTTCACCAGATGACCTTTTCACACTATGGTAACATCTTATTTGGTTCCTGGAGTGGCTTCCTTTCCCCAGCTATCTGCTCCAAGGAAAAACAGAATTTGATGTATATAGATCTGTTCTTTCAGGAATAATTGTTACCACTGACTGGGTATATTAGCGGCTGCCAGATTTAAAGGGATTATATTCATCCCATTCGAAATAGTTGGGAACCAAAGAAACAGGTTTTATTTCTCCCAGGCCTTAGGCAGTTCAGCATTGTGCAAGAATACCTTTGGGAATCCACTGCTAAGCAATAAGGTATTGGATATAAATGGACTGACATTGTACACATAAGGTTAATTTGCAAAGGAGAAAGATGGATTTGGGGTCAAAATAGAACATAGCAGCTGGAAAATCCGTACTGGTCTTTCTCATGTCATTCTGAGAAACTAATTTTATATTTTTTGTCCTAGGTCACTGCAAATTTATGGTAACGATAATATACCTGCATGTTGTAATCTGAGTGCAATTATGAATGAAATATTTGGTCCTTGGCTGTTTTGAAGCTCTGCTGTCAAATACAGAACGTGCACCAGGTAGCCACAGGGAAAATGCAGTCACTGGAGCTGGGATTGCCTGTCTGATAACCCGGATGAGGGAGGACCCACCCGGGTGCTGTGCTGGAGGTGGAAAAGGACCTACTGCTCAGGAGAGGAGGAACACGCTGCCCCTCAGAAACGTAGCATCTCGGCTGACACATCCTAGCAGTTCTGGTGGCATGTGCTGAAAGAGGGCACAAAAGGCTTCTGCCTCATTGCTGTTTCCCTCCACTACTTGCCAACTGTGGGAAGGGGAAAAGGCCGGGCATCTCCACTGGTGGGGGTACAAACCGCGTAAGTGGAGGCATGGAGTAACTTCCCTTGCTTGGCTCTGTGCAAGCAGCTGCGCATCTACTATTGATGCTTTCACTCCTGAACAGGCCAGTGCTAGCTCCAGGTGTTGTCTGTCCCAAGCCTGTTTGGTGCCCGCAGCTCCTTTTCCTCTTCAGGTGGGATACTCATTCCAGGGTTGTGCGGGGCTTTTCCTCTCAATCTAACTTAAGTCAGTATTTTTAGACTTCAGGGAAACCTTGCAAAGTAGCTATGCAATTTGTTCTTACCATTTGGGCAAGGCAAAACGACAGACTCTGAGTAGGTATGCTGTCATCTGTAGAGGCATAACAGTGAAGCTTCTGACATAAGTCACCCATTTTACAGGTAGGTCAGCAATTAAAGAAAACGCAAGAAACTTGGTCAATGAACAGACTTTACAGATGCAATGCACAGCCAGGCTTGACAATTAAAATTAACATTTCAGCACCACCTAACCACCTATATATTTCATTAAGCAGAACTTGTAAAAGGGCGTTGCGGAAGCACCGTCTCCTAATTTCCAATACAACTGCAAACACCGTGGAAACTTTCTGCTGTTTGTTCTATGTGGAAATGGGCTCAGTGCTAAATGCTAAACCAAAGGCACTTCCAGCTTGGATCCGGATTTGAATCAGAATGAGTTGTTTATGTTGCTCTGTAGTTTATGAAGTGCTTTTCTTTCCTATGCAAGGTAATGGAGAAAAACTACTACAACCTGAACTTCTTCTCTGTGCTTTCCAGACCATGTGACGTATCATCTGCAGGATTGTTCCTGGTACTTTTAATAATGACTCTTCGTGATATTTATAAACATCCTAGGAGATTCCACTTCCTGATTACTTACATGATAATTATACAAAAAAACCACCTAGCTCTAGTACAGGGCCAAGATACAGTATGCCAGCTGAATACACCAGAATCAAAAAGCAATGACTCATTTACAGACCTGTTCTCCACAGTCATTTATAAACAAAAGGAAAAAACATTGTCAAGGAAATAGTGGCTGAATGGATTTTCATAATCCTTTCTAGGTAGAACGACATGGAATACATTAAGCCCAGAAATCGTGAAGGGGATGTGATATTTTACTATACTGAATCATATGTGAGAAGAACCAGGGCATCCTGTTGCATTGTCAGATTTCTTTTTATGTGTGGACAACTCTCCTTCATCTTACAGGATTTAGTCTGAAGAGCTCAAGAGTGGGACATACGTTGTGCTTCAGAGTTAATGAGATTGCTGTAAGTAATAGTGAGAGCTGCCTCATAACACTGCAGAATAATTTTACAGGACCGTCTTCCTCAGACTAGTTGCATAAATGAAGTTTGTAGGACTACTCACATGGGTAGAGTGAGAAATATTTGACCCATGATCTTACATATCAAATATCTTTATATATTATTAACAATCTATAAAGTTGGACTTAAGAATGTGACTTGTTAATGCCAAACTTATGTCATGTGGAACAGGAAGAGAAAGAACAGAGTCTTTCCTATATGGTTTGTCAAGACCTTTTTCAATAAACTTGTAAGTAGCCCGTGGCCATAGGTGCAGATTATAAATTAGCTTGGAGGCAGGTGTTTCCGTGGCTGCAGGGGAACTACTGCCAACGTGAATTCACAGACTGTGTCCATAATATCCACACCAAAAGTATGTGCCATTGCTTGCAATAGACAACAAATGGAAGTAAGCTTATGATGCCGGAAAAAAATTCCTATCTACTGAAATTAAAACCGCAACAATAAATACTACAGCTGGAAGATTATTTTTAATCTCTGCCACCATTAAGATTCCCATCTCAGATGTTTTTCTTGTAATAGTCCTGTTTCGATATGTAAAAACTTGAAAGATAATGATTTTTTCCTCTCTTTTATTTGTTCCTCTCTCTGTCTCTCTCACACACAAAGATGAAGGGCAAAAGAAAGCAAAGAATTTTCAGTTCTTTATCTGGGACGCAGAAATGATGGTGCTGGGTGGGCGGGTGCCTGAGTGCAGTAGACTATCTCTGACAGAGATCAGGTGTGCCAGAAGCCTCTGAAAAGGACCGAGAAACCCCAGGGCAGACAAATAAGGAATAATGTGACCACAGGGAAGATTCTTCATTGTGGTAGTCAGGTAGTGGTCAGCTCTGTGTCTGGAACGTGCACGGATGCTCTCGCTCTTACAGAGAGAGTATTTGTCTGCTGTATGTAACTGCGGCAGTTTTGACCTGTCACAGAGTCTAAGCCTTTCGAATCCCCCTAAATTCTTTGCCTGGCTTTTTATCTTGTAGCAATGAGTTTAACACTTAAATAAGCAGGTCTTTTCATCGCTCCTAAAAATAACTCCTATTTTGATGGAGGTGTGAATTAGAAACATATAATTCGGGACCACAGCCGTTTAGATTCTTATCTCTGATCATTTCCAGCACTGAGCTCTCCAGGAAGGAGTGCGGAGAAAGACATGATGTACAGCACAACGTGTTTGAAGTACTAGTTGGAAACATTTGGAGCTCCGTGCTTCAGTGCTGCTTTTTTGTCACCGTGAGCTGCCCAGGGCGCCTGTGTGCCAAGGAAGGGTGGTGGTGACAGAGGGGGGGAGCGGGGGAACTTCAGCCCTGCTTTCTGCACCAGCAGTCCCTTGCAGCGTCCCAAGTGCTCCGGCAGCGAGCAAAAAAGGTCCTTTTCAAAGACAAGCTTACTGTCCTCCTTGCCAGACTGTGTCGGTGTCAGGGCGGTGTCTGGAGGTGGCAGGGGGCTGGGCTGCAGCGGGGCTGGGTGACACACCGGCTCGCTCCTGGATCGGTTGCCCTCCCGGGTGGGCAGAGGATGCTTCACAGGGGTGCGTGAGCCACACTTGGGTCTACGGTACAGGAGTGTTTCCTTCTTAATGTTTAAAATGTGTTGCCTTTTAAATTTAATTGTCTCCCTGTTTTATGAGGACAAAGGGTAAATAAGATTATTTTTGTTTGTTATGGGATTGCCTAGTGACCATCTGTGGGCCTCATTGTGGTAGCCATGGTTCAAATTTAGAGTAATAGATAGTTCCTAATTCTCGTATCTCAACATCAAAATAGACTAAACAGATGAAGCGTAAGAAAAGTGGCAGAAAATGCAAGCAAAATAGGAGTATTCAATTTACATCCTTGATACCATTTTATTTTACAGTGTGTTTGTACTGTGGCTGCTGGTTTTATTTATTTCCAAGTTAAATAGCCCTAACGTTTTAAAACTATGGAATCCTTCTCATGGCTGTAACATGCTTATCAGCTGTCTCCAGTCACTTTCTATTTCTGTTAAATCCTTGCTTAGGTGGAGTAATCAGAACAGAACATAATATTCAACATGAGGGCATACCACTGATTTGCATAACAGCATTCAGATATTTTCAGTATTATTCCTTATTACTTGCTGACCAAGGGAGCTGGAACAGATGTTTCCCCTGAGCTGTACACAATGACATCTAGCTGTTTTTCTTGAGTGTATAAGCAATGCAGAAGTGGTTCAAATTATGCTTGCCATTGTACATTGCTTCCTGAATTAGTGTAGTACTATTATTTATTATCTGCTCATGTTTTGTGGGGGAAAAAAAAAAAAAAGAGCTTTTCACAATGGGCTATGTAAATGGAGATGGTGGAAGGCTTCTCCTCTGTAAGACTGCAAAAATCATGCCTTCTTGATGAATATATTATTAAAAGTTTTCTTTGCTGAATTTTAGGACATGGAGAAGTTTCCAATAGCTAGGGATGGCTGTAGAGAGCCAAGATTTGGGAGGCTTTATAATTACTACATACTTCTTATCTTTCATAAGACAGGCTTATCTACAGGCAGCAATTCTGCATGAGCCGAACACTTAGGCTTGGTAGCTGACTTCTGCTGCCTCCCTTTCCCTTTTCTGGAGCTCTGCCTGAAGGACAGTCAGCCACACTTTCTGTGGTGACTGCTAAGAGTGACTTTCTTCCGACCCTTTTTAAACAGACACTTTGGGTAGTTTTAAATGTAAATAATTTAATAGACTCTAGCCAGCAGTTCCTAAGGCTAATGCAACCATAGCATGTTGTTTGTAAAATAACAACCAAGCCAAATGCATTCAATCCTGAGGTTTTTGCCACGATGTACACATATGACTTAACAACCTCCCTCCCTGAATGGTGCATAGCAAAACAATAGCTAACATGTACTTGTGGGATAGTTGTAGCTGCAGAAATCTAGAAGACAGAGTTTCCCAAGTAGTATAGCACAGAGAACATTTGTTGTCACAATATTTGGGCTTTTATTTATTTTTTTTTTTTTGAGAGTAATTTTGTGTGTGAAAAGGATTTATCAAGAAAGTGAATATTGTTGTGTTGTGTCTGTGCCTTATTGTCAAGTAACAGAATCACGTGTCGACTACTGCACCTGCACATACCCTTTATTTTATGTTTTGAGGCATGAAAAGGAACAATTCTGCAGTGTCCCATATTGAGACGTATGGAGCTGGCTTCAAGGCAGCACAGACCTGTATGAAATGAGAAAGTTTGAGGGCTTTGTGAACTTTTATAGAGGATCAGAAGAAAGCTGTTTGGCACAGGTGTTTCTGTAATTGTGATACGCTGGAAAAATTCAGCGTGTTCACGGGCACTTATGCTGTGGCTACAGCTGTTCTAACTCATACTTCTGCATGGACGATGTGGTGTTTTAGTGTTAGCACACTTGGTTGTGTAATATAAAACAAGTAGGAAAGGGAATATTAGTTAGACCAAGGTGGTGCTCTTTCTTTTTTTTTGTTGTTTTATGAGTTTCTATCCCTTCTCATAGAAATGCCACTGGCAAAAACTGTGTCATGACAAAGTGGAGAATGGCTGGATATTTCCCAACACCTCTGCTTCTCCCTGCTGTTCATCTTCATGTGCCACTTGGCTTCCCTGAGCTAGGGAGCATAAAGCACAAAGGCAGAGGGAGAGAACAAGGTGGGGATGTTCTGAGTCTCTCCTGCAGCACAGAAGTACGGAGATGTAAGCTATTCTTTTGCTCCCTGGCTTGCAGTTTGTTCCCGTGCGTTTAAAAGAAAGGGGGTCTGGAACTCCGAGGCGACTGGGTTGCAAAGAACTGGTTTCAAATCTAGCAGGGTTGTACTGTGTGCACCTGGTGATCTGAACTAATTCCAAAACAGGCACTAGCATTATCATTATTGCTGTTATCTAACCTTCCAATATAGGGCAACAGGTTTGTTTCGCACAGAGAATGAGGTCCTTGTCTACCAGGGAGTCCGGTCTGTGCTGCAAAATGCATTTACACAGTCTATACTCTGAGCTTGCAGTCCGCTGCTGCTGGGATGGGTGCTGGCTCAGGAAGACTTGTCTGAGGGGCCAGTCTGATCTTCTACCTAGCTGGCTTCTCTGAATGATAGTAAGGTTATTCTGCAGTGTATTAATCCTAAAATGAGACTGTGCATCTGTAGCCACTTAGGCCTTTCCACAGCAGTTTGAGAGAAATTTAACAGCGGGTGGTAGACTTTATTCTTAGTAGGTCTACGAACAGTGAAGCTACTGAAATACACTTTCTTACAGAGCAGAATTTTGTGGTTAGATTCCCTGATGTCTAATAAGATACAGACTCACGCCACAGCTTTTCCAGGGACACTGATAGGAACTATTTTCTCATTCTGGCTATCTGTTTTCATGAAACTCATAGAAACTTAACATCTCTGAGAGTAACTCCCCTCTGCCATGTTGGTTAATTAAACCGGGTAATGGATTCAAAAGCTTTAAAGGATGGCCAGTTAGAGAGAAATACACAGATGCATAAGCATGTGCACAGACACACATACAGAATGTTCAGCATAATTAGGCTAATAAGCTTAATTTTGCTAGAAAAAGAGGCTCAAATTATAAAAAGAGAATGAGGAACAAAGTTGGTGAAACTAACAGGGGAAATTCTGTAACATAAACAAAAACTTAGCTTGAGTTAGATCTGATTTCCCTGATGCTTCTGCTTCTTTCTTTATTAATCTTGATGTGTATACAATAATTTCAGTGTCATGCATTGTCTTATTCACAGTGGTGTAAGTGAACAATGAATCAGACCCAGAGGGGCGAACAGAATGTCTCTCAGTAAGGGATTCTGCTGTAACCATCAGTGGTGAGACATACAGGAATGGTACATTTTTGGACAGTTTTAGTATAAAATCCACCTTAATTTTGGAGGCCAAACCTTTTGCAGAAACTCAGTGGAGTGATGCCAATTTATGCCAGACACCAAGCAAATGAAGAGCTTTAGCTTACCAATTCTAACATTCACTTTACTTGTTTATAATTTTCATTATACCTACAGTGACACTTGGCAGACCTCATATAATAGTTGGAATTACTATCACATGACTTTTATTTTAAAAAGTGAGATGTGTAGTATGCATTAGTTGGCCAGACTCCTGAGTGAGAGAAAGAGGAAGAGGCAGTCATTTTAGTGATGATTTCAGGAAGGAAAAAATTGCACTTTGGAGGTACCTTTGTAGGCAGCCTAGACTATTAACTTGAACTAGATACCCTGCAATTGAATTGCTAATGTGAGGTAAGATGAACATTACCTAGACCCTCTGCTGACACACACGGACTACGCTGAAAAGGTCTTACCCAGAGATTGCCATGCTTAATATGGCTTGAAACTTCTTGCTACTTGTGAAGTATCTGCCCATTATCCTGCGCTTGGAGATTTTGTTCCTTTTCAAAGATTTTCAAGGTGTTGATGATGGAAGAATTCATGTTGTTGGTGTTGGTGTCACCAGGAAAATGTTCATGGCAATAACATGTTCTACTTCTCATGTATCTGCATCGTAAATTGAGTGATGACCCTTCACAAGATATCCATGGTACCCAAATGTTTCTAGACTTCTATCACGTTATGGGTGTGAATGACTGTGTATTACTTTTCCCAAAGAACAGTTCTGAAGTGGGGAAACTTTGAGAAACTGGTTTTTGTCACAGTATTGTCTCTCCTTTAAACAATGTTTCTCGTTAGATGGCTCCATCAATCTTCTTATAGAAGGGTGATAAAATCTTATCACAACACACAGAAGGTAACATCCATCTTCCATTTCTGTCTCATGATTCATACCATTTGTATTTGCAATTTCAGCGTGGTTAGAAGTTGACAGAGATACAATTGGACTGTTTCTAAAAAAGTAGTGTTTTGTTATTTATTTAAATAAGACAGAATGGTATTGTGTTTATTTAATAGGCATTTCTTTTATCAAATCTTCTGTATTTTCTCTTAAAGGATCATATGGATAATCAGGTAAAATTGTAAGACAAGTTACAATAACTTAACAAAAGTTACCAATAATAGCATATCACTTGTTAAACCTGTAAAAAACACAGCAGACTGGTAATCTTGCCGGTGATGATAAATTGAACTTTTCCATTTCTATTAGTACACTAATAAAGAGGAAGAGTTAAAGACCAGCCACTCTGTAAGGGTTGAATATTTTACCCATTCCTGGACTGGAAATATGTTATTTTCTATTCTTATTCCTTTAGCAGACATGCATATAAAAAGGCTACCTCTTATTTTATGAACGTATGGTTGGTGCACACATCTGTTCATTTAACTGTACTGTACTGTTGTCCTACAGCTGTCTTTGGGGCATTATGTTAAAGCAAAATCAGTCCTGCAAAACCAACTTACTGCATTTGCTTCTTTCTTTTCTCTGAGTTTTCCTCATCTCCTGTATCTGTCGTCTAGACTTATTGGATTATTTAAGTTCACTCGAAGTCAAACTTTATTGTCAGATATTTTTGAGGAACCCCACAATAAAAATATCCTGGTGTATTTTACATCCAGATGATTATAGCAAATTAGCATTTTATTTAGACCACTAAAATTATGTATCACTTTGTCTATAATGATCTTTTCCTTAAAAAAAAAGGAAAAAATCAGAAATTGAACTTAATATCTTATCAGACAGTAAAATCAAAGCTAACTGCTCTGTAAGTAGGTTCGTGAGGATTCAGAGATTGATGTTGCAAGATCCCAATCTAGTAAACAGTTACAATAATACTAAGATATTTGCCCATGGGCCTTTAAGGGAGATGCAAATGTAGCTGACCTTCCTGTCTTCTCTTGTGTGACCTGACATACAAGGAATATCCTGGAAGAATCAATGAAGTGAACAGTAGTAAAGCCAGAGAGCAGAAACCTGACCTCAGAGATGATAAGCATGCTATGAATGCTTTGATAGAAAGGCAGGGAGGCAGACAGAGTTCAGATATAAAGAGTTTCATGGAAGGAAGGCTGCAGGCAAAACTGAAAAGAGAATCCAAAGACGACAATTAGGAAGAAATGTTGTCAGCATTGACACTGAAGTGGGAGAGAAGGGTGAAGGAGAGGAGCTATAGCTATGGGGAATGGAAGGGATATGAAATCCTGATGCTGCATGTGAGATGTTCAAATTAGGCTGTGAACCATGAGTCTAGTATTAGATAGAGCTAGGATTACCTGGAATCCTAATAATTACATCAGTGGTAGGAGATGTTGGCAGGTGTTTTGCCAATGGTGTGTGAGCAAACAGGATGAAATGAAGGAAGACAGGAATGAGGTGATTCTGCTATCAGGAGGATTTTATTGTGTGGAAAGAATGACTTTATTTTTTTTCTTCAGGTACATTATTGACAAAACATCAAGACATTCAAACAACAATTACTGTTTGGAGATTGCTGGAGAAAGAGGAGGTGAAGATGTTATAGTTCAAAAAGCTGGGTGATGGGAAAGCAGGTGACGTCTATTATGAATGTCTTACTGAGCCAGCAAAGAGCAAAGGTGGAGAGCTCCAGAAGGAACAAGGCATGACTGAAGACAATGTTTTTAAAAGAATGGGGAAGAGGGAAATGACTATGGTGCTTTGCCCTTATAACGGAACATACTGAAGTAAAGGTTTATGGTGTGAATTGGGGTCTAAGGAGGAACACTGTCTATGAGGCTGCAAATTTCCTTCCATGCGTGAGTTTACCTTACTCCCAAGCTGCTGTGTCTCAAGTTGTACTAAGAGGAGCAGATTCATCCTGCCTAAACATGGGTAGGAAGTATTTGTGTCAATGCCAAACTGGGTCTTCTCAGTCATCCTAAGTTGTGTTCTCTTTTCAGTCAAACTAAATGAGAGATTACAGTTAATGGCCATGGACTAGGGCCAAGGTCCCAGTTCTGCATGCAGGGAGCATGGACAAAACTTGGGATTGTGCATCTGCCTATCATTTATGGACAAGACTTGGGATCATGCATCTGCCTATTACACCTTATTTAATGGAGATCTGGGTGTTTAAATGTATCTTGCAGTGTAGTTTCACTATAATAATTGAGTCAGTTATATGCTGTACTGTTACAGATTTTGAATCTATAATTAATTAGAAATTACCAAAAGGCAATATGTCGCTTCCCAAGTTCATAAAGGATGGAAAATATTTTAAATTGAAATCAATAGAAAAGGGGGTGGGGAGAAAATATGGAGAAATATTTCACAAAGGCGTAAGAAATCAACTACCAGCCACACAGTCACAAAAAAAAAAAAAAAAATTCTGTCCATAGTGAATTACCAGGATCCTGCATTATTGTTGAAGAATAAGTCTAATATTACACAACACATTTGTTTTCACGTTTAATTAGATTTTGTAAAAATGGAAAAATAATTTGTTTTTATGGAACTACTATCAGTCTGTAACCCAAAACCTCTTTCAATATTTAAATGTTTTAATATAAACCATTCATAGTGGACTAAGTAAAAAAATATGTCCAAAATGGAAGTAATCCAGATAATATGCTCTGCTTTCTTTTACAAGCCTCAAATAGCTTCCATTTTACTAACAGTTTTATATCTGTATAAATGTAGGTAGGAAATGTTTGTAACATAAAGATGTATGGCCACTTTTTACATTACTGAATGGGTTGTATGCCAGCAGTATGTTAGGCACATTATACCTCAGTCTAACTGACTGTGGTGTTGATTTCTTTGTAGAGTCATCAGAGAGTTACAGAAAGCCATCTTTTGAAAGCCATCGAGGATTACTTTGTCATCAGACCAGTTGGATCACATCTGGACTGCTTGTCATCAGCTCGCTGCAATCGTTTATTGTGTTGTCACAAGCATAGGCAACCTTTTCTGAGGTTTGGCCTTTAGCTGATTGTGTAGCATTCTCTGTTAATCCAGCAGAGGATTGCGAGAGTGCCGATCTGAACTGGTAAGTAAGCAAATCGAGCTTTGAGTTGAGTGGAACGTCAAAAGTTAAGGACGTGCTAGGTACAATTTCGCAAAACTTTGGAACCTCTCACATCACAGGGCAATTTTTTTTTTTCTTTTAAATGAATTTAATTAATTCACCCCACAATGAACATTATCTTATACCGAAAGTAGTTCCGTGGAAATAAATGATACTATTTACAGGGCCAAATGCAAATGCTATAGAGCTGGTTGGTGGAACTGTGCAATCACCTATACAGCATTTTGCAAGGTCTTTGAACTGGCTCTTACAGCTCTTGTGGGTGCCACAGTTGTATCTGAATCCACAGCACGCATGTGGGTTGACAAAGAAACCTGTGCTTGGAGTCCTGAGTAATGTTTCCGAAACAGAATTCCTTCTCCTGAGTGCAAACAGCATTTTTGTATTTTAAGTCACATATCTGACTTATTGGCAGAGGTCAGACTTGGTGAACCTACCAAATGAATAGCTATAACTGACATTTTTTATTTAGAAGTACAACTATTGTCTACTTGTCATCCGTTCCCCGGCCACATGCAAGGCCCAACAGTGCTGTCCCCAAACACCATCTTCTTGTCAGTTTGGATTGTCTCAATTATCCTTATCCCTACACTGTATACAAAGATTAACTTCACAAAAAATTAATAGTCTAAAGCTGAAGCATTGTTCTGAGATCATATGAGTCAATGATTCTCCATACTACGAAATATCACACCATATGAGGAACTCTAGATGAAAAAAACCCTATGTTGTTAGGTAGGAGAAGACAAAGGAAGTGTTTGGGTACATCAGAAGAAAAAGATGCTTAAAAAAACTCTTCATAGAAAGAGCCTTCTGACTGCAGCCTTGACTGACTCTGGAGTCTGAGAGCGATCACCTACAGAAAAGCTTTCCACCAAGTGTGCCTTGGCCCAGGAGAACCACGGTAGTCCATGGAAGTTGCACACACCAAGAATGGGAGGGCCATCCAAGCCAGGTCAAGGACTATGACAAATGTTTCCTAGTGATGCTAACTAGCTCTCAGGTCTTGCTATGTCCAGATGTTAGTACTGTCTTCCATCTTTCTTCTTTCTCTTTCAAACATTTTTTTCTCCAAAAAAACAAATGCATCTAACGGCAAATGTTAAAGAACCTTCTGTATAGTTAAAGGGGGGGAAAGGGTAAGTTCTTAATTTATCTAATAAATCTGATTAGTACAGTGTGGGTAGGAAGAACAGGCAAGCTGGAAGGACATAGATTACATTCTTCTCAACAACACTGTTAAAATCAGTCTGGAAGCAAAATTTACAGACCTCTACAGGAAAAAAATTCTACTATTTAAGTTGCATTTGCAACATCTTTTGAGATTTTCAGCAAAAAATCTCTATTATAAGTAATTTAAAATGTAAATCATGGTATTATGTTGTTAGTACCACATTTGAAATATCCCAGTTGTTTAGGGATATCAGTTTGGAAACACCTTTTGTCTTTCAATTTCAAGTAGAAGATATGATTTTGTGGGACGTATTTCTTTAACTGCTATATTATCTTCAGAAGTTTTTATTTTTCCTTGTCTATGTTTTCAGTGAGGGAGGGCAGGAAGTCAGGAATGATTCATACCATTTTGGGATGTGCTGCTTTCTCTGATGACGTCTGATTACAAAGCTGGGCCCACTTGTTAGCAAGAACATCACAGAGGATGTTTTCAGCTCTGTCCTCTTATTAATCACTTCTTAGTTCTTGTAAATAATCTACGCAAGTACATCCTTAATACGTCATAGGCACTCTAATGAATAACTGGCAGTTTAGCTTTGAGAAATGTAGCCCAGAAATTTTTATATGTATTTTCTCACCATTGTGGCCTTTTTTTTTTTCCATTCTATTTAACTTGTCTGAGGCAATTGTTTTGAATTTTAGAGACTTGAATCCAAACACTTATTTTTTTCAGTTATTTTAAAATATATTTCCACCCCCAAAGGAGGGTCTTATTCAGAAATGCAGGCTTTTAAAAATCAGGAAACATGTATAAAAAGAAATCTATTAAACAATGTTTGTCTCGGTTCCCATTGATATTTTTACTGCAATTTTTAGAAACTGTTGGTATTTTAATGAGTTTTTTTCCCGTCCATCTGCTTCTTCAGCTTGATTTTGTAGAAAAGACATAAATCCTGCCTTTATGACATCACAGTTTGTTGCCATGGAATTTACTATGCTATCACAAACACACTGTTATGATTACATGACAGTTTCAAATCAGATGATAAAATACATTCCAAGTGAGAAAACATGTCTTTAAGTCAGGAAAATATAAATGGGAGAAATAAATCACTCTTCTTAAGTGCTGAGCACCAGCTTGATGCTACACAGACACAGAATGAGGCATTTCTTTACTCCACAGAGCTCCTAACCTGATGCAGACAGAGGCATTACAGGGGAGGCTTGCAATGTGCCTGCCAGGAGGGCAGACTTCAACCGGGTGTGAGACCGACAGTTGTTTGTCGCAGCTGTGTTGGAGGAAGGGGCTGACGAAAAAAGGCAAAAAGAGAGCGGGGAGCCACTGTAGTTAGAGATACTTCACGCACTTCAGAAGCAAGAAGAGCCAAGAAAAAAGATAGGGTGAGTTCATATATACAAGAGGCGAAGTTGCTCCATCAGCGTGAGCAAGCGACGGGAGCGTGGAATGCATTTCCAGGGTGCCGGAGAAGGCGGCGAAGCGGTTGGAGGAGTCTGGGCAGGGCAGAAAGCACAGAGGGAGAGTCAGTGGATATTAGGGCAGAGGTGTAGCCTCAGCTCTGTTGTGCAAACTTCGAAGGGCTGACTGCACCCTGGCACAGACAGGGTAGTGAGGAATTCAAAGGGATGAGCGCTGCGTTCTTGAACAGTGAGAAAAGGAAACGAGTCCGGGCAAATGAGAACAAAACAGAAAGAGGATAAGAGAGAAAGATTGTGGAAGTTGGTATAGAGAGTGACTAAGGCACAAGTAAGGCTTTTAGTGGCAAAAATGAGAAAGAAAGGATGAATGCGGGAAGAACACGGAGGAAGTACAACAGGATTTTTCAGGAGTTTGGCTAAGAAAGAAATTCAGGTAAAGACACAGAGAACATGAAACTTCTCATGCAGATATAAACAGATCTACAAAATAAAGCTACAAAATGCACTGAAAGTTTGGGGTTCCGTCTGAGATTCCAAGAGAAGAAAAATAAGATACTGGTTAAAATACTGAGAAGTGTGAAAGCAGTGGATGGCAAACAAAGGCAGGCCGCATTTGATATGATAACCAGGACACAGCCAGGGAGATACCAGTGTGGCTGTGGAGAGAGGTGGAAATGTTGGGAGACTAAGGAAGGAGGTGCCGGAGTACTGGAAGAGGAGCTGCGGGACAAGCCGCCCTCCCATAGGTAGAGCGTGATGTCTGTGCTGTTTCCTACCCTGTGCTTCTGCTGTTGTGGCAAAGTTCCTGCAGTTCCCTTGGGGAACAGAGTTCCCAACTAGCGAGTTAAAAATCTACTGGGTATGGGCACAATTGAAAATAGAAGTGGCGGGACAGTACTGTACATATACATTGCACATACATTACACGCACATACAGGGAACAGGGTCTTTCTCCTCTGCTGTTCATAAGTAGGTTCATAACAACGTTTCTTTCTCTGCGGCAGAAATTTTCCACTTTGGGGCTAGACGACTTTTATTAGCGCAGAATGATGAAACTATTTGCTAATACTTTTTATGCAGTCAATGCAGAAAGCTGTGGCCATTTAGCGTGAATAAACCAGGCTATTCTTGCCTAAAACCTCCGACTTGGTTAAAAGCGTACAGCCCAATTTACAGTGCCAGTCTTTCCCTGGCTTCATGTGGAGGTGCACCGCCGCAGCCGGGCAGGGACAGCTTTCCAGCTGCTCTGAACTAATGGTTGGTTCACTGACTTTAGCCACAGCTGTGCCCAGTCAAAACAGGAAAGAATCAGATCTGCCCTTACTATACATTTTATGGATTTCTGTGGTGGGGCACTGTGTATGCTGACTCCAGCTAGGAGCTCTTGCAGTGGGAAGTGGATCTGCACGGACAGTGTTCAGTTCTTGTAATGTAGCCTCGAAGAGTTATCCTAAAAACTGACTGGACAAGGTGCACAAGATAGACTTGCCTCTCCTTTCCACCAAGGATGGTATTACATGAAAAAGAGTTATGTGCTTTATCAATTACAAAATGCAGACATAAAGTTTTGCAGGGCTATTGAAATACCTCTGTAATACCTTTTTTTTTTTTTTTCTGAAAAAACCCATTCATTATACTTGGTCTCATGTTAGCAACACATTCAAATGCTGGCACCAATTATTATTAATTCCTTTGGTGTTTTTGTAACAATGTTAACCATGATGAATTCATTTGGTACCAATATGGATGTCATAAGTACTTTATCAGATTTCCAACTCAATTCATGACTAATTACCTTTACCATTATTTTAAGGAGTTACCCAGATGTGCTTATGATAGAATTAAGGTAAACAATGACTGATGCTCAGAGGTTATGATTAGAGCAGCTCTACACAATTTGACAAAACCTCATGTGCCTTTCAATATAAAGCACCTGCCAAGCCACATGTGCACCAGATTTCTCAAATTCCTTGTCACTCATTAATGCAGATGTAGCCCATATTTTAAAAGTCAATGTGTAGAAAGGAGATTTTTTCAAAAAACAGGCAGGCTTCCTCTTCAAAACCCACGAACTCTGAAACTGAAATCTTTAGTGACCCACTTGTTTGCTGATTGAGGTACTGTTGTCATATGACCTACAGGTTTTTTTCACCCACTCCAGCACACCACTTCGACACAGAAATAGTATGCCTAAAAACGTATTTTCACAAAATGGCACGATTTAGGTGTGAGAAAGGCCTATTACCTCAAACTACCCGACTTCCTGCCTTTGTGAGGTTGTTTCCTCCTTTAAAGCAAGTAGGGTTTAGTAGCGTTCGTTCACTCCAGTTTTGAAACTCTCCAAGGAGCCTAACCACTTCCCCGGGGGAACTATTCCAAAACCTAATACATCACAATGTCAGTACATAATTCAACATAATTACCGCATATTTGATGTTTACATCCTTTGGATATTTGAAGACGTTTACCATGTTTGTTCTGCTTCTTATTCGTGCAGGCGAGTGGGTGGGAATTTTAATAAATTATTTAATAAATATCGGACAGCTTTGTTTACAAACTATCTGGGGAACATCTGATACCTTTTGCTAACTACGTATTTGGGTTATGAGGTGGAATAAGGCGGGAGGGGGAGAGGCCGGGNGGGGGGGAAGACTACCAGGGGGTGGAATGACTGGTTTGCTACATTTAAAAGGGTGTATCCAGCTCATCAAAGAGTGAAGAGGAGAAAAAGACAGCTTCTTTGTTTACCTTGGCCTTTAGTCCTGGATTTCAAAGGTGCAGGAAGTCTAGACTTTGCAGACTGTCTAACTTGAAAGGACTGTGAGCGCAGCCCATCTAGAAACCTGGCCATCATTCTCATTTTGTGCTGCCATGCAGCTTTCATTACGAGGAATCAGACCTGAGGAACTGAGTGCTTTTTAAGCAATATATGTTGATTGTGTGAGATAAGAAAAGATTCCTCTGACTAATGAAGACCACAGTCCTGATCAATAGTCAGTGATCCAGAAATTCACCCACATTTATATATGTTTTAGTTCTGCTCACAAAATTACAGTTATATAATTTCTTGCACCTAAAGTCTTTAGGTGATCCAGGTACATATTTTATCCGTGCTCAGAATACCTGCGAGGCACTTTTCTTTTGCTGTGCCTTGTACAGAACCACAGAATGACATAATTGTTCGGTATGATGTTGGGCAAGTGTATAGGGTGGTGACTACTGGATGTGAATAACAAAAATCAAGCCCATATTTACTTCAGTGGTCTAGTCTATTCTTTCAGTAATACCCAGGACTTAGGTGGCACCCATATCTAAATATCAGTTGGGCTTACATGCTTTGATGCTTTGGAAAATTCCTTGTCTGCCTTTTTAAATACTTAAAAAATTAAAAAAAAAAAATAATCACACCTCAATTAACCTTACCAGCATTTTTGACACATTAACCTGTTTTTTGACATTAAAATTTTTGGACATTTTTTAATTTTGACAGTAATATTTTTGACATTTTTTAATTAACCTTACGTTTTTTACATACTAAGACTGTATTGAATGAAGCAGGTAAATATTTATGGAGACTTAAGTGATCCATAAATGACTTATATTTTAGCTTTTAAATGTAACATTTTAGCTTTTTAAATGTAAAAATACTGTGAATACTTTGAAAATACAGCATTTTTCAAATGCTATGTAACAATACCATGGCAAGGCAATTGTAGTTCCATATTTCTACACAGTTTTCATGAACAGTATGTTACCAAAACTATTTCCAAACAATGACCCTTCCAGCAATTTACCCTCAAAGACAAAATTCTTTGGGCTGATCGGAAATGGGAACATAAAACTGGGTTACATTGGAACACTCCAGGAACTGGACTGTCTAGTTTATAAGAAATTTTGTGACCTAGAAAGAATTTTGCCCTAAAAAACCCCAATCAAATGTCCTGAAAAATGAAATACCACTTCACTGTGAGTGTTGGTGGAAAGGAATTGAGAGTTTATATTTTATTAACTATGTCTTTTATTCAGCCACTTAATGTATAAAAGATAAGGAAATGCTGTAACAAAAGTTATGTCAATGTTGTGCTTTCCAGACTTAATGCCCCTCTCACAGTCTTACATATTTTATTCCTGTGTCATCACTGCTTGAGACTTTTACCAGGGTGGGCATGAAGAGATTTGGGCTGTTTGCTTTCAGTGATTTTCAATAGTTGTACAAAATACTCTAGTTTCTTCAGTACTCTCAAACCATTTTTTTTTTATGGCTAAATTTAGCAAATATGTCTGTCCTAAGACTTTGCTAACATAGAGTATTGAATTTTGCATCTTATATTAATCTCCGGTGTTAGATTGTGGTCCTGGTGAATTACTATCTTCTTGCTGCCTGGTTGGCTGCCAGTATCTCCCCCAGTTCCTCTTGATCCTGGTGCCCACTTTGCCTATGGACTTTTGAGCGATCATAGTGCCTGGATATGCAACACTCAAAAGACTAATGGAATTTGGCTACATGCTCTTCTGGGCAGGATTATACAAACCCAATACTTACATAGCTTTGGGTTCTAACACCCCATCCACTGCCTCAGGGGAACAAGCCAGGTGGCCTGCTTTTGTAGCTCCTTTATGTGACCTTATATCTTGCTCTCTCCTCAGTGATTTTCTTAGTCTGCCTCTAGTTTGTACTTAGCAAATGCTGAAAACTTTTTTAAATTAGGGATTGTACATTTCTGCACAATACAAATGGTCCAAATGCCATTTTTCCACTCCAGCAGTTTTCACTTCAGTTGTTCCTTAGTTTATACCCAAGGTTTGGGAGGGCTAGGGTATGTTTTGCACCCTGATGGAATGTGGTGCTAATAAACCATGAAGGGATGGGATGTGCTGGGACTTGCCCCACTGCTGATGTTTTAAAGAGCTAGCCAGCTGTTAAGCCTATTCACTGTCCCATCAGACTCAGGGTTGGGTTTGGGACATTTTATAGGTCATTTGACTCTTCAAAAACCTGGTTAGTTGGAATTAAAAAAGAATCCTTCCTGGATTTCTGAGTAATACTTTTAAAACCTTAGATCTGGAGACTTGTTAGGAATTCTGCTACTATTATATCCTTTTGATTTCTCATTGGGTGCCTTTCAAACCAGTTCAGGAGAGAGGGCCATCGTAACGTAGCCTCCAAAGATCACCCCTGCAGTTTGCGATGAGGTGTGGGAAGTTAAAGCAAATGGAAGCATCTGACAATCCAAATTCTCCCCTCTGAGGGTTACAGATGTACTAGAGAAGCACTGTGGTTACTCTGTCTTACTACAGTTCTCTGGCTGGCTCAATGCCATTCGAGGTGGCTGACTGCCAGTGAGGTCTGTGATCTTTTGATTGTCTTCTCAGTGTGAACCATCTGCTCCTTGAGTCCTTGCTGCAACTCAACTTTTTTAGCAAGTTCAAAGTTGGCTACACCTTTTTTAGCCTCTGTTATTTTTCAGGAAACCCTCTGCTCCATGACACCCAGATTACTGATTACCTTTTTGATTCCTTTTTACTACTGAATGATGGGAACATTGTTGCTGGTCATCCTAATAAATCCAGACATTTGTCACTGATAGACTGAGGTGTTTTCCCTTCTTCTTTTCAGTTTTTCTCTGACCTCTTCCTGGGAAGTTTCCAGATGCTGTTTTAATTCCTTTTGTGAAGTTTCAGCCTCTGACTGGAAAGCATCTTTGGCTGTCTTGGATTTTAGCATGCTCAACAGGAATCTCAGCTCACAATTTCTTCCCATGGGGAAATCTTTGGTTTCCTCTTCAAAAAGGATCTCACTAGTAACACCATTGTTACTGTTTTTATAGAGTAGGTAGCCAACATTCATGGTTTTGCAGACTGTTTCTATTATGACAGAAGATACATAATATAGCCATATATTTTTTGATGTGATCCTGTTTATTTACAAGGTGTACAAGGTAACATTCAGATTCCAGGAACTGAATAAAGGTCACAAAAGAGAAAGCATTTTCTTTGCTCACAGATCCAGGCATTTTTTCAGCCAATGCTCTGTCCCTCAAATTCTGTGAGTTGGCTTTCTTTCAAACCCCCAAGTACTTGTCTTGCTGGCTTTTTGGCTTCTTAGCTTGCATCTGGCTGCTCCTGCCCATAAGCACGCACACTTTTACCAAACAGCACGTAGTTTAGATGAATTTATAGATACCTCCCAGCTAAAGTCCTTCACCATCTAGCTCAGCTTCTGATTCAGCTTGCATATGGCCAGAGTATTGGGTAGTGACTCATTTGTTTCAGCTGCCTTATGTGCCTTACACTAAAAAGGACTATAAGTGCTTCTTCTGCTTGCCCTGTATGAGGAGGCCTCTTAACAGCATCAGTGGTGTCTCACTGAACCTTCACCATAACATTGTATCTGTGCTTAAGGAGGACTGGATTATCCCACAACAGATCGCAACTGCATAGCCTGCCATAAAACTGCAACACAGGTTAATTTATTCTTATCTCTGTTTTCCTCCTACTGGTTTTCTCGGAGCAGTCCTCAGAAAAGAAATTCAGTGGCATCCAGTGAAGAGGAAAGACTATCTGTGAGTTAAAGTTAACCTTTTATTCATTCTGCAAGACATGGGTTAATGGAGACAAGTCTTTCTTGTTCAATCAATTGCTTGATCAGTCAATGAGACATGAGATTACCAATAAATGCAGCTTCATGCAGTTTTATTTCAGCACGTCCCATGTCAGTAAGGTATTGTATTGGCCGTAGCTGGCAAGGTGTTGGCAGTGGGGGGCTGCAGGATGGCCTCTGTGGGAGGAGACCAGGGGCTGCCCCGTGCCCAGCTGGCTCCAATGGACCATTGGCAGGACACAGCTAAGCCCACCAGCCAAGCTGGTGGCACCTCTGGGAAACATGTTTATGAAAGGGCAAAGCCACTGTATGATCTGAGGAGGAGGGAACAAATGAGTGAGAGACAGCAGAGAGAGCACCGAGTTCTTGAGCCTAAAATTATCAGACCAAATCACACCTGTGTTCCTGTACTAGGGACACCCTGTTGGCTAGAAAGTCATCTGTATAATAAGGCATGTTTGGGGTGCTGAGGGGTGAGCTGCCCACTGCCATCAACTTGGAAACAAAAAGCAAAAGCTTTTAGGCAGAATAAGAACTGCTGAGTCTCCAGTCATAGCTCTGCATGGTTTACCTCCTGCAGTTCTTTTGGATTTGTACTGGTGAAAGATAGAAGGCAACTAAATGTTGCCTATATGTATGCTACAGGAACATAATTTTTCAGTAGCTGCAGAAAACACATTCTCTCCTGTACGTGCAGACAAATATTTTCTGTAGGAGGGCCTTGGCCAAGACACAGAATCTTAGTGCTTTCAGACTGTGGAGATACAGATCTATAGATCTATTTATCTTTTTCTAACTTATATTGTAGTTATGACCAGTAGTAAAGAGGTCAGACTGTCAGGTGCAAAAGATTTACATATGACACAGAACGGGCTGAATTTAACATTTATGATTTAAGTCAAGACTGAAGTTAAATTAAAATTCATGTTATATATTGATCACCAATCATGTGAAACAAAAACTCCTTCCGAATAAGCTGGAATTTTTATTGGTTATAATGACTTAAAGTACATTTGAAAACAGTTATATAATTAAGTGTTAGTTATGAAAATGTACACATTCTTTTCCAAGGAATCTGTGCAGAACATCCTTGAAACCTTACTGAAACTGCTCTTCTTCTCTCTCTTCTTCACACACATTTATTTGTGACGCTTACCTCCTACGCTGATATGACTTGGGTATCACTATGAAGAATTCAATTGCACAAGTTCAGTGTGAACCTAAGTGAACTCTCACTGCAGATGGAATAGTTCTGAGAATGTCTTTATCCCTTGAGCTGGGACATTGGCCTATGTAATTTTTTGAATTAAGCCTGTTTACTTTTGCCTTAACAATTCTGGAACTTTTGTTCAGGCCAAAATCAAATCAACGCCATTCAGGCCTTTTTTTTTTTTTTTTTGTTTCTAATGGTCCTGTAATAAAACAGAAAAGGCTTTTCAAAAATCTGTTTGTTATTATAACTTCACCCTAATTCCTCCCATACAGGAGAAGGATCTCAGTGTCTCAAAACACAGAAAGTTCCTGAAGGTCTCAGGGATTTAAAAGGAATTAACACTACTCTTTAAAATACCTAGCCAGCCTTTCTATACAAAGAAAACAAAAATAAACAAAGTGCTTTAAGACGTCTATAATAAGAAGAACCTTTTCTTTTATTTGTTCTTCCTTCATCCAGACTTCACCCTGTTTCTGCTTTCTGAAAAAGAGCTGAAAGAACAGCATGGAAAATATTTGTGTGTTACCTTAGGAAACTCCAAACAACATACCCAATCCAGTTCTATAGAGTCTAACACAATGTAAGGCATGGGACAGGGGTTCAGTCGCGCTACCCTTTTTGTTGCTGTTAAGGCTGTTTCCTGACTCTATTTCCCCAGCTCACCTTTTGTGTTCTTAGCATTAGTAAAGGGTTTTACCTAAAATTAAGAGACACACCAAATAAATGACCAGAAATTCTAGTATCACCAGCCATCTGTGGAACCACAGTTCTTTGATCATCCACTTAGTACAGCTATGTGGATAAAATACAGTTCAGTCATCACGGTATGTAAGACAAGCACAATCAAATGATGGCAGATAATTTAGAGAGCCACTTCAGTGATGAGACATAAATAAGCTGCTATTCCTTCTCTCATCAAGACTTGTGGTTAGAACAGTGATAAATCTGCCAGTTTTTCATTTTCATGAGGGATTGATCTAAACATTTTACTTACTTGTATTATGCAAGTTTTAAGTTAAGGCCAAAGCCTAGTGCAAAATAAATATTGAATTTTATCAATATTTCTTAATTAAGAACCATATGACTGACTCATTTTAAGACAGTTTCTACATAAAAATCAAGAACAGTGACCAGCGGAACTGATCTAAAAGACTGTGATTTTTGTGGTAGAGTTCCTCTGAGTTCTGTGTTTGTAGTTCAGAAAAGCAGATCCTCGCTGCCTGGAGGTTTAGTGAACATTTTACAGATCCAGTGGTTTTAACAAGAAAATCACAACTGCACAACTTGATTTGGTGGAATGATTTTAAACATAGTTTTTATCTAAGTTACACCTGGAGGTGTTGAGGTCTTTGAATATTCATAATCTGATCTATCCTTACTTAGTAGTGATGTATGGTCCTCAGGTCATTTCACAGTCACTGTCTGGTTTTCATGTCAATTTAAAAATTGTAGGGTAGAATTTTGATATTTCTGATATTTAGTTGTGCATCACTATTGCATCTCTATTGGTCATGGAGTAAGGTGACATCCAACATGAGTAATGGCAAAAGAATCAGCCCTGAGTATTGAAAACAGTAATACGATACAGACCTAATTAATGGAACTCTAGAGAAATATAGACACAATATTAGATGTCGTTGGGCAGGAAAAAACACCATTTAAGGCAGAGTAAGAAGTATGAAAGACTATAAACTTCCAATGTGCCCCAGTTAAGTAGCTCATTATGATGATCTTATCTGTAGAAAGATAAGTAAATAAAATATTCAAAATTCTAAAAGAATTTAAGAATAATTCACCCTAATATTACCCCAAAAACTTTACTTCAAAGTAGGTAGTACTATTTGTGCTGTGTTTACCAGAACAGTATCTTCATCTCTGTTGTGGCTGGAGATGCAATTAGTTAATAGTTATATATAAAGTAATGAAATGTTATTTTCATATACATAAACAATAACAAGAAGGTAGCACCCAAAATCCCACTCAAACGGGGACATGGATAAAATCTGCCTGTGTTGCAGATAATATAACAATCACTGTTTTTTTCCGTCATTGTCGAGGTGCATTAATCTAATGAACGTCTCCCGGTCTGGCCTGCAAGTTTCCCAGGTGCCTAACTTCAGTTGTCCACATCTGCTCACAGATTTACTAAGGATGTAAGTTCCCACATCTTGCCCTAACTCCACTGCTGTATAGGCTCCAGTGGTGAGGCTGCCTACGTTTTTCCTAAGTAACTGAAGAAGTCTGGTAATTTGTCATGGCCTTGCGATTGATTTCAAAAAGTATCTTCATAAAGTGACCTCTTGCTTAGGAGGTTGTTCTCGTGCTCTCCTGATCCTGACAAGATGTGAACTGTTTGAATATGTAGTAATTTGGGTGCAATGCTCTTTTCTCAAAACTGAAAATGCACACATAAAGGGCCAGAAGAAGATCAGGCCATAAGGCTTTAATTAAACTTAAGAACAGACCAAGGCTTTTGATATTTACTCCTAGCTGGATTCCTCTATTTTATTTTTGTACATCCCCACTCTCCCCTTTGAGGGAAGAGCCATTTGTCCTTTTAGCCCATTTACTTTTGCATTTTTTGAAAGCTGGGGAGTGCATGCTTCAGCCTGCTTGGTAAGAGACTCGTCTGAGCTGTGGGAGGTGTGACCAAACCTCTCAGACTGACAGGGGCTCAGGACCTTCCTGGTGGCCCTTCCTGTGGCTGGAAACAGCTCCCATGAGACCACAGGCTTATGGTTTCTGTAGAATCAGTGTAGACACAGACAAATAATTTAGTTGGACTGATTCTCTTACAAGATGGCTTCAAGACCCTAACTTTTCTCCATTGATTTTATGGGAATGTGGGCAGTTATTTTAGAAGGACAGGATCACCCCTCCTGGAACTGAGTGACGAAGATGCAGGCAATTCCCAAGCCAGGCACTTTTCACTGAATCCCATCTCATGCTAACGACAATAATAGATATGGGAGCACACACTACTTTTGTGGTATTTTGGTGTGACACGTTGCATCGCTATCACTGAGTTACAAATGGCAAATTTTTAATGGTACTTTAAAAAAAAAATCTTCTTTCCGGTTTAGTATTGGTTTATGCTAATTTTCCAAATTATTTATTATTTATTGCTTTATTTTCTTAATGAAGAAAACAGGGGTGGAAATCCCTCAGGTGAGTTCAGCAGTGCCATTTTACAAGCTGATGAGCTTGAAAGCTACAATGCACGAGCTTCAAATGACATACCTTTTCCAACCCCTCTCTTGGAGGCAAGGATGGTGACTGAGCGTTAGGCACAACACCACGGGCTGCCTGATGGCGAGAGCCCTTCCCTGTGCTGTATGGCGCACGACATGTCGTGGCATCATACTGTCTGCTGCCTTTGATCCGCCCTGGAACATGAACTCCCTTGCGGAGAACACCCAGATGTGATCATCCAACCTCCAGATCTGGATGCTGAAAATTCTTAATTAGGGCAAAATTTTCCTGTGTGTCCACCCTGTGTGATGCAGCTCTCGCTGACGTAGGTAGGTATGGCTTATTTTAAATTCTTGTAGCCAGTGAGTAAGGAATGAAGGCAGAGCCCCTTTTCCCTGGCTACTTTCTTTAGCAGATACATGGGCTGCTGTGTCACACGAAAGACTGACTCAGCTATGACTTGACCTTGCATCGACCCTGTAGTTATCAGTCTGAAGGAAATAGTTAAGTAATAACTGAAACACACACTGCTGCTTACTGTATTATTTTGCTCAGATTTACAGTACTTAGGAGCCATCAAGTATTTTACTTCAACAGAGGAATACAATTACAGTATTAAAATTAGTAGTGAGGGATCCTTCTTTCACAACCTGTATATGCTTTTTCCCTACCATTGACTGAAATGGAGACCAGAGGAACAGTCATTGCTTGGCTGCAGTTTTTCTTCAGGTTTGTTATGCGGATTTTTGTAGTTTCTTTCCTGTTGGAATCAGGCACATTTTGTGGAGAGACCAAGGGCATCAGGTCCCTGGTCTGTTGCCTGCATTGCATTTCAGGCATGGGAGTTGAGGTGGTAGGTGACAGCATCCTGCACCATCAAGCAGCACATGGATGGGAATGGGGGGAACTGGTCCTGCCAGACAACTAGGCGGGAGGGTAGCTATCATATGAGGGAAATCATATGTTAACATCAATGAGTAGCACCTAACTTTTCTCTTGGAGCAAGAAGTGCTTGCGCCTGTAAGATTATGGACTTTCCTTTAGCAAAGGCCAAATACACAGTGATCCTGCAAGGCAGTGGAGCTGTCTTTCCCTGAGTAAAATCTACCTCAACAATGCTGATATTTGCATCTATGCAGTCTTTAACTTACTGACTGTTAAAGGGCTTATGGCTGCCGCTCTGGACACTTGATGGAAAATGCATTTTCTGTGTGTTCACACACTTACAAACTGTAGCACTGCAAATCTTTCTACACTTTCCTCAGCAGTATGTGTGAGCCTTGACTTGAAGGAGCTGGATTTAGGGGTTACTTCATTCACCCTATGACTGCTCTGAGTCTGTGGTGTGGCCTCTCTGCTGAAACTGCCAACAAGAATACAACCAGCTATGTGAATCATAACGACGTGACTGAAAGAGTGTATTCTCGCCATATCAGCAAATGTTATGGATGGCTTCGTAGTATGGTCATATGTTAAGTGGGCTGAGATTGCCAATTTATTTCATAAAAAGCAGCAATGATTTATATTCATCATCCAGAGTCCGCAGAAGCCTGAGTGAAAGCATTGCTGGAAACGCTGCTGCCAAGCCACCGAGCCATCCGTGCCAGCGGCCGTCTGGACGGCCGTACGGGCCAGCACGAGCCGCTCGATAGGAGCTGGCACCCCACGGCACGTGCGAGACAGAGGCAGCCTTGGTGGGGCATGGAACGGTACAGGGGGCCACATCTCGGGGAACGAAAGGGTTCGTTTTTAACACCATTTTGGCGCCTAGCTACTTGCCTGAGCACTTCTCCCTCATTGGTTTCAGTACGAATTAGGCACTTGAATTAGGCACTTAGGCATCTGTTTGTGTTCTAGCAGCTGGAATATTGAAGAAAAAGGCAAAAGCTTCTTATCCTGCAGTGATGAGCAGGTTGCCTGGCTTCCTGGGGCGGACCTTCTGATATCAGTAAAGCTTCATGTAGACGAATGGACCTGCGTGCTAAATATGTCTACAGAATCAGGGCCTCTGAGGGGGAAAAGCTGAAGGAAAGGACTGGACACAGTACAAACAGGGAATCCTACTCCCAGCTGCCAAAACTGCAAATCTGGAAGCATTATTCATGACTCAGAATTACTCATTATCCAGACGTTCTTCACATGTGCTGTGTATGCTCCTAGGGTGGAGGTTTTAAAATGGGGAGAGGGAAACCTGAACATTTCCTAGGGTTCATTGGAAAGAAAAGGTTATTACAGTTTTTATTTATTACTCTTGAATAATACATCTTTAGCAAAAAGTTATCCCTGAAAACACATTAAATGCAAACAAAAGATAAAAGAGTAAAAAAAAGGAGAGGGAACAGCTGAAAAAAGTGTAGGTCATTGCAGCTGTGCTGGAATCAGAATGGTTCTGTGATGGACTAATGAAAGATATGTGAATAATTCGTTTCATATTTATCTACTTTAAGGTCATGTACAACATCTATTATCATAACATTTGAGCTCCTCACAGTCTCTGTTGTATCTTCACATTTCCCTTGTCAGATCCTATTATTTCCATTGTACAGCTGAGCAATCAAATCAGCCAGCAACCCAGGGAGGATTTACCCTGCTTTTATGCCATTTATAGAACCTCACTCAGACACTCAGCCCTTGTGAGGATGGCCTGCACTCAGGAGGGAAAGTCAGGCATTGCCAGAAGGTGCTTGAGTTGTTCCTGGGTTTTATCACCACCCGGCACTGCCTGTCTCCCTCTCCCTCTGAGGGGTACAGGGCAGCTGGACTCCAGGGAAGACTCTGCCAAGTGCCATGAGTTGGATGAGACGAAAGGGAATCTCGGAGATTTGCACACGATCAGACAAGACGCGTCAAGCAGGCCATGAAAACAGTGCACCCTCCAACTTTCATATCGCTAACCTAGCTGCTTCTGCTGGCTGTATTCTGAGAGAAATATGTCCTTTCATAAAGCTCAACACAATCTATATGTATTACCATCCTGCCCAGACGCCTTTGAATTGGCACTGGTACAGAGACAGGAGAACATAATAAGCTGTTCTCCAGCTACAAGATTATATGCTGTTGTCAATATATGTTATTCGGTACAATTCGGCATCTCGGTACGGCTGCAAGTCTGTTACTGGCTTGCACACAGTGTGTGTCTTTTTAAAGGCAGATAAACTGTAGGCTGCTCAGATTTTATAAACATGTTTTCTTCTTCCCAGCTGAAATAAAAGCTGGCCAAAATTCAGGCTCACAGAGACACCAATTTAAGTCCCAAATAAGTCTTTAAGTTATGTTATTTCAGATTTACATGCATGCAATCAGGAGCAGAATTTAGATTATTATGTTTAATCTAGCTCAACTCTTTCTAATTCTTTCCTGGTGGGAGGATATTAAAGCTTTCAAGAGTCAATCTTTGTTCCAGTTTTTTGGTGTACCCACGGCAGGTTTATAATTTTTATGTTTCATCCAATTGGAATGACAACCACATGCTGTAGGATTTTTCCCCTCATTACACAAACCTTCACTATGTACTCTGCTCAGTAAATATCTGATCTTGTATCAGGTGAGTAAAACTTAATGAATTAAAGTATAAGTCCCAACCTGCTTAGATTGATTCAAAACCCCTTTTTCCAATTCATGTACTCTGGCTTTGCCGTTCCTTGTGACTTCCCAAAGTTCCTCACAGATCTTGAAAGGCTGGACTTCTCTTTACTGCTTGTACCAATGGCTTTTGACAGGTAAGGTTTTTGAAAATAAAAATACTTTGCATGACTATAGCTCTTACATTTTTAATGTTTTTAGCTTAGGATTTAAGTGACTTGCCCAAGGCAACAGAAGGATTTAAAGACAAAACTGGATTACACACAAAGTGTTTCTGGCTCATTGACTTGGGCTCGCACCTCTGGACAAGGCCTTTCTTTCCAGAACAGTAAAATTGCTCTTTCGGTATTAGAAGAGAAGTCCAGCAGGTAAACTTCCAAAAACTGCGAGCTGAGCTCATTGAGATTTGACTTAGAATTTCCCAGGTGGTAATATATAATAGCATCATTTTTCCCTGCCCAGCACTTAGCTCTTATTTAATTTGTGTCTTTTCCTGTTGTCTTCCGTGTTTTATGTGATGAAGAAAGACATGATGTTAATATTTGATTAATTTTGCTAAACTGTTGTCATTTTAATTAGCTTCACTGTTAAGAATGCATTAATTATTTCTGTTCTGAATTTATCTGTCTTCTAATGCAGCCACTTAGGCTGGTGTCTATTAAACTGAAGAGTTAATGGTTGGTGGTGTGTTATGGATTTATAGAATATGATCAGATTGACTCTTAATTTTCTTTTGGTTAAGCAGAACAGTGTGGGCTTCCACACTACCTCAATATAAAGTAAATTTCGCAATTGCCTATTCATTCTCATAGTTCTTACTGCAATCTTCTCTGAGATACCTGCCTTTTTTTCAGAATTATGTATACTGGAAAAGGCTACACTGGAAAAGAAACTGGGTGGGAGCAAGCTGACCAAATATGGAAAACTCACTCAAGACTCCCTGTATATCACTGAAAAGAGATAGTCACTTTCAGGATGGAATTCATCTGATAGATTTCAGAAGTCTACCCTAAATGAATCACACCGTAAAAGTGCTTATTTCTCACTTATTACTGTAAGGAAACCCAAGGTGAATAATTCTATGTGGATGACCTAAGTTAGGTGATATGAGTCCTACTCAAAATTCCAAAAAAGCAGGCACAGTCATTTCAGAAGGAATAAAATAACTTCCTGCTGGAGATTCCTGAAGTAATACATGCAGGGGTTAAATTACTGCTTGTGGTATTGCAAGAGAGCGCAGCCCATGGTTTATGGGGTGTTCTCAACCTTGGGTGATAACTTCAGTTTGTGGCCCTCCAGTGCTTTCTCTGGAGCTAATTCAGAGCTAATTGCAGTCTGGGCAAATTGCACTGTCAGGAAGGGCAGCGTGTTGCCTAGTGCCACCTCTCCAGGTGGCCCTGAAGCCACACATCCACTTGGTACGGGGCACACAACCAGAGCTTAGCCAGGGAGCCACACGGGGAGCAGAAGCTTAACGCTGCTGGGTGTGAGTGCCTCCCAGATGTGCCGTGCGCACAGCTGCCCAGCGCTCCCCTGAACGGCCAAGCGCCGTGTCTGCTTGTCTCAGCCTTCTCCTTGTGCACGTGCACGCTTGTCCCAGCCCTTTGGCAGGTCAGCCTGCTGTAGTAGCGGTTCTTTTCTGTCATTCACAAAAGGTATGCAGCCTGCCCAGGCAGATAACTTGGATGCTGCTGTCTATCCCAACAGCTGATTTTCTTCCAAGTTCACATAGTATCTTTTTTTAAGTTGCTGCTTACCAAACTGGAGTCTCCATTTCCTTTAAATATGGCCTGTGTTCTCTTCTCATACAAGAATAATTTTATATTTGGCTGTATACACACGGTTTTCTAGCCCATGCGGCACCAAATAATTCAGAATTTATTTGCATCACTGACTTCTCTCTTTTTATCATTTATCACTGCTCCAATATTTGCATGGGCTATAAATTTTAACGGTAGGAATTTTATGTTTCACTTCAACTTAATGATAGAAGATGTCTGATGAGAGAGGAAAAAAGAACAAACTGTAGAGTGACTTCAGAAGGAACAGTGATTTTCTGATTACAAGTTGTAGGTTAATGCTTATCAGTCAACCCATTTTAATCTGTGTAGGCCACACTTATTTGTTTTCTCAGTCACAGGTTTATGTAGCAGCATATCAAACGTCTTCCAGAATTACCACATAGAGCTTCTATGTTTTAAACAATTGCTTATGAAAGGAAAGCAGGCAGACACACAAAATATTCACATTTTCCTGTAATTACTTTGATTTGGAGGGAAAAAATGTTCAGTGACTTTTAATAGAAAAATTACCATTTTTTTTACAACCAACTTAATAGCATCCAATTATTTAAAACAAAAAATAAACAAAACCCGCTGTGGTGTAGACAAAATCCAGATAATGGAACTGCTGGTTGGATTTCCACAGTCTGGCTGGTACAGTCATCATGAAGAAGCGAGGGGTAAAATTGTAGCAATAAACATAACGTTATTTCATATTCAATAACTTGAGTCCTCTGGTTTATTGAGATTATACAATATATTTGAACCCCTGCATCTGTACCATTTTACCTTCTGATTGCATTAATAAGGCTGCTGAAATCAATTAACATCTGAAACCACTTGGCTAGCCAGACATTACACAAATACTTTTAGTGAGAATCTGAAGTCTGCAGACAAATTGTAGTTCAGACTTGTTCTTCCTAAAATGCAACAAACTGTGTCCCATGCCTCTAATTTCCATTAGCTGCAGTGTGAGTAAATCAAAGTCCTCATAGCCTCTCAGCTAGTGCTAAAACTTTCCGGAACTGCGTCCTGTAAGTCTGTCTCCCATCTGGGCTGGAAACTGTGCAGCTGAGTTAAGGACTCGCAGACATCTTTATTTTTCTAGAGGTTAAAAATCTTTATAAACATTCTTCCCCGTTCTCTTGCCTTCCCTACCGATGCTGTAGTTGGTCTTTTTTTTTATAAAAGTCTGCGCATCTGGAAAAGTTATATATTCTACATGTAAAAGCATAGCCCTACCATTGCTAATGATATTGGAACTAATCAGAGCTATTTCCCAAAAATCTCTGAGCATGATTAAACAGAGCACACTGCGGAATTTTTCATGCAGATTGGGAGACGGTTCAAAGCACTGTCAAAGTAAAGCTACTGCTTCAAAAAGAACAGATGGGAAATGTATATTTGATTTCCACACGGAATGGAATGAGGAACTGAGCCGTCCCTAGACCAGCCCTGAGCTGGAGGCAGGATCAATAGCACTGCACTTCCAGGTATGTCTGTCTGATCCTCTCATGCTTCCCCTATCTCTCCTCCATCTGTAGCGAGAGTGCTAAGGAGTCTGGTATTATTTACAGTATGTTTGCTACACCTGTCAGAGATTCAATGGAGATTTAATTCTAATACAAGCCAGCACAGGTAGAATGTAAACAGGAGAGAAACATTACAACTGCTTCTGGTTGACAGACAGCCTCCAAGTGAATTTGGATAGCTGTCCTGTCTCTGGCCTGATCCATTTGGTGCAGAAGCTCTGTCGGGACACAGTAGTAACACGCTGTTTGAGGAAAAAAGGAAAAAGAGAGAGGCAAAATCTGGCATTTTTTTCACCCTCATTGGGCTCATTATACCGATGAACATTGCTGGGCAATTGTTAATCGACTCAAAACTTGCTCTGTGCAAGCTGGTAGCACTTTGTTAATGTTGATGCACGGTTTCCCTGTGCACAGGCTTTGCAGAATCAAAAGCTCTCAGTGCAGGAGATGGATATAAAGATGATTTAGCCTTCTGGTCATTCGGGCAGTGACAACTCCCACCTCTCTTCTTATTCCTCATTCCCTAATTGTACTTCCCTGGAGGTTGCACAAGTATATCCATCACAGTGCTAATTTTGCATCTTTTGGCAGGATCTTGTGTGATGCAGTCTACATTCCAGAAAAAGAAAAACACTGGTATTTATAATTGCAATTTTGATGAGCTGTGTGGCAGCTAAAATCATTATGGGTGAAATCTGATCTCAGCTTCCAGACCACAAAAATAACGTGTCTACATTTAAGTAGGGAGGGGAACACTGATTCATATAAAATACGGCTTGAATCATACAAGAATGAATGCTTCTTGAAGGCTTACAAAGTTAGGTTAATTATTCGCTTTTAGTGTGCATTTTGATTTCCCGCAGGGCTAGGAAAATGTAGAAATACTGTCCTAACCACAATAATACTTGTCTTCACCATGTTTCTAGCCCACAGAAACGCAAGAGATCTCCTTGAGAATCCTGATCCCACCAGACTTCCAGCCTTGTTTCCAGAGAGTAGAGGGCAGGTAAGTCTGGATAACGTTCAAAGTTTGTATGCATATCAAAACCAGCTGCAAAATCTGTAGATGATGTAAATCAGCATAGTCGCACTGATTTAAACAGAGCTACATCAACATTCACCAGCTGAGCATCTGGCTCCTCATCCCAACTCTTATCCCAAACATGTGTGCACTAAATATTTCTCTGTATCTTTCTGACATTAATAAAGTTTTTCCTCTTACCCTGTCTCTCACTATACTTTCTAAAGCAACTTTCTTACATGTGTTTGTACTTTGCAACTATCATTTCCATCTAATACCCATTATTTGTATTTTAACTATCTTGCTGTTTTTAAGAGTACATAAGAGCCATTTAGCTGGGTGGGGGGGAAGTGCCATACTAGACTGTGTTATTGCTTTTGACACTGATCTACAGCTCTAAGTTGTATTGCTGATATGCTTTCATAAAAAAAGAGAAGTAAATAATATTTTTCCTCCACAATACATAAGTGCTTTCTTAAAATGTACATAATTACAGCCTGATACAATTATATTTACCAGTTGGCCAGACTTTGACATAACAATAAGCAGCTTTCCTTGAAAATGTCTTCACAGTTTTGAAACACACTTTTTCTCAGCTGGTCTTACCCCTGTGGAAGACTAACTCATCTCATTTCATACCCTAGTTACAAGACGATTTGGATGGAGTTCAGGAACAGATCTCCCATTCTTAAGATCTGTATCCCAGAGCAGCGCTCTCACATTAATGTGAAGCATGTGGCTAAATCCCTTGAATGACTCTGAAAACTTCAACCATCATATTTATTTTTTTCTGGCTCAGCTCCTACTGTTAATCAGAATATATGTTTGTTTGGTTTTTTTTTTTTCCAAAAAAAGTATCCTTTCAGAGAACAAAGAATAACGTGAAGTCTAGATGAATGGGATTCCTCCGTTCGCCTTCAGATTCTGTTCTTCCCAAATTTCATTATCCACCCTTACGAATTTAGCCCGTACCCAACTCTACACTATGGCTGCATTGCTAACAATATGTAAGCTAACTCGGCCGAAGGCAGTTCAGTTGGGCTGACAAGCTTTAATATCTCACTTTGACTGCAATGTAGGCACACCCACAATGTGGGAGAGGAAACAGAAGTAAAGCAATATGCCCAAGATTGCAGAGGGACCCTGCAGCCGAGCCAGCAAGGAACTCTAGACTTGTGGCTTCAGGACCAGCGCCTTTTCTTCCCTTCCAGGAATCTGTAGGATGTATTCCACCTTCCAAATTTCAGGCAAAATGGGATTTATAATTTTGGAATTTATGATACATTGTGTTTTGATTCCTCTCATATTCTGCCCTTTATTTTTAAATCGCATGAAGTGCTCATGGATCTTGTCTGCCTAGCTTCTCTTACCACGAACTGGGAATGCTGGATGCTGCGCAATTTTTTTTCTGCACTTTTAAAATTATATACATAGTCAAGAGTGAAATATTTTCTTACTGGTTTTTTTTTTTACTTCCTAGGCCTGAGGCATCGCTGCATTACTGCAGTTTTAGGTAGTAAATAATCCTTTCCTCCATTTTCCACCATGATTCGTGAACTAGGCCCAGTGTTTATGTACAATTGAAAAAAAAAAAAAAGAAGTGATAAAAATAAAACATTCTATAGTGACTCTTGGGGCTAATAGGAAAAATTAGTAAGGAATCATCCTCAGAGATTGTTTTAGTGTGATGTAATTTTGCTGGTACTCAGACACCATGGGAAGGAAAACCTTGGAAATACTTAAATATAAAGCTCCAGTTGATTTTAAGAGAGATTGCACATTAGGGTGGAATTTGGCCTTTCTAATTCACAGTGGTCTTGTGATCAGACTCAGACTTATTTCAGCTCCAGCTACACACTCTCCCTCTCCAAAGGCTCGCTGCCGTGATCCTTTCCAGGGCTGCACAGGAGGGGCATTTATAATGCAAAGCGAGGCACTGTGGCACGGTTTATTCCCAGAGCTGCCATTGTCTACCTGAATGACCTCAAACAAGTCACTTTACCTCCTGAGTTTTTCCATCTGTACAGCACTTTGAGATCTGCGGGTGAAAAGTGCTGCATAAAAGCGAGGAATTATTACGGACATGGCTTAATGAACTTATTTGTTTGCAATCAGTTGCTTGTGTCACACAGTATGTTTATATTGCCTCTTTACACTTCACAGCAACATTTTCACTCTCATCAGTCCTAAGAACAGGGAGGACGTGACTAGGAAGGTGACTCATATGATCCTCTAGGATACAGAAATGATATAAATTATGCCTGCTAATCCTCATTATACCTGTCTCAGCCTTCTGGGAAAGTAAACTCCTGTTTTAGTTGTTCTTTTCTTAAGCAGCGGGAATTTCCCAAGTAATGTTATTTAAATACCATCTCTAAATATCCATGCTAGTTCCCAAGACTGCCATTTGTTCTGAGGGTACAAACAGCACAGCACATGCATTTCGCTGCATCAAAGCAAAGAAATGCCTAAAGGTTTAGTTTACTGGCATTACCTAGGTGGTTCCGACTCTCCAGTTTCCCTGGGGGGGTGTACTTGCAGTAGGCAGACTGCCTGGGAGAGCACAGGACGTGGAAATACGTAGTGCCAAGCAACGCCATTGCCATGCAACAGCAGTCCTCGTTGTTTTTTTGTTTAGGTAGGCTCAGATTTAGGGGGCAAAGCGTTCAGCCATACACCTCCTTCCTGATTAACTCACGGTGTGGCGAGCAATAGCGGAGCACTGAAGGAGGCTCCGCTAGCCGGCAGATCTTACTGAGAAAAAGAAAGGGTGTGTGGCTCAGCAGAAAATAAGGCCTTCATAAAGTTATTTTATTTGGATCCCTGCCTACAAAATCTCAAAAATAGTTGATATTCCCAGCTGCCCCTTTGGTCACTAAGATAATATCCAATCTCGTTTAAAGTCATTCTCACTAGGAGAATGGTTTTTCTCTCATCCCACAGGGGACCATTTCACAGTCTGATACACCTCATTCTCACATTCATCCTCCTTTCCTTTTCGTAGCATTTTGGTTGTCCTAAAATAATTCCTTTCCTATTAGACACCTTTTAAATATTTATCCATGTGGCCTTTTTTACCCAGTTAACTAAATTTGACAGATTTAGTACTTAATCTTACCTATTAAAATCAATTCTCCGCACCCCTACTCCTTTTTATTATTCCCTCAATGCCCTCTAATACACTGATTTTTTTTCAGGACATAAGTTCCTAAAACACAGTGGAGTGTTGTGGATGAAACAATACCCACAATGTTCAGAAAAGGACTTTTGCCATCCTGCCCACTGAGGATGTTGCCCTTGCCTATGCAATTCACAGCTGCAATAGCCTTTTGGATGCTATATCGTGTTCCTAATGCATGTCTAGCTTTCTGTCCACTCTCACCTCTTGCCTTCTGTAAAATTACTGTTTTCCAAATTCCTGCTTTCCTCTGAGTGTGTTTTCCCTTATATTCATTGGTCTTTTTAAAGAGTGACCCTTCATTTCTTTTCTCCTGTTCATTTTTCAAGTCTCCCTGGATCTATTAATGTTATTTTGTATCTTCAATATTTGCAACACTTACTTTAATATTACTTGGGCTCATATAGGGGCGCCATTAAACAGAAATGCCTACAATTGACAAAGAGCTAATTTCAAGTTATAAAATTGATCACAATGAAAAATCCCAATTATGTTATCTTTGACGAAATTTGAAAGTTTGCAAAGCTCAGACTACAAAAATTAGTAGCATCTTTCTTCTCACTACAGATAAGAACACTGACATTCAAGAAGCAAATACTCTGTGAAAGTGGTTTGAAGCAGAGGTATTTTCCTGATGAATGCTTTTGATTAGGGAGTGGTTTTGTGAACATGCAGCCCTTGTTAATCTTCTTGGGACACTTCTCATGCTAAAAGCAGTATGGTCAGACAGTTGATATGTCAATTACATTCATATTGAGAGATTTTAGCTTCTGGATATTTCCAACATATCCAAAACTAAGAAACAGTTCAGAAGTCTTTGTTAAAAAGGTTTGGGGAAAAGATCACATTGCATGCAGCAGCTGTTTGCGTGGATTACCTAGTCTAGCCATTCTGTCAAGGCTAAAAAAAATACTGTCTGAACTGCAGGGAGAAAACAAGTCACTGAAATATCAGTTGAAGTAAGAGAGTGTTACAAGCAGCATGGTTGGACTTCCTCAGGGGTCAAACTCCAGCTTGGACAAGTAAGCGGGACAATTCTAAACAAAGGCCTTGCTTGGCTGTCACATTTAGAGGTATTTTTGGAGTGAACAAGCTGAAATGATTATTTCATTGCTGTGTAGAGCCTTTAGACGTGTGTTGCTTTTCACTACATATTTATCATCAAATAGAACAAACCTATATCCAAGGCTTAGAGCTTCTTTTTATATAATGGTGGGACTTGGCTTGGCTTTACTGGGCTCTCTCTGATCTTCCAGCAAGTTTTCTTCCTTCCTTCCTTCCTTCCTTCCTTCCTTCCTTCCTTCCTTCCTTCCTTCCTTCCTCCCTTCCTTCCTCCCTTCCTCTCGTCCTTCCTCTCTTCCTCCCTTCCCTCCCCCTCAAAGAAAAAAAACAGCAAAAGCTTCTTGGAGGCATCTTGCTTTACCCTTCTGAAACCTGCTAAGATGCATAGTTAGCCTGGAGGTCCTCTGCACTCTGGTCTAGTCTGCTCCAAAATAGAAAGGTTTTTTGGGGTTTTTTGTTTTGGTTGTTTTTTTTTTTTCTCTTGAATCACTCTCTAGCATCCTGGCTTCCATTTCTAAGCACTGGCTACTCTTATTTTCATGGAAAAAACCCACATTACAACTGATCACAGAATTTCTGCAGCAGATCTAGACCATCTGCAGTAATGAACTGAAGATACGACGATGACAAAGCAATAATTAAAACATGCCCCGTGACAGTCTGCTGACCCTAGATGGAGCATGGTGGAGCATGTGGGAAAGTATTCTCTTTTATAGTTGTTAATTAGTCAGCAATACAGTCAGCAAAATTAATACCCACTAATGAGGATTAAGATCTGATGAGCAGCTTTGATTCAGACTAATGTTGTTTATGTTCTTTTATTTCCTTTTTTTCATTTTCCTATGGAATTACATATTTCATTGTGTACGGGTTGCAGACACTCTTTACTGAGATAATGGAGGGGGCATGGCTCCTTGGAAATCAGCACAGTTTAAACCAGTCTTTGCAAGTTTTATTCTTCTTTTAACCCCTCCCAAAACTCTAAGAAACCCCTCATTCACTCACTCGGGTCACTTGCTTCCCCTTGCACAGGGAGCTGGCTTCATTTCTCACTGAGAACACACAAACACAGCTCCCTATTGAGTCACTCAATGCTACTTCTGAACTGGCTGGAGGAAAGAAAAAACCCAGGAGGTGCTCCTTCCATCAGAACATGACTGCATGATATATTGACATGACAAATGAGGCTGATGTGCCTCTGTGGCTGTCAAGCTGTGGAGCTAATTAGTCCTGAACCCTCAAATGGGAACAGTCATATCAGATCTATTGACATTTTAGTTGGAGGGAGGAGAAGTCACAGAGACGCTTGTCTTTTTGCAAGGTTTAGTAAAGAACAATCCATGGGTGTTGTCTATAAGCCACTTTCTGAACCTGAATCATCTGCAGAGCCCTAAAATCTTAATGAAGAGGCTTCAGCTCCAGAAGAAGCAGCAAGGGCACTGCTTTGTGCCTTGTGCAGCAGCAGGAGCCAAGGGCTTCTTTCCCTTCATATGAGGCAGAGCAATTTGGACTGCCTTCCTCACGTGGGCGCAGTTAATATATGCAAAGATTTGTGAAGTTTAGACCAGCCTTTAAGGTTTCCGGATTTGCAGACTGCTGGAGATTTCCCAATGGACATTCAAACCCTTTGGAAAAAATCTATTAGTAGGTTTTTAAGTCACCTAACAGCAGGCTTATTTTTCATATATGCCTTTTGTGGACCCCTCCCTCCATCCCAAGAGTCCAGAGGCAACAGTACGAGCGTGACTGGACACAGAAAAGTAAGTTAATTCCCACACTGATTGTATCTGATTTTAGGTACTGGCACAAAATTGCCAGTTAAAACTGACACATTCTTTTCCTTCTTGTCTAAGCCTCAGCATCATACTCAGGAAATTTCATATGCCTAGAAAAAAAATTATCTTCTTGAAGCACTGATGAGTTGTATGTACAAAATTAGTTATTTTCTTAGAGGTGCATTTTGATCAACTCCCTTCCTGAGGTTTTTGGGGCACAGATCACCGATGTCTCACTAGAACTGTCAGGACATGTATAGATTTCCCTCTTATTGTTCATTACAAGATAACATAACTCTAAATCTGGCTAGTGACTCACCTCCCCCTGAGGGGCTGCAGTTATAAGAGAGTTAATTATTCACCTTTCAGTCGTGGAAAGATTCCATGCAGCTGTTGGTATTGGTCTGGCTTTTCTTCACCCAACCACACCTACTGAACATCAAGGAACTTACAGGGGGGAAGGGGTTGGGGTTTTTCTTTTCTTCTCTTTTCTTTTTTTTTTTTTTTTTAAACTGACCAGGCAAGATCCTCATCTGTATGTGACTCAATAGCTCGACTATGAACTCAGGTTTCATGAATGTGGAGAAATCTCACTGAACTTTCACTTACCTCCCTGAACTTATGCTCCCTCTCCCTGTTTTAAAAGAAACCAAACCAAACAAAACAAAACATATTTTGCGCTGGACGTGGTTAACATTCCCTGATCTAATCTGGTTTGCAGTTCACATTTTGAGTAAGAGGCATATGCAATATTAAGCTCCACTCAACAGGACATATCTCTAGGTCTGTAAAGTCATTCATAACCCCTTCTCTTCTCTCTCTGTGCCACTTCTCCACTAGCTGGCCACCTAACAGTTCACCAAGTCATGAGTAGGAAAAAAAAAAACCCCACTTATTTTTTAATTTAATTTGCATGACGCAGCCAACCCTCCCAACCAAGATCCAAAGCCCCTCCGTTCTGCCTTGGGTTTCCAATAGCACCACACCAGGTCCAGCACAGGTAATAACCCCCTCCCCCCCTACACAAACACACACACACGCATCCTACGTTGTTTTGGTCCTCCTATTTCTGTCCTTGTCAGCTGTGTCTGCTTTCACTCAGCACTTAACTCTTTCACAATCGGCACCAAACCTAATGATCGTTTAATAGCAAGTACAGAAACAGTCCTAGGAGCAGAGGTTAAAGTCTGTGACTTCCTCCCGGGCACTGGGCTGCAGAAACATGCTTTCTCTTGTGCTCTGCCTCTTTGGTTGGCTTCGTCTTAGACCCCTTCCAAGTCTGCTTAGTGACAACAGCTTTGTAAAGACAACCATTTGCTTCCAAGCGATCTGCGGTTTACATCTAGTGACCAAGGTGTTGTGCAAATATGGTTGCCGCCACCAGCAACTTGAGAGATTGGATGAAAGCTCCTGTCTGGGAGAAAGAGTTCTGGGGAAGATGGCTTCAATATGAACAGGGGTGTCCTAGTCACAGGGAAAAGTATTTGCCACCTCCTGCTGGCAGACCTGACCTCAGCGAAGTATCTCCTTTAAACTCCATTTCTGGTAGTTTGTCTTTCCCTGATCTGTATGGGCCGTCTGATGTGTGCTCCTGGATGTGGCGCAAGGGGGACAGGCACGTACGTGCTTGGTGTCTCCTGCATGGGCTGTGTCTGGCCCCCGTGTCTCTGCTGTGCCTGTCCCCTGGAACAAAACCTGTCTGGGCTGTATTCCCACATGGGACATAAACTGAGCATAAGGAAGGAAGCTTCAAGTGTTTGTTGGAGTAGGACAACACTGTACTGAGCTTTAAACAGAGCAGGAAGGGAGAAGAAGACTGGCTATAGCAGAGTATTAGATACTACAATGGGAGTCACATTCAAGCACTGTCTCCCAAATCAAGGAGAAAGGATTTAAAAATCAGTCTTCTGTATTCATATCACAGCTCGTTGGTAAATTAACTACATTAAGGTGTTCAACCATACCAGCCAGGCAGAAAGCCTTGCTTCTCGCTGCCTTTTGTGTCAGGACTAGTCCCAAACATAACTGTCAGCTGGACCCTGCATAAAGGGAAGAAGGGAGAACGTTTTTAATGTGGGTTGAAGCAGGGTTCAGGCAGCTCAGGGATATCAGAAATTTTACACCTGGGCATAGCCCCACTAGCATGTGAGTAGGCATCTGCCCTGGGATTTTGAAGCTTCCTGTGATACCTGTGTATTATACCTGAGTGCCTGACTTGATGGGAAGTTATCAAAGTCTTTTTTATTTTTTTTTTTAAATTGATTCCCCAAAGTCAGATTTTCAAAGGTATTTTGGTGCCTGAAGAAAAAAATAGTCCTTTCAGAAATGTCAGTGGGGATTATATGCTTCGAAAACTCCACCATCATAGGAATCACCTAAAGTGGCTGGTGGTCACAGAGTACTTTTGTAGTGGTAGAGTATTTGTTAAATAGTGTTTCTGAATGCTGTTAATTCTGCAGGACTGCATATAGTATTCTGTTTACACAGGGCCTACGCAAGGCTTTTCACCATTCTGGTTTTATTAGTTTTATTTATTGTGACTACCTTCTGTTTATAGTTCCATTGTAACCTGTAAGGAGAAGCTGAGTGACCATCTAAACTGACTGTTAAGTACTTATGGGCACTTTGCTATAGAACACCCTTATAAATTCATGTTATCTCAGGACACTATAAAACACGGCATGGCAGCTTGCTATTCTGGTAACACAGTATAATAAACAAAGATGGAGGACAGTGTAAGTTGATTCCCATAAAAATGTGTCCAGAGAACTTAATATCCAAGTAGCCATAAAAGATGTTCACACTTAGCTTCAGTGTCATGTCATTTTCTGTTCCACATATATATATAGTAGTGTATTTTTCTAAGCAAATAGAAATGTATATATGGAACATATGGTCTGCTGGGAAATATAAATATAAATGACCATATATGTCTTCATTATTACTATGCTTTCATTGGAAGGTTTGAACTCCAGAAAAAAAGCTCATATAAGATAAATGGATAGAAAAATTGAAACTTTCTGCTCCAGCTGAACTTTGAGCTCTCAATAATTCTGGCCCCCATACTTTCATCATCCGAATCAGGCTGGGGATCTGATTTATCAAAATATTTCAGTTTTTGACTGTCTTTAACTTTATGACTAATTCTATTGACTCCTAAGGAGCTACTCACAGCTATATATTTGTATATACATGTACATATGTATAAATGTATATATACAATCATAAAATGTATATACAATATACATATATACACATATTTAAATATATGCATTTAAATGTATACATTGATAGACATCAATATGCAGTAATATATTTGCAGAATTTGGACCTTAAAAAGCAAAGGAAATTGATATTGCATTTCAAAAGGGGGAGTGTTTGTTGTTAGAAGAAAACAGATTCCCAAACTTTTTATACCAATGGTGAAGGTTCATGGCGAGCATTTCTTGTACAGCACAATTGTTTTTTACTACAAGTACCAAAAAGAGACCTCGTTAAATTTGCCCAATGATTTTGACTTTTCTAAGTCACAAACAGAGAGAATTGTTGATCTGATAGTTTTTACTGTTTAAAATTGTTGCCACCATGGTGAAAGGCAGTTTGGAAACCATGAGTATAAAGGCATTTAAACCTTGACAGAGGGCTCATGTGACTGAGTGGAAATGGAATTTGTGTTACCAGATGTGCATAGAGCCACTATTATCGGTTCTAAATTTCTCCTGCTGTAACAACTTCCGACATAGTCCCAGTAAGAAGTATATCAGTTAATGATGGTTTGAGAAGATGACTGGGAGAGGTAGCAATTTTTTTCGACTCTTTTTTACTAATGATTGAAAAGTGCATATTGGCTTATGAGAGTGCTATATTTCACTGAATTTGCCAAATTCAAAGATTTTAGAAGCAGACTGCGCCCAGTGCACATTACAAGCACTCTCCCCATTTAGGCTAGGTTTCTCTTTCTTAACCTTTCCCAGTCAGTCCCATGTCAAAAGAATAATCTTTCTGTTCTCTTTCCAATAGGGTCCATATATGATCTAGCTGCTCATACAGAGCTCTGACTCACCCGCTAGCTGACCTGTGCCAAGGTCTTCATCTCAAGAACTGGAAGACTGGTCCCTGATTCAAAGCCTCTGTCAAACAAATAGCAATAGCTGTCCTAAGATCTGCCCAGAGTGTACTGTTAAACAAAAATAGAACGAAATTCAGCTTGCTTCAAGGTAGTGAGTGGAGATCCTGCACGATGTCCCTGCCCGGCCAATGCAAGACTCTCTAAAATATTTTTCCTGACATCTTCCTTTACAGATAAATATAACTGTAACAGTAACTAGTGATCAACAAATACTTCTTCTAACTAGAGGCTTCTGCCAAGTTTCCTTTAACTGCCTCCCCACACAGGCTAAATAAGAGTTGTGCCTTTTATTCCCTGCTTTCTTCTTGTGATCAATGACAAGTTCCTATGAACTGATTGTCCGAGACTTCCCTACTGACCAAGAAATGGGATCCCCACCACAGGTACCTTTCTACAGTGACTCAATCTTAGCCTTGACGTGTTATTATGGAAGAATACTATAATAAATAATAATAACAATATAATGATAATAGCAAGGCTGATAACAATGATAGAAGCAGTAGTAACAACAAAACCCTCAATAAGCAATAAAGCACCAGCTCTGGAATAACATTATTGCCAAAAAACCATATTTACTTGAAGACAATTAATCAGAGCCATGCAAAGATTAGCAAAGAATCTGCCACTTGCTGACAATAAGCATTTATTCAACCAGAAATGGTTAACTCAGGAGTTACTTATGTCCCAAGCAGAGAGTAGAATAAAAGTAGACAACATTTATGAAGCACTTGAAACTTGCTTTTAATCAGAAAATTTCCCAGTAACTCTCTGCTACCATACAGTAGTATGGTATGTTCCAGAGGTGGTACCATGGTACCATCATAGTATGGGATGGTCATTAAGACCTGGGCACAGATGGACAAAGGTAGATCCATGTTGTCGATCTGAGCAGCTGCAAGGCCAAGCATGAGTTATGATAGGTCTGATACAAAACATTGGGACGTTGTTTCAAAGCACAAGCGGGAAGTGTCATGTATCTCTAGTCTGAATATTAACAAACATAAACACTGGGGTAAATCTTAATTATGACGGTATATTTCCCCTTCACATATGTGATATGTTATTCCTTTTAATGATTGTTTGAGGTGGATGGGGAAAAACTTGTTTAGATTAGATAGACCGGTTAGATTAGAGATATCACAAAGTCCTCCTTGGTTATGGGAGATGGCAAGCAGACAAAATCAATCTTTCTTGACTTACAGGTAGGTCTATATTGCAGTCAGGATGTGGAGGCTGTAAACATACATATGGAACCAAACCTAAATTAATCTGGTAAGCCGTGAAGATGTGCTGACACAGACTTTAGCTTAGGCTATGCAAACCTGTCTGGGACCTTCTGTGCTTACTTGAGTGGGTAACACATCCTGAAGTTAATGATGCAATGATTTCACTGCTATTCACTGTAAGTAACACACAGTCTGTCAGCCAGCCAGGGCATGACAGGCTGTGGCTGGGGAACACTGCACCCCAGTGATCCGCAGCTAGCAGAAAAAGCTGGTTGGAAAACAGCAGCACTCAGAGAGGCCCAAAGTTACACCGCGTAATAAACCTGTCCCGACAGCCCCAGAGACCATGGGAGGACAAAAGTGTCTTAGACTTATTATTACTGCTGCCTCTCTCTTCTCAGCTGTTTCATGCAAAGGCCAAAGTTCAAGCAAGTTTAACAGAGCCCAGGACCACTGTCAAGATGTGAAATCAACTGAGAATTAAAGGCTCCAGTACTTTATGTGAAACACCCTCACTGAAGCCTGATTCAAGTTTCTCAAAACTTGTGTGCGTGCATAATTTTTCTTCTGCCTTTTCCTCTTCAACATCGCAAACTAGCGAGGAGCGTAGTGTTAAAAAGCAAAGAGTTACTGAACACAGCCACACAGGGTTAGTTGGAAGGTTTGGGAACTGTGCATACACACAATGTGTTCCAGCCTTGAAGACTGTCCTCCCTGCCCCAACCGCTACTCTTTCTTTCTTACACTTTCACAAGTTGTTTTTCTACCCGTATCTATTTTCTTGTTTTTAACCACAATGTATATTTGCTGAAGCCTGGACAGTCCCAGTACACTTGAACATGGTAAACATGACATTTCACAATGCTCTCTGTGCTTGGATATAGAAAACATGATATTTCCTGAAAAGTCGGTTTCACTAAACTAAACTGTTTAGAGTACTTAAAAAAAAAAAAAAAAGATGTAAGGGCCCACAGAAATGTAGGTCACGGTGAGAGCTTTCTCTTCCAGTTGTTATTGGTGGAAATCACCCTTCTCGCTAAAGACTGGTTTTGTCCTTCTGCTGGATAAAAATATATAAACCAGAAATATATTAGCCAACACGTTACTGTTCTGTAGGGAATTTGGCTTCTGTACACATCTACAAGGCAACTGTGAATCATGCATATATTAATAGGTTGTAAAAGATTTATCATGTTTTTAACTGATGTTGTGTTCTCCGCAACAACTTCACAGAGACAGTTGTTGAAGATTGCGATGTTTTGGTTTGCTGGGACTTGACATAAACATTTTCTTTCTAGTCTCCTGAGTTTCATTTTGGTTTTTGCGTTTGCTCAAAGTCACGTCAGCCAAAACCTGCTGGATTTGCCTGATGTGAAACCGAACCGGTGAGAAACCTCTGAGCTTTGCGGAGTTACAAGCTGGAAGAAAAACCGGGCTCAGCGCTGTTTGCAGTTTGGTGCGGGCTGGCGCTCCGTGGCGAGCCGGACGGGTGTCAGCGCAGTCAGCCACCATGTGCCTTCATAGCATCGTACGGGTCCCGCTTCGTTCCCGCACCAAGAGCTTTTCTCCTTGAGCAGCACACGTAGCACAATGCAACTTAAAACCTTTTGTTACAGATAATCTTCATCGCGTGTTGCACGCTTTTGTCTCTTTTCCTACTGTTCTGCAGATATGTAACAATGCCACTTTTCGAGGCCAAGGTTATTACAAGGAGCTGACTTTGTTGCCCATAAAATGAACCTTGACACTTGAAAAATTCCCCTGTCCTTCCTTTTGTAAAGCAGAGACAGGCACACAACTATTTGCAGATGAACGTTTGCTTCATTAGTAAGGAATAACGATAAATGCAGAATCGATGCAGGCTGTTGCATTTAGTCAATAGTCACACTAGCGCTAGTACTAGCATAAGCGTTCTGTATTTCAGATATCTAAGCTCTACAAACATAACAGCATGCAAAAAATTAGGAGAAACTGGAATGTGGCCCAGGACATTTACGTGGCTTTGTTTTTTTAGAAAAGTGAAAATTTGCTGTGTTTCAATTAATTGTCCCCAGAGAATGCTCCTAAACAAATGCTAAGTTTTCAAATCAACAGTTTAAATGGATAAGAATAGGAAAATGAATTAGAATGAGAACAATATGAAATATGAGGTCTGTGTCCACATAAAGCACGGTCCATATTGAACACAGTTTCTGAAGAAGGGTAGCTCTTGAATGCATGATGCTTATCTGAAGCTGGAGGTTTCCTGGACTGCCAGGGAAGCCTGTGCACCCCACCTCGTCCCTCCTTTGTCCCTGTCCTTCTCCAGGTTGCCGTTCTCTTTGGAGGATATAAAGACCTACATCTGAGAGGAGCCCTTACACAACTGGATGCTTCTAATCCTTTGTGCAATATAACAGCACACATTTATTTCTAACACACTGTATATCGTAAAGCTTTAATAACTGTTTACAGGTCATGTGTTTTTGTGACTGGTGGACAGGAACTTGTCCATAGCCTTCGTAAGATCTTCAGACAAGAAGGACCCTTTCTGCCTGCTGAATTTGCAGTCACCCCAAGACTGAAGGCAACCAAGTCCTATAATCCCTGATATATGTTACTTTAATGGAAGCAAGATCAAGCCTTAGGCACAGGATACATATCCTAAGACTGTCAATATAACTTCAGATTGCCAACCCCTCGCTTTCCAAATTGCTTGCAGGGCCTTTCATGCATCTGTATTTCAACTAGAAGACAGTAGTTATTCAGGAGTACAACAGCAACACAGTGCTCAATGGTTTAAAACACCAAATAAAATCAAATAATACATATCCAGTCAAAATTTCTGGGAGTATTCAGCTGTCAGAACATCTGGTTCCAGACTTTCCTGGAGGAGCCAAATGAAGATCCATAGGTAAACAGATGAAAATAGCAGCAACAATGCTCAAGAGATTTCTGCCAAACCGGGTAAAATGCATCATTTCAAGGTGAAATATCATGACATTTTTTGAACATCCCCAAACTCTAGCTTGGCTTGGAGCAGAAGCTTTCTATATATCTCAAACAGTGCAGCAGTCAAAGCAGAGCCATTCTGGTCCCAGACGCCAAGTTGAGGGCTCGGACTCTGAGGAGAAGGTCAGGCTGGGGGATGACCTGCAGTTTCCCAGCCTATTTCCTCCTGAACTTCAAGCCAAATACAGAATGACCTGATCACTCCCGGCCCACAAAGCTGATCACAAACAATAAAAATGACTATAACAGTTGGATTCTGGTAGCGCTTGGTTTGTGCTCGGGCCTTTCTAAACATATAACAATACACAGACCTGGCTCCAAGGAGCTCATAATGAAGACAACGTGATGAGACAGAGTAGGGGAAAATTAAGCATCATTAAGGAGAGGGCAGGGGGGCAGCTTCTTGAACTTGTCATTATTTGCTGGCAATCGCTTATCGGAGCAGAGGGACACATGGGGTACTGTAAGGGATCAGAAGGACAAGGGAAGAGGTCGCTTTGCAGGTTAACACTCTTATTTGCCTCCCTGCTTAAAATAGCTTATCCTGGTACGCAGGAGTGATGCCTCAGTTTCTGCTTTCTTTCGAAGAAAGAAGGTAGGCTGTTTCTATTTTGGCAGTTTATGAGTTTTTCAAAAATAGTCTACATCAAAGTCCATGTGACTGACTTCACAATGAGAGCAGATTGGGCCTTAGATTTCAGAAGTGAAAAAACTTGGAAAAGAGAAAGGAAAGAAATATTTCTGTTGTCTTGTTGCCAATGTGCTCATGGGGGGGCACTTAATGAAGGTAAACAAGGATTTCCAACATTGTATATCGTGCAGCTTTTGAGTCCACTGTGTTGAAAGTGCCTTGGCAGCGAGAACCAACCATGGTATGAGTTTTAACCTTTATTTGGAAGAAAGTACAGATAAGAACAGTACCAACACATGCTTTGAGGGCGGAAGGGTTCCTACCCTTTTGTAGCCTATCTGTTCCTGGAGGTCTGCCTGGAGATGGAATCTCTTCTGGACTATCAGTAAAGGTATCTAGTGTACAACCTACAGTTATTCCCAAGAAACAATCTGTGCTTCCCAAGACGTTGAGCCCAGTTCTGTTTCTTTGGAAATCTGAGAAATTCTTAATAATCTTCTGTATTTATCATTGTGATCTTCATTACGGTTTCTTTGCCAAACAAAATACAGACTAGCAGAGCAATAGAGTTAGCATTGGATGATAAATCTTTGTTGAGAATCATTTAACACATTGCTTCTTCGCAGATTTGGCCCCAGCCAGTTTAAACAACATACGCCTGATCAAGATTTTGGGAGACATAGTAAGAAAACCTCTGGCAATAAAGATGAGGTTACTTTAGCCAGGTTCTTTAGAAGCAAAAAATGTAGCTGGGAGATAGCAGGTAAGCAAGAGGCCCTAAGAGCAGTTTTGTGGGTTTTTTTGAGATCACCAAAAAAGCAAAATAGATCCTTTCAGTTTGGAAAAACAAAGATCTTCCAAAGCTCGTGTTAGAAGGCTTTTATGAAGTGTCTTAACTAATGTTTTTATGACAATGACTTAAAGAATGATAAATGAAATCCATAGTCCTCACTCTGAAAAAAAAATTATTTGCAGAATTAATACTTTTCTTTCCAGAATGAGCTGGTAGAAAATACGAAAACTGAAGTGACATGCTTTAAAGCCTAACAGCCAAACTTCCTCATGCAGACATATATATTTCACTGTAAATTCTTGAAAGACTAGTGGATTTAGCTATGTGTATAAGAAACGTCTGGCAAATAGAGTATCTTGGTACACATGCCAGGTGAAGGAAGGAAGCCCAGACTAGAGGCAAGAGAGAAGAAAAATACCACATTTTGGGCCTTGAGCAGGGAGTCAGAAGATTGGATTTCAAGCATTGCCTAACCTAATGGGCCTTGATCACGGATGGGAGCTCTAGCCACTTTTCTAAAGCAATTAAAAAGTGACATAAGAAAATAGAAGCTGACAGGAATCTCGCCACACAAAAGGATTAGAGCGATCTGTTTCCATTGCTTGGGAGCACTGCAACCAACAGTGCGTAGGTTGTGATGTAAGGGTAGACAACATACTGGCCTACCTACACACATGACAGGGAGGTAGAGAGGCACTTGACAAAATGTTCTTCTGGTGGCCAGGATATTCTAATGAGGCAATCAGAACTTCCTGGTAATGGTGAAAATATGTGAAACCCAACTTTGTGGGATACTATGTCTTGGCAAAGATCTTGTATTGGTTTTGCAGGGGAGAATTAGCAATATGCCTGGCTGCAGTTAATGCTTATTCCAGACAACCAAAGTTGTACATATGACAATGGTTTTGGCAGCTAAGACAATAGAAAGTATACATGTTGCATATACGATTTTGCATAAGGAAATCGTATGGGACCATGACAATCATTTGGGGCTGGATTGTTTTTCCTGGGGAATATAAGATTTTCCACAAAGGTTTAGCTTATCTCTTAGCACCACAGATTAGCAAAACTCACATAAAGGTATTAGCAGAGAAATATAGGTACAGCCCTTAAAATACTGCAAAATTTCTTTAGTTTAAAGGTCAGTATCACAGATCACTAGACAGAAAACATCGTCAAAGTAATTTTTAAATTACAGCACTGCTTTAGTTTTATATGGTAAGATCAGATGCAAATAAAAAACCCCAAACAGCCAACCAACAGATAGGAAACTCGCAGACTAAAAAATTCACAAAATAAGCTTCTCAGGGGTAAGTAAAACATTAATACTTTGTTGACCTGTTGTTACTAGCGAAAGGATCTCTTTTCTTATTTGCATCTTAGTCAAAGGCAATTTATGGCCCAATTCAGGGCTTAATGAGACCGCTGAGCAGAAATACTGACATCAAGAGCATTGCTCAGGAGTAAATGCTATGGCCAACACAAAAATTGTTTAAGAAACATATGAATATCCAGGTAAAATAAAACAAGCAGGCATGGACTAGCCTGCAAAGCTCCTAATAAATCAGTCTTCTAGTCTCAGAACTTCAGCATCCATCACAATGCAATTAAACAGTCACATCCTTCACGGGGGCTGCAGCACAGAGCACCAATTTAGAATAGTGGTCTCTGAGGGTAAAGCATTCTTGTTTCAGGAACTTGTTACTGAACTCCTTACTGGAAGTGATCAATCTGAACCCAAACTGACAGTGTTTAGATCAAACCGTAACCTGTTCCAGGAACGTGTTCCATCCTAGGAAGGATGTCTGTGAATAAATGCCATCAAATTTAAGACTGCAGGATGTAATTGTTCATGCATGACTGTACGTATTGCTTAAAAATGAAGGGTATTGGTAGTTAATAAATGCCTGAAAGCAGTTTGAAAGCATTCAAACTGAGATTTTTTTTTCCCAAGTATTCTTTGATTTAAATGCCCACATAAAAATGTTTTTCTTATTGTAATTAAATGTAATTAATTTTGTAATTGTTATAATTAAAGCTTTCTCATACTGCATTAGCTGAATCAGTCCACAAACCTTACAAGGATACTTCATATTCTTCCCATTAACTTTCTTCTTAAAAACAACCCAAACTCATTTATCATTGGACCAGTCCAGGATTACACCACAAGCCTTGAGTGAAGGCTGCCTGGTGATGCGCTAAGGAAACATGATCCTCAGCCCTCAACAGCCACCAGGCAGGTTTGCAGACAGACGCTCCTTGCAAAGAAGAGTACCTTACTTGGCCTTTTCTTTTCCCTTCCTCCTGCAGGACTTGGGCTCCACGTCCCCATTAATCACCGCTGGGTAGCTGCATCTTTGGTGCAGAATCTCCTTCCTCGTGGCTTGGACTTCCTGAACTCACGCTTTGTTTCTACTGCTTTAGATTACACACTGACTGCCTGTAAGTCAGTGTGGAATGAAGCTGTTATTAGAAAGAGATGCTCTTGTGATGCAGTATTGCTCCAGCAAGTGGCTAAAAGCAGACATTTAAATGTGCAACAGATGAATGAATGTGTCTTGGGATAAATATCTTATGAACTGGAAATCATCATCCTGTCCTTTCCAAACAACATTTCTATCTGCTTATGTGGTGAACTTCTGTGGTTTGTGGGCAGCTGATTTGGTAGGAGTTACGAAAAGCTTACAGATAAATTTAGCATTTAATCTTCATTGCCTCACAGCCTTTATACAGATGTTCCTTCTTACATATTGTGTGGATATATGACCAATGTGCATGCAGCATTTAGGACCAAATGTCTACGTAAAGATTAGGTAATGAGGAATATATTTTGAAAACAATTGACACCTTACAAATGTTAAATGGACATGTCTTAGACTTGCAAAGATTACTGGGAGCACAAAGTCAATAGCAGGCATTTTTTATATTCCACTGTTCTGGAATCTGGAATCTGGAATCTGGAATCTGGGAGATACTGTATTTTTAATAATGTTACTGGTTTCTGGATTTTTTTTTTTCAAATTAACTGGTTGAAATTGCAGGTCTACATATGCCTTTCAGATGCTATTTATGCTGTTTATACATGTCCAGATCCTGTTACAAACTTACTGAAATGTATGGACAAATTGCTTAAAATAGAATTTTCAAAGGCTTTTAGATACTTGCAATGAAAAGCAGCATCAAATTAGATTTTCAAAAGCTCCAAAGCCAGTTTAGGGTCTAACTCCTGTTAGATACTGAGGCCCATTAGGCTGCACATGCATTTTTAGGTATTTGCCGTTCCCTTGACTATCTGACTCATCCTGCCTGTGCTCGCGGGGACACCCGGGTTAGCCAGCGCGCGGGGACATTAGCGACGCAGGGCTGGGAGTCACATAAATGCTCAGTCCAGTTCTCTGCCGGGGCAGCCAGCTTCATCGTGTACTTCCATACATTGTGAGATTCAGTTCATTATTGCGAGTGAAACTTTTTAGGTGCCCGGAAAGGAAAGAGGGGACAGTAGCAAAGAAAGTACAATGTGTAATTATCGTATTTACTTAACACTAAGCATAGACTCCCGTTAATCTGAAGTGCGTTATTAAGAGACTATAGTATCGATATCAAGTTGTAGAATGATATTATAATGATTCCAGTTTCCAAAATAAATGAGGAAACTCATTAGCTAGCTTTACCTTTGGCCTACAAAACATACCTTGAGTTGTTTCGCATGTTCTTTAATTAAGAAAATTTTGGATCTTATCTCTTTGTTACAGTGATTCATACTTAATACTTTGAATCAATTCTGAGAAATGAATACTTCTCTAGTACTTTGTTATGAGACAAGGTATCAACCACTGTTACGTCACATTAGTGATTCATTAGTCAGACTTCTGATGCTGAAGCCAATCTCGTGACATTTGTATGGAAAACTTCTGTTCTTTGTTGGTGCAGTAGCTCAAACAGTTCAGTACACTCCAGTTTTCATTGAACATAACGTTAGTGACTCATTTGTCTTTTCAGTTTTAAGGCTGTTTGTCAGGGATTCAGGAATGGTATTCTTCTTACCTAGTAATTTGGTTTCTCTAAATTGCTTTCTGTCTTCCCAGACAGTTGTTCTTATATTTCAATGTGAATGTCCAATGTTGGATGGAAACCCACCTTTTACCAACCCGGTTGAAATCAGGGTGCGTGGGAGGGTTCCACAGCTCTAAGGAAGTAGGTTTTCATTTAGATGCCTGCGAAGTGGTTCACTGGAATGGCATTTTGACTACAGGTCCACAAACCTATTAAAACATAGACGCTGTAATGGCACCAAAGGCAGCCCAGGGAGTCACAAAGATGATAAACAGAAGATGCAAGTTTCTAACCTTCAGAGGTCTTTTTGGTTCAGCCTTCTTCACTCTGACAGTACGAAGCTGCTTCTCTTTCTGTCTGTGCAGAATAGAGGAAGGGAGAGAGCGCATCAACACAAATGCAGCGAAAGAGGGGAGGTACCTCAGGGACTTAAAAGGCTCAAAGGGAGTCAAGGAACGCGCTGTAAGGTTGACAAGGATGGGTAGTTCTGGGGTAAGCATATCAAAACTACTAAACGCAGTCAATAGCAGTTCATGGCAATCCATACAGAAGCCTCTGTCTTATAATTTGGACTTTACTAACCAGAAGTTGCAGGTGTTAACAATTACGGTGTGCCAACTAACGCAAAGCATTTCACTCTGATCCCTCCAAAGACCAGAAAGGAGAAAGGTCTAACACAGGGTGACAGTCACCTGTGGGTTGTACAAGAGAGAGGAGGATATTTATTTTGCTTTGGTTAGATCTGGCTCTGATTTGACTTTTTCAATGGGAGTGTTAGAAAGTGTGATAGCAGTATTTATACTATTATTCAGGGTGGACTGTTTATTTTATTCTGACTGAAAATAATTATTGACACAAAGATTCAACAATTCAAAGGTTATTGTGCAAAAACTGAAATGGAAAAGACTCAGAACAATTTGAGAAAAACTGAAAATAAGCTGATTTGTCCTCCAAAGTTTTCCAGACATGGAACCCATAAACCTAGAAACTTAAATGCACTTTTTGTGCTTTCTCTGGCATTATATAAAACATAACACCAAATGTATTTTATATTATACAGTTCATCCAAAATATACCCTAAAGCAAGTCATAAAATGGAATGCACTTAGACACACCCAATTACACTATAAAACCAGAATGCTATATAGCAATTAATCCAAGGTAATTCATAAATCTAAGCAAAACCACTGAGAATAAAGTAAATTAAACATGATAATTTTGATTTGGCATTTAAAATATAATAAAAATAAAATATAAAACTCTAGGGCTCCATTTTGAAAACTCATCCTTTGACTTGTACCTGTAAATTACAGACCCAAGTCACTGTAGCAAAAGCGAAATTACACCAAAATAAGTTACATCACAAACATATTTCCTTTGAATGTTTAACCACTACACTGTGCTGGTACACCAAATATGTAGGTGAGTAAATAGCATACGTTGCAGGGGCTTTCTCTTTTAATGATTGCTGTCAGTAGCAAATGTCACTTTTTGACATTTGCTGGGCTGCATGCTCCTGCAAATCAGAGACATCTGAAATCCCAGAGAACCGTGTTTTGGGGCCAAAGTCCATTGGAGTCAATGAGCATCTAACCATTGACTTTTACAGGCATCAGATCAAACTACAGGTGACCTAAAGCAAGTTGCTTTTGGGGGCAGTGTTGCAGCTAGATCCAGTGGCTGCACCTAGGCTGCTAAATCTGTGCAAGCTTCAAAACCTTCCCAGATACCAGGACATGGACACAGCGGTCATGGGTATGAACCTGGCATATCCACCTCGTGTTCTCCTGAGTGGTTCCTAGGAAGAGTTTGGGAGTTCAGTGATCCAGGGACTGTTTCCAATAGGCACTTCTCATGGAGCCAACGTGTTCTGGAGGCAAAGCCATAGTCTTTAGCCACTTGGTGCCAGTTGGCTTTAGTGCCTGGAAGGCTCCTGGGCATGAGTATAGATGGAGCTGCTGTGGATCAAGAAGTGACTCGCACAGAGGGTACAATAAGGCAGACCTGGCCCAAATGTTTCTGAGGACAATGTGTCTTAGGGTCACTTGATCAGTGCCTCAGCAATCCTAATTAATAAACAGAGTAGAACTTGCCATGAAAATACTATCCCCCTCAGTGCAAAAGATGCAGTAAAAAATTATATTAAGAAACTGAAGAACATAACACTGAAATGTGTAGCCTGCTTGGACAACACGAGCTGTTGTATATCTCTATATGAAGGATGTGGAAAATCAGCATATAATGGTTTGTTGGTACACAATGCAGCATGTAAAGATAAGAAAGTATGCAAAGTATGCCATGGCTGGGAAAAGCTGATCATCATACCTCTGTTCAAAAATAGGGGAGGTCTGGCTGTGTAGTGCTGAATCAGCTGCGTTTGCACAGTGAGAAACTTGTGACAGCAGCAAGTTGAACTTGCAGTGATCAGGCCTACTTGTTGCAAAAATCATGCAGCAATAGCTCTGCAGTACCAGGTAAAAACTCCATTTGGGATATATATGAACCATATAGGGCAATCCATAAGTATAATTCATTAGCACATCTTATTTTCATCTCCACTGTCTTTGTGTATGAATTAACCTTTTGATCACTGTAAGCAAGCAGCAACATGAGCAGATTAACACATTGTTTTAAACAGTAGCCAAAGAGACCTTTGTGAGAGACCACTCTGCTCACCTTGACTGGAGGTTGCTCACTGTAACCCCCAGGGAGGAGGCTGCTCTGCTGCAGGTGTCCTGGGTGGTGGAGGAGGGTAACCCCATGGGCTGACACCATCAGACCCTGCTGAGCTCTGCAAGGGTCTGCAAGATGCTTTTGGAGACCAATGGGTCTGATATGGCAAATGCTGTGACTCAGTCACTTAAATGGGACTTAGAGAGCTCAACACTTCAACATGAGAAGGTAAGGACTGGCTAGGCTTCGCCAGAATACAGGGAGCTCAGATACAGAGTCAGATTTACTGAATTAGGTGTGGAAGGTAAATATTTCATGATTCCTCCTGTTTAGGTAGGACACCTATTTTTTTGACAAATTCATTAGATTAATAGGATATGGGCCGAAAATAAAAATGTATTTCTTGGCAAGTGGTTGGACACGGGTAGAAAAACACCTGACTGACATCTGCTGTATTTATTTTGGAGAGCGGTTCAAGAGCACCCTGCCAGATACTGATGCTGGCTGGCACTCAGAGGTAGAAGTGCCAAAATGAACGGAGTAAATATTTTCTTTTTTTCTTTTCTTTTCTTTTCTTTTCTTTTCTTTTCTTTTCTTTTCTTTTCTTTTCTTTTCTTTTCTTTTCTTTCCTTTTTTCTTTCATTCTTTTTTTTTTTGGTGATGTAAAGGAATCTTGGAGAAAGACAACACAATAAATTGCCTTTTGAATTCAAGTGATCAATCCCATCTATTGCTTTGTTCAGCAACGATACCCTGGCAATGATACCCTTGGTATTCTGACGAGGTAATATGATGAGAGGAACTAATAGTTCTGTTGGGAATAAAAAATTGTGGCTGTCTGCATTGAAACAGGTGGTATAAATATGCTTCCAGTAATTCCATGGCTGTATAAATTGTAATGTAATTATAGAGTTCTTTAAATTGTCACAGGTCTATGAACCATCATCTGTGGATTCATTTAAAGCAATTGCCTCCCTCTAGTAAGGGCAAAATCTTCTGAAATAATCATTAAGCACATGTATCTGCTGCAGTCTTCAGCAAATTAAGAGATCAGAGAGTTGTGATTTCATAGGTGACCATTTTAGCATAGGCATCAAGCTAACGTATTGACATTTTGCACCTGACATTAGATCCCTTTGTCTTCTTATTGCCATGAAAAGTTGATGACTGGTGACAACTCAAAATCAATCCTGTGTCTTCAAAAGAAGAGGAGGAAAAGGGGATGGGGTATCACTGGCAACTACTGTGTGGATACCAAATATCCTACAGCATTCCCATCTTTTCACAGAGGTTTTGTCTTTCCACAAGCAGCATCTACATATTAAGTACCTAAAACCTACATCTGAGGCAGTTATTTTGCGAGCAATATATAAGCCGGTGATGTGCTAGTGAAGCGTACAAATGGAAGGGGCAGCAATTTAACCTAGGCTAGGACCAAGGCTTCAGGATGATCCTACATGATTTTAGCATGGTCTGCCACTTTATGCAGGCAAAAATCTGACTTTCCTAGGCTATGCTGTGCTGGTGTGATTGTCCCCTGCCTTCCACACAGATGTTGCACCAGCAATATGAAGCACCTCTTCACAGTCGCTCTTCTTACAGCTGCTCTTCAGCATAGCTTCTTATTTAGAAGAAGCAGGTGACCTCATGCTAACTCTTTGTACCACAGTGAACATGAAGTTTCTCCATCTCTGAAGTAACTATGAGCGCTGAGGGCTTTGTCAAGGTAATAAAATTAGAAGTGAGAGTTGTTCAGAAAGAGCAAAGCTGCATCTCATCTCAGGAAAGAGCCTTTTGTGGCCTGTGGGATCCTCTCTCCAATCTAGCAATGTTATCTGCTTTTGTCAGAAAAGGTAAAATAAGGTCATACCTCCCTGCTACTCTTGCTTTCTTCTCTTCCCTCCCTTACCCACTAACAGAGGAGCTTTTTCCAGTCTTAATAGAGGCATATTTAGTAAAATGGAAATTATCATCTGGAAAGCAGATAATTGAATTTGCCCTATCGTTCCCTTAAATGCTAAAATCAGACCCTGAGTATTTCATTTAGCTTTCTAAATTGTGTTTGCTTTGTATTGATTTTGCAGTGTGGCTTCAGGGTTCTTTACAGATGTAGATCTCATTAACTAGTTGACTGATACGGAAAGAGAGGGAAGCACTCACTGTGTTTGTGGTGGCTCTTTTGACAGATACATACACAAACTGCTGCAACCATCAACAAGGACAGCAGATCCAGTCGGGTCATGAATCTTTGGCTTGTCTGTGGGGAATATCTTTTAATGAATCCGGGAGAGGAAGCTTTTAATTATGCTGTCCCTTCTAAGATAATAAAGTAATGGGCATACGTTGCAAGGAGAAGCTCATGCAACAGGAAACGGAAGGCAGAAGTGAGCACGATGCAACACAAGGGTCACCCATCCTCTCTCCACGCCTTGTAGTGGGCAGCAAGTCCGTTGGTTCAGTAACCCAAACACTGTCAGCAGAGTCCTAACAAATGCTGCAATATGGATTTCACTGGATTACCAGCTCAATACCAAACCACTAATTACCAAGGGTTTGTTTTCACAGACATGAAGCACATGGGTGTCTACTGCCTACGCTGCCCTACATATCTCAAAGCCACAAAGACAAATATTCGATGAATAGGCCAGAAAAGAGGTCAGAGGAAAGGAGGTCACTGTAAAATTACCTTGAAGCACACTGTGATCCAAAGATTATGGCAAACGTGTATGTTTGTCAGGAGTAGAGGTTAAAGACCTGGACATAGGACCAGAATGTGTAAAAGAGACAAACTCAAATAAAAATAATGGAGTGGGCAACTAGTACCAGCTCTGTGTTTGGTCTAAGAGCCAGTGTTTTCCTTCTACAGAATAATAACCGTGGAGAGAAACTTACAGGCAGCAAGACGACTTCTGTAGGAAATGTGGGGTCACGGGGGACTGAGGAAGGGTCTTGTCACACCAGCCAGATAGAAATGCCTGGCTGGAGCCATATACAAGTTGTGATTTACTCAAACACAAGTTGTTGTGCTTAATACAAGGGTAACTGGGGGAAATTTAATGGCCTGTGACATACAGGAGATGAATCTAGATGATCTAATGGTCCCCTTTGGCCCCCAAGTACTATGAAAGCAAAAAGTGGAAAATTTTACATTTCTGCATAAACTTTTTATCTGGAAGAATATCAGACTTTTTTATTAATCATAGTAACCATCATTTTTAGCACTTATGGTGACCTGTGTGTTTTTAAAGAAGCATTTAAAGGTGAACTCTAAAAGTGTGTATGTGTAGATCTCTGTGTGTGTCTGTGGAAGTACCAGAGTTACAAGTTAACCGAGACATTAGGCTTAATGCCCAACATTTGATTCTCTTTCAAAGACTGATCTTTAATGACTTCAAAGTAGATCCGACCTCTCTGTTGCATCTTGTCCAGATGAGATATGGTGCCTCCAGCATGCAATTCTATGAGTGCCATAAGACATCAGTTCAGCACTGAATCACTGACACGGCTTCTCAAATCAAAGATGAACAGATCTGTATGATAAAGACCTCTTGTATTTCATTGCAGTTCACATAGGCTGGGGGTGGGAATTATTACATACAGATATTTTTCTGGCCCCCACAATAAGAATGCAAGTTGCAACCCTGAGGTGGCAATTAGATGAACATATGTGCAAAACAGAATCCTAGAAAGGACTGAAAGGCAAACTGATGTTTATTTATTTTTGTAAAGAAACATAAGCCAAGAAACTTATCAGAGAAGACTTGAAGACCAAATCATGTTGCCTGGGATTTCTCTCATGTGTGCAGACAACACAAACCTACAAATTATGCTCAGTACTGAATCCTCAGTATTAACAAAACAGGCATCGAAGAACATTTGTAATTGGACCTATCTACTGAGAGCAGTTTCTGTAAAAGAGTGCTAAACACGTGCCTTTTCCTCATGACATCAACAATACCCTATGGGCAGTGAGCCGAAATACATATGTCAACCTGCACCTCCGTAATTGTGACATAAGATACCCAATCACTTGAAATATAAGAAAAATCTCTGCATTCCAGAATGCAAAGGTTAAAAGGTCTGGGTCTAGGAACAAAGTCCAGGAACGTTTTATCTATTATGCAGAAGCACGAGGGAAACAACTCTTAAAGTTACCACGAGAAATGCTTGTCAAAGAATGATTTTTTAGAAAAAGCTCTTAGATGTCTTCTTTTTCGTGCCAAAGCTAATGCTGCAATTATTGGCTTGCTCTGACTAGGGTGGGAATTCTGCTACTTTTAGCTGGTTACATACAGTTAAGTATTCCTATATATAGTTCGTATTACACACTGCTTCAAGTATGAGGAGAAAAGAAGCTATTCCAATCTAATACTATATTGTGCTGCACAATTTGTAGAATCCTTATAAATAGAGCTGGCCAAAGGACTGCACTGTCATGTTAATTAATGAATGTGAAAATGGGTATTTTAGCTACATAGTCACTTAACAGGTCATTTTTCTTGGATGCTATGTGCTGGAAAACAAAACTATGTGACAGAAAAATCAGTTATATGGCCCTGAGAGCCAACAATCAGAAGTGAATGTTGAATATCTGCCTATTGGATTATATGTTTGCTTGCTTTGTTTGTTATATTGAAGCATACTGAACAAGTTGGGAATCTTCTTTCAGGTCTATACTGAGTCTTTTCCACTCCTAAGTTGTTATTTTAAATTAAAAAAATTTGTGAAGCATCTCTTTCTCTCTATCCAGTCTGTCTGGCTAAAATGGTCCAGTGCTTTTGTAAGAGTAAGGATGATAAACATTAGGTAATCCCTCCAAAGTGATTCCTGACAGGATTTATCTTTTAACTTAGAGCATTCATACTGAGATCGGAGGCGATGCATACAACTGACTGGAGACTTCAGGAAGGCTGCAGTGGGGCCCGCATGTTTGTGGCAGCGGGGAGAACTCTACAGGCTGTGGAATCATAGAATCGTGGAATCATTGAATCATAGAATCATAGAATGGTGTAGGTTGGAAAGGACCTTGAAGATCATCGAGTTCCAACCCCCCTGCCATAGGCAGGGACACCTCCCACTAGACCAGGTTGCCCAAGGCCACGTCCAGCCTGGCCTTGAACACCTCCAGGGATGGGGCCTCAACAACCTCTCTGGGCAACCTGTGCCAGTGCCTCACCACCCTCAAAGTGAAAAACTTCTTCCTAATGTTCAATCTAAACCTGCCCTCTTCCAGTTTGAAGCCATTCCCCCTTGTCCTGTCACTACATGCCCTAGTAAAAAGTCCTTCCCCAGCTCTCCTGTAGGCCCCCTTTAGGTACTGAAAGGCCACAATAAGATCTCCCCGGAGCCTTCTCTTCTCCAGGCTGAACAGCCTCAACTCTTTCAGCCTCTCCTCATAGGAGAGGTGCTCCAGCCCTCGGATCATCCTCGTGGCCCTCCTCTGGACACGCTCCAGCAGGTCCATGTCCAGGTCCAGGTCCATGTGGAAAAGTGACAAAAATTGACCTGCAGCCGGGATTACTTCACAGAACAACAGAGCTCAGGGCAGTGACCGGCACCAGTGAGACCCGTGCCCGGGGAGGGCACCTGGGGCTGGTCCATTTCCAGCTCACTCCTGGCTGCCCAGGAGAGGAGGCTGGGTTTGGATGAGGACAGTTCATTCATATCAAGGTTTTGCAGTGGTTTGAGTGCAAGTGGTTAGTGATGTTCTTAATTAAGACTAAAGTAAATTAAAGTAACTAAATTAAGTAGTAGAAACCATTAAGCACCAGACAAGTCTTACTGATCTTGTATTGGTGGATTAAATTGAGCAGGATGCATACTCATTTGGGAAGAGACCTCTTCAAAGGGCAAGTGATGGCTCACCAAAAATTCAGTTCTGGACTATGAAAGTGCAAAGTCTAGCACTCCCAGTGCACCAAGAAGCTACTCCAGTTGTTCAGGACACTCAGATTTAAGCCACCTGGGATACAATCCTGTATCTGTGCAGGTAACTGCACACAAATTACATAAAGAACTAATTAGGCTGTTGGAAGGAAGAAAGTCATTAGTCTCCCAGCACAACATGATGAAAAAATGGGGCTTATGGTGGAGGAGCAAAACATACAGCATTGTCAAGAACAAAAGTCAACTCAGGGAACACAAACTACAATTCAAGGTTTAACTCAAAATAGCAGTAAACTTCTTTGTTACTGACTAACAAAGGAATATGGTGTGTTGAGAGCTAATGGGAACACTCTAATGCACACAGTTAAAAGGTCAAAATTTAATTAAGAAAATCCATGGTGTAATTAGAACTCTAAGAGACAGAAAACACAGCAATGTTCATCATTATCTTCTGCATTTCAGAGTTGTCCGTATTACAAGTAAAATTTTCATATAATTTTCTGGAACAGAATCTAATGTAGCAAATTGTGAGGGTCACTGGTGTTTTCTTAGATGGCAACACAGTGATTTAAAGCATTTAAGATTTAGTGTCTCTAACAGAAAGGAAGTATGGATAAATTTTATTGTTTCAAATAATTTGATACTTAGTTTTCTTTTAAAAAACAATTTCTAATGATTCAAAGATACTCATACTTAAGTTCAGCATTTGCTTTTAGTGTAAGTGGCCCTCCCCGCTATTTCTTCAGGTGTATTATGTTGCCCAGTGTTTGCATCAATAGCATCTTTCCAATTTGTCTTAACAGGTATTCCTTACATTATTTATTCCTACCATTAGGAAGACCTGTGTTTCTTTACTATGCTGTAAGTCAGGTCCTCGTGACTTTCTGACTTAAAACACCATCAAATCCTGTCTTTACTGCTCTTCCGAAGTACCTACTATGGGGTCTGATCCAGCTCTTCACTGAAATAGTATAATGATTTCTACAGAATTCAATAGATCGTACCTACGGGACGCAACTGAAGATGGTTTCTCTTCCATAGCATACAGAAGACTACAGCAACATTTACTTTCAGCTGGTGTAACCATATTTTCTTAACATTCAGCAAAAAACCCAAAGCTATCAGATGCTGCATGATGCACAATCTGTGGATGTTATTTTAGGATTTTCATCTTCTATAAATATAAGCACAACATAATTATTTTTCTTGTCACTTCATAATTATTATTGACTTGGTTTCACGTCTCACACATAATTCTATTAAGGAAAAGCAGTTTGGTGCTTTTTTGTTTTGTTTACATGTAGTACGAATGAGAGGATGTGTTATCGGTGAGATAAAAATAGTGTTGCAATATTTGTGTCCAACAAATTGCTTTTAGACAAGAGGTGTTACTGTCTGGATGGTAGTGTGTATTCTACATCTGCTGTGGTGTTGTAGCTCAAATTGAGTGGTCACAGAGAAACTTGGTTGTAAAATGCCGTATGCATTCATGCAGGGGATTAGGATTGCCCACATCCTGCCTGTATACAGGACAAAAGCTGCAGTTCGGTTATATTTGGGCTTTTTCCCCATAACCACTGGGGCTTCAGAACTAAAATCCTTCTTTTCTTCCTTTAAAATGTGAATTGATGTTGTGACAATAACCCCAGAAGTAGTGCCCAAAATACATGCTGGAGGAAGGAAAGAGGAGGAAAAAGCTATTAAGTGGAAAGCTTTGGCCAAAGCCCAGATGCATACACATCTGGCATCTAATAATTTAGTGTAAACTACAGAAGAAAGTTTTAAACATTTTGTAATTCCTGTCATTTCTGTGTGACACTATGGTACTCTCCTTTAGCCTGGCCTTGAGGTTTATCCACTCTAAATTGAGATAAATTTTTTCTTGCGTTGCCCAAGCAAAAGATGCTATTTATGATTGCAACACAGAACAACACTAATAGCTGGCGGGGCACATCCATTATACTGATGCTTACAGACCAAATCCAGTGTTAATGATATCAAGTGCAATTCATTTCAGACAGTTGTGTCTCCTTTAGCTGCAGTGAAAGCATTTTAAAAAATATTTGATGCTGCATAGTTTTCATTCCCAGCCTGAAATTAAATAACAAAATACTTCTTTTCACCCTTCTAATGACATTAAGAATGTATACACTCATATTATACGTTACATGAACTTCTTCATGTCATGAATTCAGTTACAGTTCTTATGGGAATAAAATAATAATGACTATAAGTTGCTCCAGTAGGATAGTTACATATGACAATTTGGTGTTTCACTGTACACAGATTTTCAGTGTTTTTAAAAGTATTTCTATAGTTGATACTTTTTTTTCTGGTAGTCATATTTTTAAAGCATTTTATTTCATTGTTAGTAACAAGTACTGACATTTGTCTATTTCTTGGCTCAATATGCTGATAATGCAGTAATAGATATACTGAGAAGTTCTAACATCTAATTTGTTTGCTAAGCTGTTTTGCCTCAATACCAACAATTCCAAAAGAAAAAAAAAAAGTCCAAGTAAGATAACATATAACTTTATTTAAATTATTTAAAATAATTCTTTGGAAAGCTTCATCCCAGACATTCTTCATTTAAAGAGGGAACTAGGAAAAAAAGAGAAGAAAAAAAGAAAAGTGTCTACACAGGGCTCTCCTGTTCTTAATTTTGGTTGAAACCATGCATACCCCTTTGAAGTATTTGCTCTAGTAATACACACCTTATCCCTCTCTGTGCCAACCATATGAACCTATTTACATTGTAAGATTCAGCCAGAGGCCAGGAAAGAGATATGTACAGTAATTCCAAACACAGTCTATAAGGAAGTGCCTCAAAGATTTTCATAAAAGTCAATGACACCTATCAAATGGCATTAGAAACATGTAAGCAGGCATGGCCATGATTACCTCAAACTGACATGATAGTACCTGTCTCAAAGAAATTGCACTTTATTGAATTGTCTTTAAACATTTATATAAAGTAACAAAGTCAGCAAAGTAGTTTAAACTTCCACCAAAACAGATGTCAAAGAGTGACTATGCTTTGAAATATAAATGAAGTCAAGGGTCTTCTGTTGCTTTTGAGTAAGACAAGCTGACTGAAAAGCAAAACAATTTAAATGAAAAACATTGTTTTTCTGTTGTGGCACTTTTAGCCATAACTATCTATCTGTCTGTCTGTCTGTCTGTCTGCCCATCTAATAAAAGTAATCTGTGCTCTTAAAGGTAAAGAAACAAGACCGAAAATGCATTCCAAGGCCAGCCTTTAGTACTTTGGAATAACGGGAGATATCATTTTCCATCCCTGGATCCCTCTCAGTACGGGGTACTGCATAAGGAATATAAAGAATATATAAGGGATTATATGGAATTACATACATTTCAGCAAAACTTACTGAGTACCATCAATGCACGTTGCAGGTATGATGCTAAATATTTTGGAGATTACTTCAGCTATCTAGTTATGAAGAATGACAGTCTGGTGGATGTCATAAATCTACAGTAAATCATAAATCTGACATAAATTATCATAGTGGAAGGGGAACCGAGATAAAGCCGTACACATTCAGCGGTAACAGCTTTGGATCACCACAGAACATATGCGTGTGCTTGACTTTAAGTACTGAAACCATCTACATTCTTCAAGGGAAATATGTGCTTGGAGGACTTTTTGCTTATATCACCAAACCTTTGGAAAAACTGTGTTTTTCAGAATTTTCCAGGACTGAATTTTCCGGTAGTTTTTTNACAGCATTTGTCACTCTGTCACTGTCAACAACTGATTGGGCATAGATCCCTGGATACTCACACTGCAGCACTTCTCTATCGTGATCTCAGTCTGTGTACGAGCATGTGTTGAACACATTAAAATGAATCATCAAAAGGCACCAGGTGCATGGAGTGAACAGAGCCATATAAAAAAGCAAGAAAGTCGTAAGTGCTATCATGCCCTGTTTTCCATGAAATAAACAAGGAAATACTGCGCCATTCCATATTTATTATGGTTAAGGGTTCGTATAGCTCCCACAGTAATCCAGACCATCCCTAGGCCAAAGAGTTTCATGTACTAAGACAGGGGAGATGATGGAACTAACTTAGAAAGTGCTAAATATCCTTTGAATAGTTTTGCTCTGGGCTATGTCCATACACACTTTTTAACCCATTCTCAAACTCCAGAATTATTTAATAGTGTTTCTGCTTACAATACAATGTCTCCAATTAGAATAACATTTTTGTTCTGGAGCTTGGCCCCTGGTGTTTTGGGATATTTGGCTTCACACAGGTTCTGGCCGTTACCCAAATTCTGGCATTCCTGAACGCCCATATGGACATAAAAGTTGCCAGACTTCAAATTCCAACCAGGAGCATCTCCTGCTCTTGCTCTGCACACATCGCTGGGCCACAGAGAGATGTGCAAGTTTCTTGAGTCCTTCTCTGGGTCTCCAACCCTGTCCGTTCAGCCTCAGCTTTGGATTCAGTCTGGGCAGTGGTTGTGGTGAGTGGCTGCTCTGTGGATTCTCTGCAGCTCTGGACAGATCTCTGTCCTTTCACAGATGCCCCCCCTCAGGTGCCTTACCTGCTCTAATGCTGATGTCCCATAGGGAAGCCAACCAAATTCAGAAGCCAAGCTTATGGGAAAAAACTGCTCCACCAGGCTCTGTGCTAACTTTGCCCCCACCTGACAGGGACACAGTTTCACTCTTTATGCCAGAAGCTCTGGAAGTAGTTTTCCAGTGCTTTCTTAATAGTTCTCTGTTTGCTACCTCTAGTATTCCTAAAATGCCTCATATGCCTAATCAAAGTAAAAATTAGAAACGCAACATTAATTACTTTCTGAACTTTTTCTCCAAGTGTAAACAGTAAAGAGTCTGGCAGTGACCAGCAGTTTGACATTTCATTTGCGTTATACTGATATGAATATCAGTAACCAAAGAAAATGGGTGTTTGTCACTATCAAAAATGTTCTAGCATTAATGCTGGAAGGTTAGGATATATCCCGTTCACTTTGCTGGGGGCATAGTGAAATTTTCCGTATCTGCATACTGAACAGTTATTCTGAGAATTCTGTTGAAAAAAATACTGTTCCTTAGTACTATTACCACCAATTATTACTGTTAATGAAATATGTTATCATTGTCAGCTGATATCATGGGCCTACCATCCAAGCTTAGAACATCAATACCAAAATTCAGAAGTCACCAACACACTCCTGGAAATTCCCTCTAATTCCCCAGACTCAGCTCTTTGTACACATACCACAGAGGAGCTGTGTTGCTTGTCTCCAACCTGGCATCGACTGGATGCTCTGTAAACTTTGCTGGAGAGATGGGCAGCAAATGCCAACTGGACCATTCAGGTGTCAGTCATTCCTAAGAGGAGCTTTTTTGGAGGGTCCTGCCTACATCATTCCTCCCTTTCTTTCCAGCTTGATGCTGCCAGGTCTTCCTGAAACGTTGTCATTATAGTTCATTTTCTGGGAAATGCTTTAAAAACATGTTTTCTTTTCTGAACAATAAAAGCGAAGCAAGTTGTGCTCTCACAAAATGTTAACACAAAAGCAGCAGCTCATGCGAAGATACCTGGAAGGAAAAAAGTTAGAAATCTCGCCTTTCTGTTGGCAGGCAGCTGCTAAGATCCCAGCCCTGGGGCGGGAAGGGCAGGGATCATTGCCCCACTGCTGTGATAGCAGAGTCAGCTGCTTGCCAGCCTGCCAAGCTCCATGCACCTCACGCAGCTGAGGCATTTGGCAGCCCTACCTTGTCTATCTGCACCTCCAGCGCAGTATTGAGAGAGGGTAACCAACAGCCTTAGGGATGAGGCGCTGAGCTGAAAATATAAGGCTTGGGCTTTACCGCTTCAAAGGGCTGACAATAATCCTGTGTGCATCACTAACCATATTTTTGACACTTTGATTTTTTTTTTATATCCCTGCTGGCAGACAGTTATTGTTGTGACCCTTCCCCTTTGCCATGAGTTGCACAAGATCACCCCACCCAGCACAGGGAGCCGGTCCCAAGCTCAACAGACCCAGACCATGGCCCCATTGCTTCTCAGAAGGAACCAGCCAAATTTGGAGCTCTGCTCACTCCGTGTACGTCAACAGGCAGGAGTTGAACTGAGACATCTGGGTACGGACACAGTCGTGTTGCAAACAGCCCTGCAAACTAGCAGGGTGTGTTGGGTCCAACACCTGAAAGTGGGAGGACACCAAGGAAAAAGGCCTTCTTATGCTGTCATCTGTAGTGTTGTATTTTGTGTTGGGCATCTTCCGATCTGGGGTTTGAGGGGAAAATATTTGTAATCTGGCGATGAAAGATGAATAATAATAATAGACTGCAATTGTAATGGGCGACTGTTGCACGGCAGCCTTTCCCCAGGTCTGAATGCTTTTTTTAAAAAGCTTAAGTGAGTCTGCAATCATAAAAATTAGCTCATTAAAAAATGGCTTAAAAATCAGACGTGGAACTGCACAAACCTGTGGCTGCAAGGCCCCTTTCTCTGCATGACCCCATCAGTTAGCAGGCAGGGCTGAAGCAAGCTTGTTACAGCCCAATATTAAACGAACAAAGAGACAGAGTCTGGTTGCACTATGGTGCACTTTGGAAATGGAGAATGTGAAAAAGAAGTATTCTTTGGCAAATTTCATTTAAATGGGCTTCAATGGAAATGTAAAGAATTCATTGCATGTCAGTAGCAGAAATATGAGTGCTGTATTCAGTCGTACACCTCTCATTATATTTCTATTTCTAACACTTCATTGTTTCTTAGACAAAGCATTAGCATTTCTTTCATTTCTGTAATAATAAAATATGATATTTATTACTAAGAGGTAGAGACTAGAGACAGAAGGTGGGGAGCTTTCATCCAGGGGGACAAGACAAGTGCTCTGTAAGAGCATTACTTAATGTGGAGCCATGACTCACATGCAATGTCATTTTAACAGCTTTCTGTGTTTAATTTCCTTTTCTTTAACCAGTAGCCTAACAAAGCGGCGCTCAGACTGCGGTCTATGGACCACCAGTGGTTTGTGGGGCTCTCCCAGGTGGTCTGGAGAATTAAGCGTTTTGGGAGCTGCGCCATACCCGACAGATCTTGAGGAAGGGAACCAAGTGCTCCAGAAGGCGAATTTTTTTTTCTTTTTGTGAGAATGGTCTCCAGAGAAATAAAACCCGGGAAGCCCTTGGGTTGGGGAGCCCTTTTAGTTTAATTTTTTTTGGAAAAAATGCTAATGGTTGGGTTTTGGACACTGTTTTACATTTTCAGTGTCTATAGCAGTCAGGAGGCTTTAAGCCTTTGCAAGGGAAGACAAAACAGCCGCAGACAATGCAGAGCAACACAGCTGAAGAGCTGCAGAGGGGGCTGGAAGCCATGCAAGTTTTATCTGCCTGACACTTTGGGGAGATTTCAGGCAGTCGGATCTCATTACTTAGGCCAGATTTAATCTTGGCTTTGTGCCTCCCAGCTCCTGTGAGGTCCTGACATCCTCGAGGGAGAGCTTTCCTGGGTTTCTTCTTCCGTGCTTCTCCAGAGGATGTTTGGCAGGTGGGGGGCTGCAGGCAATGGAGCACATGGACCTAGTCATCTCCAGGCCCAATGTATCTCCCACAGAGGGAATGCATGGTGTGATGTCTCGATGATGGACATGCTGCTAGCAGTGCCCACGCGGGGCTCAGCAGCCATGACATTGACGCTGGGAAAGAAAGAGGACACTTGCTGCTCTGCTTGCGACCCTTGTGGACCTGGTGGGCGACTTGAACTTTGATCACATGTGTGCATCCGTCTAGCACCTGGCAGCAGCATTTTGGGGCAAACTCAAAGGAAAGGGTGCCACCTACTGAACTGCCAACCCGTGCTTCCCGCAGCACCCAGCTTCTCCTTGGAGATCCTCTCCGGTTCGTGCTGACCTAGCCTAACCCTGCCACGGCTTATGAGATCCAGTGAGCTCATTGCCTAAGGGGGCATGGCTGCAGGCCAGATGGGAGAGATGTAACACTTAAATAATGCGTGTGCTTCAGTGTTCAAAAATGCAACTGTTTGGAGAGGGTAAAGAGGATGGGGGGAAACTGGAAAGCTGCTTGTATGTCCACAATTAGAGCTTCCACCAGAAGCAAGAAAGAGGACAATATAACTAGTTTACAGGGAAAGAATACTTCCAGTAAGGTTCATTTAGCCTATTTCTAGCAATGAAGTCTGTCCTGGGAAATTTCCATTGCATTACGATGGGCTTAATTAAAATTGTTATAATCAAATAGGTGCATGTGCATTTGGCACAGCAGTGGAAACGGAGAATGCTACCATTGCAGGGTTAGCTGCATGCCTGTCTTTTGCTCATCTTGTCCAATGGCACCTGCTCAGATATTGGGCTTTACTTTTCCTCAGGTGCAATTCTACTGTTTTCCCAAGATCACAATCAATTTTGGGATGCTTAGTTCTGAGCATTAGCCCCAAATTCCCAACAAGTCCAAGTAGATCTGGGGCATGCAGGTCTTCTACAGACTCATTTGAAAAAAAAAATTAAAATACAGAAACATGTTCTGGTTAAATTATTGGGTCACAAAAGCATTCTGTACAGTCTAAAACCTTTTACTGTCCCTAAACATTAGATTGACTTCCATGGCATCAGTTTGGACCCTAATGACTTCAGTGAGATTAAATTTAAGCCTCACGTAGTGATGTCAGGTCTCACAGTATTCCTGGGAATCTCATAAGTGCCCCAAATTACTAGATTAGAGTCCAGTGTGACCCTCTCTTGCATCCTCACTCTTCGTTTCTCTCTTGCCTCAGAGATATTTGGGGAATGCTGGAGGCCAGAGGGAAGATGAAATGAGAGCTGCGGGAGGCTGCCATAAAGAGGCTCAGTCTTTTTGAGAGGAACCTTTCCTACAACTTTTATATAATTCTATTTTGGCCTTTTATGTTATATGGGGTTTGACAGGAAGACTAAGGTTTCTTTCTCCTCTTATTTAGGGCTTAACTCTGCAAATCTCTTTAGTAGCCATAGGCCCTATCTATATCACTGGTATGTCTTGCCTGAAAACATTCACTGAAATAATAATTCTACTTTCACAAAACAGATTTTTCAGTAACATTGAATCAATTCTTCAGAACATTTTTTTCTTCCTTCAAAGTGACTAAAAAATTGCTCAATGTGAGAAATAAAAAGACCTCAAGAGCAAGAACTAAGGGCCAACACCAGAACAAATTTTTCAAATGTATCAAAGCAATCAGTTCTAAAAAAACCTTCCCAAAAATCAAATGGTAATTTTGATGTTTATCCTGATTTGGCACCAAGATGTTTCAAAACTCTTTTTTTTTTTTTTTCCTCCTCATCCCCAATGGAAAGAAGAATTAATTTTCTTGTGTAGTCTTGCAGTCAGGGTTGAGGATGCTGAGCATCTCACAAGATCATGTTCTGCAACAACTCCACTGCAAGTCAAAGGAATGATATTACAGCAAAACTGGGCTAAAAAAAAAGAGAACCAGGCATGTAATATACCCTGGGGACTCAGAAAGTTCATTTTCTTTCCATATTCTTACATTACTCGCACCAGTGCCAATGCCATGAATGTCTTCAGAATTTCAATTGTTAACAGTAAGCCATTTTAATACAGAGATCACTTTAAAAAGGCTGTAAAACCAGGTGAAATCAAATGCATGCTGCGTTACAATCAGGAGATTAGAAGATAACTAACCAAGGAAACCTAGGAATATTTCACATTTGGATTCTGGGCTGAGAATTAATATTTTTTGCCAGATTCAAACAATTTTATTGTAGCTACTAAAACAATACACCACTAAGCCACCAAAATGATATTTTTGGAGTGAAATGAACTTCCAGTAAAATCTGATACTTCCAAAGCACTGTTTGCAATCACTTGAGAGAGAAATTTTTTTGCCTTTTTTTTAATCTTCTTGTGAAGTGAGAGGAATGTGCAAACCAGTATGGGCTAGTAAAGCATATGACACAAAGTTTGGCTCTACTGAAGTCATAATTGGATGAGACTATGATCCACCCACAGAAATAACACAAATCCTTTAACAAGAGACTTAAGAATAGTTAACTAAAGCCAACATAGCAACAAACTTCCCCTGAAAACACACCTTATCTCAGGAAATGAAAACTATTGACTGCCTAAATTTCAATTAACTTTGTCACGCTTTTCAGAACCCCAGCAGTTGCAAGCTTGATTCACGTTATGATGACAGATAATTGCTTTTACAGGTCTGGCTTGGTGGAACTGTGGAAAAAGGTTTGCCAGACTGTATTACACGAGTGAAAAACATTAAATAGACAGCTAACATGTCTCATCTCTTCCTCTACCTCTTCTCTCTTTTTTTTCCCCTATCTTTTCTAACCTCTCATAGAGGTTTATGTGTCTGCATCTGTGTGTGTCTGTGTCAGTAAAAGCCCAAACATTAGATCACAAGTTCTTGTTTATATAAGCTTCAATTTACCCTTCAGGCAGAAACTTAGAGATTTCCAAACACACAGATGCTTGCCACTATCCAAATTCAATTTGAAATGCTCTGCACAACATCTCCTTTAACTTAACTAACCTTGTATTGTTCAAATACTTCATAACGTGTTTTGGTTGCCAAACATCATTACTAACTTTGCCATCGTTAACAAAGCTAATTGAAACACAAATAAATGGAATTCCATAAAATGCCAAATCTTCTGAAAAAATTTGTATTCATTTTATTAAACACATAAATCTGATTTTACAAATACTTACTATGCAAAGTTATTACGGAAAAGCTATCACAAAACCAAAAGAAAATGTTGCTACCTGCTATGACCAAGACCCTGAAAGAGACCCTACAGGAATCTGTAGGAATGGACCATCATCTGCCAAGAGTCTCAGGACTATATTCACATACAGCAAAACCTAAGGAAGGGAGGCAGAAAACCCAGGAAACAAAGCATGGTTTACTTAGGGAATTGCCAAAGAATGCTCCCCTCCAGGGAAGATTTGGAAGTCTGTGGATGACAGAGGGAGAAGCGCCGAACCTAGCACGCTCTGAGGAGTGTGAAGTCTTCAGACCATGACACTCTGCAGCTTCTTTCCATGGGCGCACTGTGGAGGCAGCCGTTCTGCACTCTAGAAATAACTGAAATAGGAGATATTCAGGAAAAGAGAATCAGTGTTGCTAACTTCCAAAAAAGCTCATGCTGCAAATAACACGGAGGAGTCTTCAAGCTCTCACCCCTTATGAATTCATTTCAAGAGAATACACAAAGCAAATGTAACTTAGTTACAGACAAGGGAAGCAGAAATTTTGTCATTAATCTCCATTTTGCCCCCATGTAGACGGAAACTAACACTGCTTTTAACTGCACTTTTTCTTTCTTTTCCCCTTATGGACAAAACATGGTTTAGAAAGTGGCTGCACATAATCCTCCCGAAAATCATGAAAATCTGAATCTGTAGCAATACTAGATCTGCTAGACTACGTGCTGAATAAGGAAGTGATATTCTGCATGGAGGTTGTTCTGCAGGATGTCCTCTCCTGCTTCTGCTTCTCCCCCATCCTCCTGCACCTCCTGCAAAAGGGATGTGGGTCCCCAGCCTGCAATTTCCATCCTATGGAATGGACATGCACAAACTCAAGCTGACCCAATTTTACTGTTGTTAATTTTCCTCTAATGAGCTAGCTGCTGCAGAATAAATCTGTGGCAAAGCATTTACCCTATTACTGCGGACGACGACACAGTATTACTCTGCAACATCCTCTACAAGACATGATGTTGTTTACGTCTCAATGAAAGATTGACAGGATGCCGTGGGTAGCCTGGAAGATACAGTAGGCAATAGCGCGTGCATGGGATGCTCCCACAAACAAATGAAACACTGGAAGTTCACTTCCTAATTTACCCAATAGTAACTTGCTCGTCTACCTAGATGTGTTTGATGTACCTTGAAGATATGTTGTTCTATGCCCACAGGATATCCATATATTGTCCCTTTCTGGCACAACATAAATCTATTGCAGGAATTGTTGCATAGCTTGAAAAATGTAAGCACAGTGCGTTCTCCAAGATTCATAGCAACATGTGTCTGTGTGTCTTGTTCAGAACTGTGCCTGAAACACGTTAATGTGCATATACAAGTAACGGCACGTAAAGGGGGTTTTGGTTTAGGCACATTTTACCACTGGATTTATATGGGCATGAGGTAACACCTACTTTTTTTTTTTTCTTCAAAGAGCTAATCCACATGCATAATTGAAACAAGTCCTTATTCTGCTCACTATAAATATGTACCAGATGTATCTCCTATAAATGTTACGTTTTGTAGTGTGGTGGGATTTGCTAGTACCTGTGAGTTATGTCAACCTTGATCCAAAGGGAAATAAAAATGAAGAGCATTGCGTTGTAGGATATGGTGTGTCCTAGACATGGTCACAGGCAAGTCTGTAAGTACAGTAAACAGCTACATTATCACCCTATTGATTTACTCTGTGTAACATGATGGCTTGATTGCTGTAAACAGGAATCATGCCACTAAAATAACAAACAAAATTGATTGTACTGAAGCACACACATTGTAATTTCCACTGGCTTTTAGGCTTGCTGTGGTATACACTCACAGATCATGGGGTTATGATTAGCTGTTCTTCATGGTCTAACAAGAGAATAAAGACATGAAAATGTTGTGAATACACTGCATTGCATCCTTAAGAATTAACTTTAAGTATTGGCTGCTCACAGATTGAAGGCATTTTAAAAGGACTAATTATGTGACAGTGCCTTGGCTTTAGCTAAATAAACACTCTGGGACTTCCTTCAAAACCCTTCTGATAGAATACAAACCAACCCTTTTAAAAATATGGACATACCACATGAAAAGTTGCTCCTACCTTGGGTTCTCTGAAAATCTTATTTCTCTGAAAAATGCTACCACAGGATGCCAGATATGGACCCTTTTCTCACAAGGTTCAGGTGGCCCAATAAAAAGGCTTTACACCCATGTTCACCAGCAGAAAATTCTGTGTGTAGTCCAAGAGATATACAAAACAAACTGGAGAAAAAACATAACACAGCTTCAAAGCTTTCTGAGATGTTTATCCTCTCATTTGTGCATCTGCTAAAAAGTCTCTGTTTTCACTTAATATATTAAAAAAATACAGCAAAAAATACAAAAGCAACTTGTGAAGCAATTACTAACAAGTAAAAGTATAACAGATGCAAACAAAGAGCTGCAGTATTTTTCACCATATGTTTCAAATCAATCTTATTCCTTCATCAGTTGGAAACAAAGCATAATGTGGTTCTAACAGTAACTAACCTTGATCTATCAAATCATAGAAAAACTAGCAGTACTTTGACAACCCATTTGTTCTATTTATCGTAAATGGTCAATAGGATTAACTAAGATTCACCGTTCATTTATAATTATATTATCTAATTACTCCCATTTCAGCTCCTTTTCTAATTGCCCTCTGGTGTTCAAATTCCTCTATTGCTCATTTACTAGCTTCTGCTCTATTCAGTAGGCATTTTGTTTAACAAGCTCCAGTTTGCAATTTCACGTACACAGGTCTGGAGGCAAACAGGATGGTGATGGGAAGAAGGACCCGGCGAAAGCACTGTGCAGGACTGCAGCTGCTTTCCCCTCACATGCCACAGACGGCACAGAGCACCATGCAGTACCGACACTGTGGCTACAGCCCCTGAAGTCCTCCCGAGAAATCTACCCACACGTACAGGCACCTGCACAACATGGCATTTTTACTGTCTTTAAAACAAACCATTCATCTTGAGCATAATGGCAAAAAAGCTCCACATACTTCAGCCATAGAATCATAGAATTGTCTAGGTTGAAAGGGACCTTTAAGATCATCAAGTCCAACCATCAGCCCGACACTGCCAAAACCACCACTAAACCATGTCCCTAAGCACCATGTCTACCTGTCTTTTAAATATCTCCAGGGATGGTGACTCCACCACTGCCCTTGGCAGCCTGGTCCAATGTTTGACAACCCTTTTGGTGAAGAACCTTTTCCTAATATCCAATCTAAACCTCCCCTGCCACAACTTGAGACTATTTCCTCTTGTCCTATTGCTTGTCGCTAGTGAGAAGAGGTCAGCCCCCACCTCACTACAACCTCCTTTCAGGTAGTTGTAGAGAGTGATAAGGTCTCCCCTCAGCCTCCTCTTCTCCAGGCTGAACAACCTGAGTTCTCCCAGCTGCAACAAGACCGCCTGGGAACCTCAACATGCATTTTAAAATTAGAGGGTCTTTCCTGACTTCTCTCTTCCTCTTTCTCTTTTATTTTTTCACTTAGGCATTTTGCACCACACAGCCCAAGTGGTACTCCATGTCTTTGAGTCTGTCAGCGTTTAAGGGGCCTGAGAAGACAGTAAGAGTGAGGCACTGGAGACAACCCCACAGTTTAAAGCTTCATGTGGGAGGCACGACTGGATGATCTGTAGAGAGCCCTTCCAACCCCTGTTTCTATCATTCTCCCTTGCAGCTTCCTCATAAATGCACAGAGATGTATTATTAAGAGCTGCAGGTGCATTTTTGTCACCTGTCTGCACTGTGTGCCACAGTGAGAAAATATCGTGCAAAGGTGCTTTTGACGTGGATGTCAGGGTCTCCTTCACCAGCTGTAAGCAATCAGCCGCAGTGCCAGGATATTACACGCGGCGCGAACAAACAACTTGCCGGTCTGTTGCGGTGCCGCTCCCTGTGCACACAGCGGTTTAGGCAGTGCTGGGTCAGACCCTCTGCTCCCTCCTTCGCTTCCCTCCCGGCTCCCTGCACGCAGCTCTGCTCAGGATGGTGCTGGGGGCGGGGGAAGGAGAGGTTAAATATAACCTCTGTTGCCTTGAGGATGCATGAACTGTAGAAACGGAGCGTCGTAGGTCTGCTAGATACCCAGCTCTCTGAGCCACCTTAGCTTGCGTTTGCCAGACTTTCACGATCATCGGCTTATGTTATGTTTGTCCCTGCCTATGGCAGGGAGGTTGGAACTCAATGATCTTCAAGGTCCTTTCCAACCTAAACCATTCTATGATTCTATGTTCATGAACTCAGTGAGCTTTGCCCCCAAAACTAAGGTGAGAAAGCAGTGATTTTTAATGTAAATTCTGTGTTCAGATATAACTTTGGGCCAGCTCCAAAAGAGGACTTAAGCACTTTATTTGGGGTCTAGGAGCTTAGGTCCAAAATGTGACACTGAAAATACCTGCCTACCCCTGGAGACACCTGCAGTTAATAGGCAGTTGACTTTTTTAAATTAAATTTTTTCTCCGGAGTTGCTCAGTTTGTGTATCTATATTGACCCATCTTGACACGGACAATCAAGTTTGGTTCCCTCTTCTTTATGAGGTGATTCAGAGTTAGACCTCCTCCCTTACAGGTGAGATGTCCTGACACCAGACTATAAACAGATCTGGGCAGACATACAGTGCACCACTATGCCACTGCACTGACAAGACTTCAACGTTTATGGGGCCAAACACAATTCAGTAGTTTAGTGGTTAAGTGGCTCAACTCAGTGGGAAAAGTACTGAGTTCTGTTTTTTGCTCCCAAGACAGTGTCTGCATTTTAGATGATAGAGATGATAAAATACAGGAACGATCATGGAAGCAGGCACCACAACTGTCCACCCTAGCTGTAAGCTTAACCACTAGACTATAGAGTCATGCTCTGCCTCTCTCAGTCAGTATTTCATATTTTCTGCGCAGCAGCCCCATTTTGCCAAGGGGGTGAGAAGAGTCCTTCTCTACCTCTTGCATCAGCCTATTAGGATTAGGTATCCTCCTGGTGATCTCCATCTTCTGGAAAGTGGGATTAAAGTATTTTGAGGTGAGGAAAGAATTGAGTTTGTTTCCCCTGAGCACTCTCCCTACTTTTGAAGGGCACAGCACAAATTCTGGCTACATTTTAAAAGAAACAAATGAGCCCTGCCTACTTCTTTAGAGACATATACCTTCCGGAGAGGGTCCTGGCTGTGCATATCAACTGCATAAAAGCAATTTCTTGCAGCCCTGAGAAAAGGGCAAGATCTAAGACACACGATATCCTTGGGGTTTCTTTTTTGTTTGGCTCCTGGCGGCTGTATGCTGACTGACATTAAGGTAGCTCCTGGCTTAGCTTGCTCTTAGGTTTTTGCTGTCATTCTAAGATGCCTAAAATTGCACAGACAATTTATAGACAACTAATCTGGGGTTCTGGTTTTTATACTGGGGTACCAGACATCTGAACAGTTTTGAAAACCCAGGCTGGGTATTTAAAATGGATCAAGCCTACAGTATGGGAGTACTAAAACGTCTCTCCTTTCTCCATCTCTCCAGCCTTTCCTGCCCCTCTCCCACCACGTGCCAGTGAGAGGGAGATTGTAGGCAAGATCGTGGCTCTAGAGCAAGTCCCTTGGTCTCTGCCCCATTAATTTTTCCTTCATTTTCATATTCATCTCTTTCTTCCCTTCCTCCCAGGGAGCACAGCTGAGATCTTGTCATCAGAGGCAACCCCCCTTTCTCCTCTCCTCATCTGCGTTTACCCTTCCTGTTGGTTAGAACACAATGGTTCCACAATGATGTCACCCAGAGGAGGCATGTCCAGGCCTCACCGGGCACTCACATTGGCCGGTGCAGAGCCAGAGCCTTTGTTACATTAAAGATTCACACGAAGATGAATTTGCTGTGTCTGCCCTTTCAGGCAGCCGCAATGCTGCCGGCAAGGTTCTGGTGGCCAAGAGTCGCCAGAAAATCCCTTAGCTCCCACTGGCTGAGTGGTGAAGGGGACATAGGCAGATGGACTCCATGTCCTGTACAGAAATGAAACTGGTTAAAACGTGCACATGGAGAGATTGGATTACGACCTCTTTTTCTGTTTGGTGTCAAACCAGTATTAGCCAAGCAAAGGTCCATCAGGAGTTCCATAACTATCTAATTACTGATCATAAAACGGTGTTATACAGAGCACTTTCTGGCTCTACTCATTGGTATCATCCCTGAACTGAGGCCCCACATCCTACTTTACAGAAAACCAAACCAGCAGCAGAATTGAAATCCCTAGTGCCTGGGTTTCTTTTCCCATGCAGACATGAAGGGGGTGGCATTACAATACTCCCAGTGGTGACTGGATGTCACTGCTTGTTTAGGCTGAAAATGGGGCACACAGTGGTCATTCTATCTCCTGCTGTATGCAAGGACAGTGGGTCCCTCCCCAAGGAGGGAATAGTGGAGCTTAACCCCATGCCTTTGTGCACATGCTGTTCTTGTCCAATGGAGTCATTACTTCAGGCTCTTTTCTGATTCAGCAAGATGTAACCAGGTCTTCAATACTTAAGGAGTAAATACCCTTCACCGCTTTTGTTTTCTTGAAATAAAAACCTCAAATGCAATACCATGACTAGAGTGGTCTTACACCACTTTTGACAGGTACGGTTATGGACAGCTCGGAGGACTGTGGCATTACCTGTGGATGTCTGATCCCCCTTGATTCTGTCATTGATCATTAATAGCAGTCCTTGACGCTGTCTTTAGGAACTGAGACAGAGAGCTCCATAGTCAAAAGGAGAACAGTATCAGGTCAAAAAGGTTCCATTTTTTTCCAATGATCTTATGCACATAGAGGCTGCCCATCATCACAGCACTTGAGTTTCTCTCTGATTTGCTGTTCCTACCTACAGCACAAGTCCTGTGGTACCAAAAAGGAGATCTGTCCCACCGTGTACCCAGAGGAAAACTATTGCAGCTAAGTGACCTGCACCCTGGCCTGACAGTTTCTCACCTGATCTCTGACTGGCCAAATCCTGCACAGAACACAGCTCAGGGTGGTGGCTGCAGGTGAATCTTTACGTAGCTGAACCTGCCATTTTCAAAGATGTGTTTGGAGTCCAAATACTCTTATTTATCACGTTGCCATTACACAATAAAAGCTGTGCTGTATCTTTCACACTTGAAAATAATGCAGAGGAATGACTATAATGAAGCTGGTGAAGGGTCTGGAGCACAGGTCTTATGAGGAGCGGCTGAGGGAACTGGGGTTGTTTAGCCTGGAGAAAAGGAGACTGAGGGGAGACCTTACTGCTCTCTACAACTACCTGAAAGGAGATTGTAGAGACATGGGTGTCCATCTCTTTTCCCAAGTAACAAGTGGTAAGACAAGAGGAAATGGCCTCAAGTTGCGCCAGGGAAGGTTTAGATTGGGTATTAGGAAAAATGTCTTCACTGAAAAGGTTATTAAACATTGGACCAGGGCAGTGGTGGAGTCACCATCCCTGGAGGTATTTAAAAGACGGATAGATGTGGCGCGCAGGGACACGGTTTAGTGCTAGTCTAGTCTTAGTTAGTTAGGTTAACGGTTGGTTAACGGTTAGGTTAACGGTTGGACTTGATGATCTTAAAGGTCCCTTCTAACCTAAATGATTGTGTGATTCTATAATTAATTTGTTGATTTCTGGACACAAAGGGCATCAGAGTCACAAAACCATGCAGTGTGCCAGACTGATGGATTTTGCATTTGGGTCACTTTGAACGCTCTCTAAAATTACATGCACGCAGGCAACTTCCTACTGAATTGGAAGATACTCATTTGTATTGCCCATTCCTTGTGGCCATGTGGAATACACTGTACTCATTAAATACACTGCTGACACTGTACTGCCAGTAAGCTCTGGCTGTTGAGTAGGGGTAAAACCCACAAGTATTTGATCGGAACATGTCTTTCATCGCAGCAATGTAGTTATGCGTCAAAGCAATGTGATGTGGATGGTTTAATGCAGAAATGGCAGTAGCCAACGCATGGTTTCACTGCTGGGACAGTGGTGAGAATTAATCCTTACAGTGTTGATCCCAAATAATCTTATAACCATGAGACAGAGCAAAGCACAAGCACTGTGAGCCCAGATGGCTACAAGCAAGTGAGAAGACAGTTTTCCTGAAAACGGAAATATTTTTGCTTACCAGGTTTCCTCGAGGTAGAAGTTTGTGGTTTCTCTACCCCTTGATGAAGAATGATGTTACTTAAAGATACTCGCACCCCAACTCATCAAATAGTAAATACATGCTGGAATTCCTATTCTCATTGACAGACACACTAATTTGAAAAATTGGGGGGTTAGGGTTTAAAAAAGGTACCTCTATGATCATTTACACTATTTCACCAGTATGACAAGGACAAAAATCTGTATGAAAAGTCTTTGGTTTATACCACTGCAAAGGTGGAAAACATATACGATGCTTCTTTATTAGGAAAACTGATTTGTTCTTAACCAAAACATTATGACTACTGCAATACAAAATCTTAGTGACGACAAGGCAGCTTATAGTTTTCACACATTTTGGTAGGTTGTGCAGACAGCAGGAAAATCTAAGGCTATGGGTGAGCCACATCATGCTAGAAACAGATGCTGGGCTGTCGTCAGCAGGATTTTACCCTGTTTGCTCTTCAGTCCCTGGTTCCTGGAACATAAGCAAGTCACTGGAAGCACAGTGTGGGCACAGGGCTGCTCATGGTAACTGTCGTGGTGCCCGCTCTTCAGGAAATTCACCCCTTAATGGCAGCAATTAGTTTCTACTTAGTGGAGAGTACGGTGTGTGAGGAACAAGTACAGAGCGACCAAGCTAACGCACAGCTCTGTGGTAACAAGTTCATGTGACAAAGTCCCAGCGTAGGTGATATCAGGGAACTCACCTCCTTCCTAATGAAGGTGAAAACAACTGTGTAAAAGTGCAACAGATCTATCCATCTTCCAGGGTGATCTCCCTGTTTACACCACAAATCCCTCTTTTGACTGAAGTACATGATTATTAAGAAATCAGACACCACCTATTACAAACAATAGCTCATTAAATTGATGCCTGCTATATTGCTTATCTTCTTTTTAACTGTTGAAACTACTCTTTAAGAAACTTTCCTTAGTCAGTGAAATCCTCTTATTTTAAGAGAAAAAGGAGAGCTCCTTTTCAACTGCTGAGGATGAGGAGGAGGAGGTGGTAACTCCACCTTTTCCGTTGTTGAGGTCTTCAGTGGAAACTCACAAGTCTTCTCTGACTTACAGTAACTTGGGTATTCCCAACAGTAGGAATAAGTATTTGCAGGTAGTACTCAAACACTGCAAGTACTACTAATAAAGTTATGCCCAAACCTTTTTAGAAAATATGGATCAACTTTCAAGGATGCCACGTACCTCTTAGTTCGATTTGAGTTGCTACTGGAAAAAAGCTGTGCTTTGAATTAATGTCCAAATTCTGAACTGAATAAGGCGGTGTTCTCGGTATACTATATTAATTGGACGTGAAAGCAAGAAGGATATTGATGATGTGACTCAGAAACTTCCGTAGAGTCACACCCCCAGACTCTGGCTGTTTCTGTATTTCTGATCATTGTATGGCATTGCAATGTTTTTAACAGTTTGGTTCTTTTGCTTCCAGAACCCAAAATCCAGGAGTAGTAACACTTGTCTACTGCAGAAAGGTGTTGTGAAGTTTTATAAATGTCCTGTACTGAGAAAATGGAAACACTGTAAAATATAGGAAGCCAGAGTGTCAAACCAGAGAAGATCAAATTAAACAACCAGTTCTCTATTCAAGCATTTAGCTACACCAACAGCTACAGGAAACTAGTGTGCACCTGTAGCTCTCGGTGAAAAGTGAGGGACTTCTGAAGCTGAGACTGTTAACTTGGGCGCTCAAATCTCAAATTACATTTTTAAAATTCATAGAGACTTGAAAATGCAAAGCTTATATTCTCCTTTTTTATATAGATATATATTACCATGCATATATATTTAGATATATGTGTGATACATAATTTGTGCATTCTGCTCCCGCTTGTCTGCATTTCAGAAATGCTCTCGTTTCCAGGAATGATTTGCAGGTGGCTCCAGCCTGCTTCAGAGCACGCAGTAACATTAACACGAGCTGACTACATGTTGTTTAGTTTGAAACTGGACTGTTGTAAAAGTCCTGAAGCTCGGTGTCCTTCTGCCCTTCCATCCTGCCATTACTCTTACAGGTTCCCTCCTTGGGCCCTTTCTAGGATCCTTTCCTGGTTTCAGCTTGTACTAATGAGCTTTTTTATACACAAGTTTACTTCAGTGCAGATGGTATTTGTCCACAGCCAGAAACACTTCCCAAGAAGTACCATAGCTCAATAAATAAGTTCAAAAAGCATCTTAGTGAAAATAAACAGTCAAATGAAATACCGCTTGGACCAAAACAGAGACTACCAAGTATCAACCCCTACAAGCACCATAACTGGCCCCTTTTCACCTCCCTCCTCTTAGTTTTAACAATTTGATCTAGTACACAAGTATAAGAAATAGAAAATTGATTTCATGACTATATATATATATGATTTAATGAGACTCAGTAACTCGATCTGCCAACACCTGTGCTGCATTAAAAACAGGATATTGTGTGTCTCCCTAAACTGTACCAGATAAAACTGTTCGCTCAGGGTGTAGCGTACTTTGCGTTGCAGGAGTGCGGTAACACTCGCCTGTTACCAAGGACAGCGGAGGGTCCGTGGAGGAATCCTGGCCATGGCTTTTTCCTTCTTTGCGCGCATGACATTAATTTTATTTAATTTGCCTTCATTTTATTTTTGCATGTAAAGAAAAAAAGCAACGCTGGCATACCATCGATACTTAATGATAAGCATAATTCCTATGAAAATATGTCATGGTCCCTTAGAAGAAACAATGGTAGGAAGCAAAAATGAACTGTTTTCACTGTAGCTGAAAGACATACTACGAAATGTTAATGAAGAGCTCATCACGCATTTTCTTCATATGAATGTCCAATTTACCTGTCTGTCTTAGCGGGCTTTACAAGTAGGCATTCATCCCTTAGCACTGAAGACTTTGTACCAAGATTTGGCTCCTGCATTTGATACACTTGAGAGGAACAAAGTTGAGATAAAACCATGATGAATAACATGATATCATCCCAAAAGTGAGGGATTGCTGCTAACGTGTACTGCCACCACATGGTCGATTAAATGAAAAGCACCAGTTTCCCCTTCACACTAGGCAAAATGACTAGTGTTCCCAGAAAGTAATTCTGTGGCCTGTTAGAAAAACATGTTTTTATTAATAAAATAATAAATTTGATAGAGTACTTAGTATTTCATTAACAGAAAATAGGAAATTAGGTGTTTCAGATCCAAAGGGGAATTATTATTGGATTAAATAAAAACACCTAACCTTCTGAAACCCCTTTCCTCTCCTTCATTCTTTCGGTTCTAGTCTTTATTACATGGTGCCCTCACTGAGAGCTGAACATCTCCTGTCTGAACTGGGATTTCCCCCTTCACTGGTGCACCAGGGAGCCCTTTTTTTCCCTTTTAATACTTTTCTACAGCTTTTGTTCCCCAAGCCTATTAACATAACCTTGCCAGGGATTTCCTGTCCCTTCATTATGGCAATAAAGAAAAAGAAACCTAACCAAGCTACATGGCTCCCCCTCAGCCTGCATGGCTTTGTCTAATAAATTCATCTTATCAGCTTCAAGTTCTGCTTCAGGACTCACTCCTGGTGCAAAGCCTCCAAAAGACTGACACTGGCTAATGGCTGATGACAGAGCCACAGCGGGCCACTGACCGATGCTCTCCTATGCCACGGAAGTCCCAGTGCATGATTTAGCACCATTCTTCAGTAAGCAGTACCAGCCTATAGCAACCACTCACCCTGATGCCCCTCGCACCTTGTTTATGATCCTGCGTTTGCTTCCTAAATGAAATTTTAAGTTCTGCAAAGCAAAGCCTGTATCTTCTTATACGCTTCTATGGTGTTAAGCACAGCAGGACCCTGACTGGGACATCTGGGTACTATTACAAAACAAAAAATGAATCATGCCAATAATAACTAGGACTTAAAAAAAAAGCAGCAAAACTTATGGTCAGATTTTGGCGTTTGCAGCATGGGAATGTAAGAAGTGCATCTCCTTTCTCATGGTCTCATGCACAGACTGTCCTAATTTTGGTACTTGGGCTAAATTAAAAAACACATGGTAACAAAGACTGACTTATCTGGGGTGAGGGCTACTCTTGTACAGTATTCATGCACAGTACTTAGTGCACAGGAGCTTGGAGGGACTTGCAGGCATTGCTCCAGTACAAAAGCGCGACCACGGGCTCTGACATCCATGCAGCGAGATGGAAAGGTCAAGCCTTGCCCAAAACGCTCTTCTGCACCAGACATGGAAGTGGATGCTGAGCTATGGGGAAGAGCAGCACTCTGCCAGCCTGCCACAGGCAGCAAAACAGTTAAAACCTTCAGCTTGTGCAGTCCTCTGGGCAGCACCGTGCCTTCCTATCTGCCTGAACAGGACTTATTTATCAACACTCACAGGTGCGCTAGAGCAGAGGGAGAAAGCTGCCTTTGGCATGAACCCCTCACTCTCTGGGTTTGGATGGGATGAGAAAAAAAGGGAAAGCAGAAGTGGTGAATGAAGAGCAGATGAAGGGCAAGATAAAGTACTGAGATTACTGGTAGTTAGAGACGGCACGTGACCAGGTTGGGATAATGTATTTTTTATTTCCCGGCACTATTCTTTGCGTAAGTAAAGCTGTCACTCTAGTCCATGTATGTCGGTCTGGGGGACGCAATGGTGAGGACGGATTGAGGTGCACTGGAGAAAAAGGTGCAGCTGAGATCTGAGGGAATGTGAAAAACTGTATTTGTGAGATGAATGAGGCATCAAAGCTGTCACGGCAGGAAGGATAGAGGGAGACAGCAATGCAAAAAGAGCAAATTTAAGTGCTCAACAGACGATTAAAAAGGTAACAACAGAAGAAGAGAGTATCTATAAATCCCTTTTGTCTTTATGCACAGAATAATTTGTAAATATGAAGTTAATTTTTTTTTATGAAAGGAAATGCCAGAATACAAATACCTGTGGCCAGAAGACAGGTTCCAGTATGCCAAAACCAAGCTCTGGTATGCTGTTCCAGACGGCTCAGTCACAAAACTAGACCTGGGTTAGCACAAATGTTAATGCATGTACTTAGGCATCTTGAGCACACCTTATATTTTGTAGACTTATAAAGGAAAGTTAATTCCATTCAATTAAAGATAGTTATGAAAAATTATATCCTGGAGGGCAAGACATAACAAATACTGAGATCTTATCCTGTCCTTGTCTGTGGCAACAACACAGAGTTAAAAAAGAAATCAAGTAAAAGGGAGACTTTACGAAACCATGGAAAAATTACTCTCAGTTCGCATATCCTCTGGAAGATTTATCACTGTGATGGTTCAGGATTAATTAGAGTTCTGACTCTGCTTTTAAGACAGAAAGCCAAATATCAGTCACAATAAAACAATAAGCATTGTATATAATGTGATTACCTCAAATAGTCACAACTACTGTAATGTCCTGAGAGGTCTCTTCCAGACCTTTGGTACCCGTCCTAATACATATATAACCCTTCTGCAACTGCAGCTAATAACATAGGCTTGAGCACCAGGAGCTCCTCCATATTGATTTATGGGCCAAAGAAGCGTTGCCTAAAAAGTTGGGGAAATAAAGCCTCCCAGAGAGGACAATAGGTTTTCTTTATAAAACATATGTGCTGAATTTCCATGTTTTTACTCTTCTCCGTCGGTTTCACTCAAGATGTATTGCAAGTTAATCGCTTTCTCATTTTTCACATATGAATATCACCCATCCTGGAACACAATCTCTTCTAGATTTACTGAAATAACAACGTGCCTTTGCTTTAATTGAAGGGGGGGGGG
>VUYV01000098.1:2002263-2027814 GCA_008711295.1 Anarhynchus alexandrinus
GGGGGAAGAGAAGAAAAAAGAAGAAGCCGTAGTTGAAAATGAAAGACTTGTGCCAGACAGACTGGATCTGCATTTGCAATACCCTTGCTTCAGGGTATTTGGATGTATCCACAGTTTTGATTCAGACCATTAGAGAGACAGAACCCAACTGTAAAACTCTAAGTGAGATCTGAGCAATGCTTAGAGTGTGTTTGGATATAGAGTTTTGGCTGACCTATTTAAAGGATGATGTTGTGCAAGCGATTACTCCATAATCTAGGCAAGTGCCAAGACATTTAATAGGAAAAAAGTAGCCAAGACCTAAAAGTTTTCCTTTTTTTTTCATAAAGACTGAAAAAAAAAAAAGGATTATATACCACATTGTAGAATTTTGCAGATATCTCTCTGCAGAAGAAGTCACCATTTCTCCTAGAAAAAACAGCATTCAAATTAGAGGTGGCAATTTGAGATTATTTCTGTCAAACAACACAGATTTACTGTGGTTCTGAAACAACAGTGATGGTTTCTTTTCCAGTAAGCTGGAAAAGCTTAGTTACCTACTGCCTAGTGATCTGTTTGGGCACCTTCACCTTACAGAGGAACAAAACCATGCCCTGCTTCCAGGGCTGTGCTTTATCTCTTTCAGTCCTTCTCTTGGCTCCTGCACAAAAACCAAGAGGGTTCAGCCATTATTACTGTAGTTGTTAGGTTCCTCTGAAGCGCTGGACCAAAACTCAAGTGCTGTAAGAAACGCTGTATTGCATTAGCACACTGAACAACAGGGTAAGTTAGCAAGGAAAGGGCATCATCCAAATACCGGACAAGGAATCAGGATTCTAATCTGCCTTCTGCTAATGATTTCTTTGTGGCCTGGAGGAGTATCACATATTCTGTCTGCCTTTGCTTCCACATCCTAGCCGCTCAGTAAGCGGATAATGATCTCAAAGCTTGTTGTAAGAATTAGTTAATAACAATAAGCGTGTTGATAAGGTCAACTAGCAGTTTTGTGTAACAAGAAAGTGATCTTGAGCATGAATGAGTCTTTTCCTGATGAAAATCTCATTTAAAGAAAACAGATTTAATCGAGAAAAAAATGCCTTTTGGTCAAACCAGAGTGTTGAAAAGATAGAAAGTCTATTACTGAAAAAAGAAGCTCCAAAGTAGAAACGTAGACATAGTATTTGCTGGTAAAAAGCAAGGCCCTGTTTGTAAATATTCATAAATATTTGCACCAAGCCCCAAATCCACTCAAACACAGATCCTGCCTAGTCTGAGAAAATAGGTCAAGTTTATAAATGTACTAGCTAACATAGGGATAAGCACTACCACACACAGAGCATCACTGCTAAAATACATTAGGTGGGCTGACGTTAAGATGCTTCTCATTGTGGGATGACATATTCATTAAATTCCATCCATGTGTGCAACAGCTTGACGGTAATGGGCTCATTTTAGGTTTCTCTTCTGAGAAAAACATCCCATCCTTCCCACTGGGATCTTCAACTCTCTAGTAAGCCCCAGGACATACCTGGAGACATCTACAAATAAAAAAAAAAAAAAAAAAAAAAAGGGAAAAGATTACAGGAAATGACAGTTGGGATTGAGCTTTATATGCAATCAACTGAACAACATATATGTGCAAAAACCCACTAACTGTGGAAGTCAGCGTTGCGCAGGCAGGGGCGAGCTGGGAGCCAGTGCCGGGGGAAGCTGCGCACTGTGCTGCTCTCCCTGCTGCAGTGCCACAATGCCTGCCTTCTATTAAACTCTCCTCCTGGTGGGGTGGGAATTCTTGTGTTCCTAAACCACTCATGGACAATTCATAAGCATAATGGAAATTAAATTCATTGAATAAAATATGTGCTGTAAGTTAGGCAATTGTCTCTAGCATGTTCTCTGAAAGCTTTGTCCATTCAATTTCAAATGATTCCAAAGACAGATACATGGATATAACTTTTGATTTCCTCCGGCCCTCAGGACTCTAATGTCTGAGTACTTTACCATCTGTAGCATATTTATTCTCACAAGACCTCTGTGATGTAAAAAGGGACTATTAAATCCATCTTAAGGATGAGGAATGAGAGCCAGAACAACACTGGGATCAAATAGGTGATCTGGGCTTGAGCAGGGTATGAATCGAAGCCTTCCTGATCATAGACTAAAGCCTTAATTACCGCATGTTTTGCCACCCCCCTCCCCCCTTATTGTCTTTGCTGGGAGCTATCTCAAGCTGGGGAATTCTGTAGAGTTGGCAAAAATTCTATGAAAAAGATTTATTTCCTTTTTTATAGTCTAGAGGACTTTTTCCCAGAATGGAAGATTGGAAGGAGCTGGAAAGTGAAATCTGAGATAAGGGGAATAGGTTTACAATCATACTGTGAAGGTAACTTCTGTGATATCAGTGAGATAGAAATTCAAGCAAGGCCTCAAGGAGGGAGGGGATGGGAGAATTTCCTTATAGTAGTGGGCAAAAAATCCACAGGAGTGATGCTTTTCACTTTTCAGATCATATAAAACTTTAGAGCACTACAGGGCTATTACCCAGAACAGTCAGCTCTCCTGTCACAGCTGCAGATAAGTTTTTCAACTTGATTTGTAACTCAGCCCTGCTGCCCCTTACTGTCTTCTGTTGCTCTCCTACAAGTGTCTAGCCCTGAAACATACTTTTTATTTAGGTACTACATCACATTACACATATCTAAACTGCTGTCTGTTGTTACTACCTTTCACTTTTGTTAATTTCCAGAAATTCTAGATTCTCTAGTTATATTAGGTTGCATTTTTTCAGGCTGAATCACAGTTTAGTCCTTCCAACCCATATTGCCTACCTCTGAGTGTGTACTTTATTATTACTTCTGGCCTCCTTCATGTTTACTTCACTTCCCAAACCTAATTACTATAGTTTTACTATCCTTTTCCATGGAATCAATATTGACATTCAATGAGACTAATCCCTGTGACACTGTATGGATAATTCACCACCAGCTTAACTTACTGGCATTAACTGTTACTCTTCATTTATAACCCTTCAGGTAATAAATGCACTGATCACATGCTTATTAATTTCCCATTTTCCAAGATTTCAAGAAACAATGAACAAATTCCTCTCTCATATCTGGCCAGATTTACTCCATATACAGTATCATACAAATCACTGATGCTGATTTACATGCTGCAATAAGTATCAATGAACAGAGGATGCTATGATCCTTCTACCTCTCCCTAGCTATTCTCATATGACAATTCTTATTTTTCAATAATTCTTTGCAGCAAGAGCACATGATCAGGCTGCAAAGTGTGTAGCACATCAAGTGAGCCCACTGATGGGGACTGCTGTTGGCCCACAGCAAATAGACTTAATCTGCGAAGGAAAGAGTTTAAGTACTTTTCAATGCCTTTGCAACTAGTAAAGGCTGGGAGAACATAAACAGTGAATTACCTTGGCTTGGATGACTTATGGCAACTTAATTGTATTTTTGAATCGAGTGGTAAATCTATACTGTAAATGCTTATAGCTCACAGTTCTGTTGGCTCTGACATTCCCAGTGCCAACATATGCACACGTATCATGAACCACTGAGAGCAAATATCACATCAGTTTTGCCACTGCCGGCATTGTACTGCACTGAAAGACGCCCTGACTCAGATTCTGATGTGACAGGATTCTACCTGAACATACTCAAAATGGCTTTTTGTTTGAAGTACACCAGACGGAACAGTTACAATTGTCCACCACATCGGGAGAAAACGTGAGCATTTTGAAGACAGCTTTTGGTGATTAAATGGTATTTTCTCCTTTAAGTAAATTTTGAAATAATCATTAAATAGATTTTTTTTTCTTTTCTGCTGCTTAAGGTGCTATTTCTGAGAAAAGGCAAAATGAAGTCATCAGAACTTGTGGCAAATGAAATATTTATGGATACCCATATCCCCATTACTGATTCATGTATTTACAAGAAATCCTTTAAACACGTTGACCAAATGCAAATGCTAGTAATTAGATCCGGCCTCCCTAAATATTCCCATTATTGTTTCATACGAAGACATTTTTCTTAACTTCCCTTACTCAAAAAAGCTGTTATTCCTGGCATGGTATGGTTACCCTATTCTTCTCCAGCAGTAACTGCATTTCAGTGGTGGGTGAAGAATGATTTTTATATGTACAGTCTGTAAAACTCTTTGGGATCTGTCATGATGAAAGGTGCTCTGTGTACAACACTATTATTAACTTATTGTATTTCATCAGGTTATTCTATTTCACATCATGTCACTCTACTGAAAAAGCCTCGCCAAAACTAAAAGCCATGCAATGTCATCAATTGAGAAAACAGACTCCTTCAAGAGGCAATGTAGCATGCAGATAGCATGGAAGTCCCCAAGGGTTCAGGCTGGCATTGCTTTAGCATGTAGGGACATCTGCGGTTTCAGCGTGTGTTAGGTGTAAAACACTGTGTTTTGTAACGTACAGCGAGATGAAGAATAAGAACCGAATTAGATTGCGAAGAATGCTTAATATATCAACTTTTGAATTAATACCTCTTCAGAACTACTGGAAATGATCATTTATATTTTATTAGTTTATGCAGATGGATGTAATTTGGCAAATTCTGAAACAGTTTGTTAAGCTTTTTAGCAGTCCTAATAAAAAACATCTGAGTCTTCTTAAATGGAAAGCTTCTATTCAATTATTCATTACTTTAAGAGATAAAATAAAACCATTTGTTATTTCCATTTATGTTACTGGAAAGTCAGTGCCTATTACCTTTAATAATCCTCTTTTTTTCCCCAGCTAGTTCTTTGCAACGATATAAATTTTATCATTTAGTTTTTGTAAAATTTATGGAAGACTATTGCAGCTAAAGAACAAACACAATGAAGAGCGAACTTAGGATCTGAATGATTTTTGATAAGACTTGTGACTGTGGCTCCTGAAATCAACCAGCTCCTGGCTTCCTAGATGTATTCCAGAATAGCTCATTTTAAAGGAGGAAACTAAACCCAGAACGAGATCTAATGGACTTCCAAGTAAAAAAAATCACATCAACACTTTATTACTTGTTTTGCAAATCTTTACACAAACAAACAAGTACTACTGTGATTAATTTATTGTATTCCCAAGGACTCATAAATCTACAGGCATTCTGCGACTATATAATAACAAGTTTTGTTTTGAAGGTTGTAGCTAACATTCTAGCTAACAAACTTTCCTTTCCTTAAGGCTGAAGAGCGGATTTGTTCCAAGCCCTAAGCAAGAGGCAGTGCACTTTGCTGCACTGCCACCAGCAAAGACCAGGGCCGTGCTTACGGTTTCAGGAACCGCCTTCTGCTTTGGCCACCGCGATGATGTGAGGAGGCAGTGATTACACCAGGTCTCTGCCCCTGAAAGGGTGTGTTTCATGGGCAACGGGCCAGCACAGCATGCTCTCCCGTCTTCGCTTCGCACTTCCACACTTCCAGTCTATCACATGGCCCTAAATTATTATCCTTCTTTTAACTGGAAGGAAAAGAAAAACTGTCAGAGATGGACCAGATTCTCTGGTAAATCACGCTGTTCTGGGCACAGGGGAGTTAGAACCGAACAAAGGTGATTCTTCTCTTTACCTTCCTAATTCTGGCCTATGCCTGAAAGCAGTCTTTCCTTAGTCCGACTTAAAACAATCCAAAAATGGCTCAGAATTAGACTAGACTGAAATAACGCTTCATAGGCTGCTTTCTAGGGGAAGAACTAGCTAGCAAATGTATCATGGCCATAACCTCTGTAGCTGCGGACTCCCTGTCAGCAGCTCATCGGCTGCATTGGAATAAAAGTGGTACCCGGGTTAAAGTTGTTAATGTTGCTGCATGCGAAGGGGCGGGCTGCGCTCTCTTCACAGCTCTTCTTCACATGCGTAATAATTCAGTGTTAACGTAGAAATAAAAACCTACGTTAAAGTAACATAGCGTAAGTTAAATTAAAAACTAAGGTTTCTGATTTCAGAAACAGAGGCAGCTATACCAGAATACTTTTACCACACTTTTGTTAAAATCTCATAGGGTATTATTCTCAGCCCCCTGTGGCTGGAAGCACAATGGGTGGACTGAGCATTCGCTCTGCATATGCTGCTTGGCTTTAAGTCAGACTTCTTACACAGTATCTCAGTGGCATTTTCCCCAGGCCAATTCCCTTTGTTGTGTTTTTTTGTTGCGTTTTTTTTGGTTTTTTTTTTACAGGAAAAAAATGTATGTCACTGAAGAACCACATGAGAAACAGTCTTAAAATTGTGACATATCCTTCATCTCAATGGAAATGCCCCCAGTGTCTCATCTTAATGAAAATATTGTAGGGCTGCATTGAAATGTAACTTCTTATAAGTAAATGCAAGCAAAACCAGAAAAAATATACTTGCTACCCTAGACTGAAGTATATTAAACTCCACTGCTTCGATGAAAGAGAAGAAGATCAGCAGATGTAAAGCAATAAGGAAGAAGGTGAAGAGGTTTCAGCAGGAGGGAGACGGGAGTGCTGGGCAGAAGATGCTGAACAGCACCTGCCCCAATGCCTTGAATGGAGGGAATAAAGGTGGTTTTAACACATCTGTCCGTTCAAGACCAGTAAAAGAAGAATTGTGCATGACACACTTTATTTTCCAAAAAGTTGTGTTAAGCTAACCCACCACAAGCTTTTGCAAATTGCACTGACTGGGATCTTTTTGGTAAAAATTTGGGTTCTACTACTTTGCAGAAGTGCCATAAAGAATTATTTTACCTTTAAATCAAATAAATCTGCTAGTAACTGACACTTAATAACTATAACTGACAAGCAAACAGAGTGTATAATGGTAATAATAAAATCAATAAATTTGATATATTCATATTTATAGAGCCTCTTTCAGACATTAAATGTGCTCTTGGCTTAAGGCTTGATTACTCCATGCTACTTCTTACAAAGTTTTAATCTTCCATTAATGGTCAGAAGTTTATTTTTTGTTTATGACAATTACATGGGTTTTATGGGTCAAGCAAGAGGCCTCAGGAAAAATGCTGGGATGGAAGGGAGGGGGAAGTGCTTTGAAAGTCGATGAAGAATTAATTCAGAACTCAATTCTTCCAGGCTTTTAATGATGTTTTCTTTCTGGAAAGACATTAGAGTTATTTAATTCATGTGACCTCTACGGCATTAAGGAAAATGCTTTGATTTTTTTTCTTTACTATGCTTTCTGTTTTATCTTTTTTATCTGTTATATTTAGAGGTCTTTGTTACTTATCAGATGTGATGTTTAAACTCTGCTGTAATTATCAACTTTTTTTCTTTCTCACATTTAGTTTATTAATGCTGTTACTCCCATCAGATTGTTTAAATATTTTGAGAAATCTTCAGGGATTGATAGAGCGCAATTAATATCAACTGTTGATATTCCCTTTTCTTTTTCCCGTGCTCTCAAGATCTTATCTTTAATCTAGATTAAAGGGATGGGAGAAGGAGAGGAATTCAAGTCATTTGGACCAGGATTTAAAATCTAAATGTCTTCAAAGTTGTGCTCAGCTGTTTTGGTTTAGCCTTCTGCAGTGACAGGGACCATCTGAGGACTTTGGATTTGGATCCAGGTTTCGATTCCTTGGAAATGAGCCTTACACACAGAGGCAAAGATAAACACACAAACGTACACACAAATGTTCAGGCTGGACTCGGCCCACCTCTAGTTGCATATTTATAAAATTAATCTGTTATCATAAAAAGGTTAGTAGTGGAATAATCATAGACAAAAATAGATGGTCAGAGACAAACTAGAAAACCTCTAAGACAAAAACCTAAACATTATTGCTAGACCCTGTTCCCTCTTCTATTAGCCAGTCTGGCACGTACAGCCAGGATATTAATTTCAGGGCATTTTATGGATGAAGCAAAACGTCTCCTAGAAAACACTGAATTTAAAATGGTAAAAGATGCTCTCTGTCTCTAATGAGACACATGAGGGCCCCAATTGTGAGCTCAACAGTTAAAAGGAGTGGACCAGATCCACTGCACTTATTCACACACACAAGCTTCAGTGGGATAGGAAGAGTCCCAAACCGCTGCAGGACTTGCTTTGCAGCAGACTGAAGTCCTTTCCTAGAAAAAATGTGGGCAACACCTGATAAAGCTGACAGGAGCTCGAGGAAGCTCTCTTTGACAGCAGAAGTGTGGGAGGCTGGCGAGATGCACCTAGTATTGACTAGTGGACAATTATTAAATATTGACAAAATGACAGCTAGGTACACGATCTGGAAATACTTAGCCAAGAGAGGAAAAAGAAATTCCTACATAATCGGAGACACATCAGCTGTAATTCCCCTTTCCTCTTTAGTGAACTTTGCATTTCTTCCTTCTTTTCAGGTTCTTCCTATTTCACCTTTTCTGTACTTCTAAACTAGTTTATCACTCACTGGTTGGGGGTGGTGGGATCAAATCCAAACTAGGATCTGAATCTCATGGATCATTTCTGAGCTACTGCTGGACTCCATTCTGTAACAGGGTGGAGGGGCTGGAGCACAGGGGGATGCGCGGAGCGGTTGTCGGCACTAAGGCAGACCTCACACAGCTCCAGCCCCCACCAGGAGTTAGGGGTTCTACATTCCTCCCAAAAGCCCAGATGCATATTCTCCCAACCCAAGACTTTCTACAAACCCCTCATCTTCCTCTCTTCATCTTCCTGTCTTTTATCTCCCCAGCTCAGCACCTCATTTTCCTTCCCCTCTGCCCACTGCTGTTCTGCCTCCCAAACCCCCTCCCATGCCTCTGCTTTCATCCTCTCTGGTCTGTGGCACCTGCTTGTGGGCAGGCTTGGACCTTGGGACATGCCAGGTAGCTTGCTGTTGCCAACCCCTCTATAAAAGAGGAATGAACTATTGTGGGGCAGGAGCCCGCACATTGCTAGTAAGGACAGTGCCACTGGCATACGATGATTGATGGACAGAAGAAAGGTTAAACAGGCCAGGTCTGAGGGGCTGCTAGGAAACTGAGGTTGTTGCTTGGACTGTCTGGGATTAGGGCTGGCCTTGTTAGCATTTGTACTCTGGCTGGTTTCATCTCACCTAACCCCAGGCAGCCGGCCAGGTACCTCAATCAGGAATGTATTCATCGTCACCTCCCTCTTGAAAGACTATGGAAAATCTTTCCAGAGTGTTATTCAGCTCACCTCTAACTCCCCCCTGAAAATGTCTCTCTCTCTTAACAGACTATTAAGGTAGCCTAGGGCAAATATGCTCCTAATTTAAGTCCATCAGTTAAACCGGGTGAATCAGACCTTTGCATTCAGCTCATGCCCCACAAACCTTAAGTCTACATACATAAAACTGGGGAAGAATGAGAGGAAAAAGTGTGGACCTGCAGGCAAGAAAGTGATGCAGCTGAATCCTGTGTGACACTTTTATTCAGCCAGTAGCACAGCGCATGTCGTTGCATGAGCTGGCACCACGCATTTCATAGAATCATAGAATGGTGTTTTTATGGATGAAGGATTTGCGTGTTGGGACATATGGTAACCAGAGAAGCCACAGCGCTGCTCAGCGCTACAGGCAAAAAACGTGCCGGTCTTTGTTTCTTACATCCCCAGAGACTCAGCCAGCACGAAAGAAATGTTGAGAGGTCTGAAAGAAACCCAGAAAAATGGCTCAAATAGTAGAACCAGGTCTCCTGCTCTCTGAGGAAGATACACAAACAATGATATTTTCTGCAACTGAACACTTTGCAACATAATGGGTTGAGAAAAAATCCGGGTAGGAAGCGCCCTGAATGTTGGGCTAGTTCCAGCTGTGGATCAGCGTTTTGTGGTCCAAACCCAATACCTGGACAGAAAGCAAAAATCTAGACTGTGCCTCAGCTGAAGAAAAACATGAACTTGCTGGATTTTTTCTGTCTCAGGGCTGATTGCAAACATTCAATACCTCTGACCATGTGAAACTGCAGTCAGAACAGTGAGCACACAGATGTATTTTGGCATCCAGGCTATTAAGAAACAATGACCTGGTTTTGATCTCAAGAATATATAGATCAGTGTTAACCCCATTCAAAAAATGGTGTTAGACTGCTCTAAAGGTAGTTTTTGTGAAAAGAAATTCACCTTCTATTATTGGTGACCAAGATTATTCAGTTTTTACCTAAGTTCCTAAGAGAAGTGTCCCATTTTTTAAATACCCATTTAATTTGTACAAATCCTCTGTCTCTCTCATTTTCTCCTTCACAGTCAGTTACTTTATTTTACTGATTAATAAGGTCCCATTTATGGGATGACAAGTTCGAGTTTGAGAATTGAAGTGCAAGAGTTGAAGAAATCAGCACGTTCTGTGGAAGTCCTCAAAATAACAGACTCACAGAAGAACTGACACTGGAAGGAAGCTCAGGACATTGTCCAGTCCGAGCACCTGCTCAGAGAAGAACTACTTTCAATGTCAGGTCAGGCTGCTCAGTGCCTTGCTTAGTTGAGTTTTGAATGGAGACTCCATATCCCTTCTGGGCCACCTGTTCCAGTGTGTGCACAATCCCGCTGTGAAAATATTTTCTGTAGCATCTTCAAGCCGTAATTCCAACAGTAATAGCAGGTGTCTGATTATCTTGAACCCATTCAGAGGTCCAGTGCTTGCTCCCCAAATTTAAAAAAAAAAAATAAAAAAATCAAGTCTTGCCTAAGCCTTTCCCGGAAGAGATGAAAAAAAGTATTATTTCTTTTTTTTTTTCTGGAAGCTTTAAAACTGCCCATTACAGAATTATTATTCTTCCTTTTAACCCCTTGAGAAAGTTGTTCTTGCAAGAGCAGCCTCTTCAAAAACTGGTATAGCTGGAAACTCTAGAGATACAAGAGCAAAATTAAAATAAAAGGGGTAGATAACAGAGCTACTAAGATTTCTGTTTTCTTTGCATAAATCTGTTGCAGAGTAACCTACAGTTTTGTGTTTTACACTCAGTGTTGTGTATTGGAATTAGGACAGCAAACATCAAAAGAGACGTCATTGCCTTCCATGGTGTGTTGAAATTCTGGGACTATTTACTCAAAACAACTACACTCCTGGCAGTTCATTCTGTTTCAAGGCTGACAGAGTTTCAGTGTCCCAAAAACAGCAAGGAAAATAAACGATCATTTTAACGGGCCCTGGCTGCAGAGCCCTGTGATGAGACCACTTCATTGTCAGGGTCAGTTTAAATCAATTCTGCCATTGATCCCTGTTTCCAGAGACTGTTTACAGCAACTATCCTGTTCTTTCCCCATGACTAAGTGTAACACTGATGTAATGGCCAATACTGTTGTTACATGTCAACAGTTAAAGGCAAGCAGTATGAGAATTAACCAGTTGCAAATTTTACCCAGTAAAGGTACTGAACTTGAAATAGTTGCAAAATTTATAATATGCATAATTGCGTATTATCAGTACCTACTATTTTCCTGTCATATACTCTGCAAATTTGTCTGTCTGACCAGAAGGATTCTAGTCCCCTGGGACTGCTCAGTGAAATGAAACTGAGCAGTGCCATGGTCATCCCCTGCTCCGGGGAAGGCTGGTGAACTCCCAGCACATCAATGACCGAGGTGTGCAAGTTCTGGGAGAGTTTTGCAACACGTCAGTGACAAGCACACATCAGTGAATATCCATCAAGATTTCTCACTTACAGACATGGTGTTATACTTGTGTTTCTTCTGCGGAAATACATAATCTTTACTTCATATTGTGGCCAAAGGCATGTGAGTGATTTGTTTTTCCTTAGAACGCTTCCCAGTATCACACCCTCCATGAATGCTAACAGGCTCTGTTGCTTGGGATTTTTTTGCTCTCATGACCTCTTTCCAGCTTGATATGTTTTTAAGCTTTAAGATTACGGTGATCTAGCCCACTTTAGTCTGCATGGCAATGAAATTATAGAAACTGGTCTTAAAAAGGATACTTAGTAGCATCATTTTATCTATTTTAATCATATTTAAAGTTTCCTATTAGGGTAGCAATACTATGAAAACTCTCATACAATGGGAAATACTTAGTTTACAAGATTGTTACTCTGTTTGAAGTACTTCAGTTCCTACAGAATGAGGATATCTGTTCTTGACAATTTACATTATTTTTCCCCTTTATATCCTAATAGTTAAAGCAGAGATACCTTCCTCCACATTTACTAAACTGTAGCGATGTCTCTGAAGGCCCACTAGTCTGACTTTAACAATAAAACATCTTTGACAGTGGTCAAGACAGAACTGAAGAAGTTCCGAGATGAGTATGTAGAAACAGTGGTAAAGCAAAGTCTTTGAAAGAAAGATATTCTGCTTTTTCATCCCAGGTTCTACTTTTTGAAAGTGTTGCTCTATCTCATCCATGTGCTGGTAATACACGGCACCTCTATATACAGTCCTTTCAAATATTGCTGTTTGAATGTAAGGACATGAATTTTCTTTCAGAGCTGCCAAAAGCAATGTGCTATAATTTGCCCTGGCCTCCTAAGGAGACCAAAGAGAAGAAGAATCCATAGTTGGAAGAGGCAAAAAGACAAATCTCTGTTCAGTAACATACAAAGGCAATGCCAAGGCGAAAAGTCTTCACGGGTTGCATGTATAGCTAAAGTGGTGCTGCAATTTGCACCAAGCATTACATTTTCTTTGTCTCTGCTAGGTCAAAGAGAATTGTGAAAAGCTAAAACAGGTACACACGAGGTATAAGTGATATTGAGAATGGTCAGTAATTAATTCTGTCCGTTACCTTCAGTTTCACAATCTCTGAGGTCCCAAGAGTCCACAAACCAGGACTGCCACATACCAAGAGAGTAAAACATGGACAAGACAGTAGAAATGACTCCCAAACCACAGTACTTCACATACACTATGTCCCTTGTCACACATAAGGTGGATTGTAAAGCTAACTCCTTTAACTAACAACTCCTATTCATGTTGCTGCAGAGAAAAAGCATTGCTACAGTGACTGACAACTTTTTGAAATAGAAATCACAAACAGCTCTGTTCTCTCTCTGTTCACATCCAAGGGAAAGATCCAAAGAAAAAGTTCAGCTCTACTATAGGCTTGTAAGCTACAGGCTCCCATTAACCATATCAATTTATGTGTGGATGAGTGCATACATCATTCAATCTTAGTAATAAAGAGGCTAAAACCGGACATGACCAGTTTTAAATTGGACGGATGCTGGAGCTGTGTGAAAATGTGATGGGAGCTCAGGAAGAGGGTCTTTTTTCCCTCAGTCCTGAGAAGCATTCCCAAGATGCTTTTACCAAAGGATAAGTAGCGACAGAAGCACTGAAGAAAAGAATGATTACCTTGGGGTCACTGGAGGAGGCTGTGTAGCATTTGAGCCCCTATTAGGTTTGTTATAGATCACATTAATTTTCCAGGTCTGAGATCTGAGTACTGAGCCCAAAGGAAATTCCATATCAATTTCTCCTTTGGAGAGTTTACTTTTACAGGGAAAGCTTTATTCCAGATTAGTTGAGTAATCCATAGGCACTCACTTAATGGCTGGAGGTTACTTGATATTCTAGAGACTTTTCCTCGTAACTTCAAATATCGCTTCTTTAGTTCAAGCAATCACTTCTGAGTTTTTAACTTGATAAACTAATCATGGGGTCTAGACTTATTCTCAAAATACAGGAAAAATTTTACTTCCAAGGAACCACCCCTAGGTCTGCCCACAATCACAGCCTGTGTCTGGGGGTACCAGCACCTTGCCCCAGCTGTATAGGTCAGCTGATGATATGCATAGACAGCAGATGAAATGCACTCAACTTCATTAACTTGCACCTTCATTTCTCTGACAACAGCACACCCATCTTTATGCACAAATTTTTAAACTGTTTCTTTTTTGAATTTAATATGGAGATAACAATTGCATTCTGGTATTGGACACCTGAAGTTCTTCTGAAATCTGGGTGTACTTTTCTGTTCTTAAATTTATGAATGACTAACAAAAGACGTTATCAGCGTGAGTTTCTACTTACATATCATTGTTACATTGGCAACCCTTAGCTAGTAGACCCATGAGCAGTTTATTTTGGCATAAACCCCACACTGCTGCTGAAATAAATGATCCCACCTTTCCCACTGCTTGTTCCCACCCGTACCTTCTCTCCTGAGCTGGCATCAATGTCTGTGCAGCTGCATGGTGAAACGATACGGTTTCTTTGCAGAGTTTTTTTTGGCTGGGGTTAGAGGGCTTTCCGCAGTTACCACATTTGATGGTGAGGCTGGCTACACTAGCTGGAATTGCTTACAGAATTAGAAATGCAACACGTGTACGTACTACTGCAACAAATGCTTTTGTTAGCCTTTTAACACACGGCCAGTAATCATTAGCATCAGGTTGATTGAAGTGTATCTGCTCATTATCAAAAAAGAGGTAATCACTAACCGGTTATCTGCAATACTTTAAGGGATATTATGAATTTTGACAAGACTCGTAAGTGCAAATTCTTCAAAAGACACCGTAAACGTACTCATTGCAGAAAGCACATAAAGCTGCGTGAAACTCAAGCTTGCAGATACCACACTGCATGTATTAAGCAGACATGGCATGCTTCAAACTTTCCAGCTATTTTTAATTCTCACTGTTTAGCTACATAGGCTTAAAAGGAATTGACAAAGACTATTCTTAGAATTAGCTATAAGTTCTGGCCAGCCAAGAAAACCTGAATTTCAGTAGTGGTTTTACCCCTGAGTCTAAAATGGAAAGGCAAAGAGACATTCCTTTATTTTAATCAATATTTACTTTCCATTTGTATCAGTCCTGCAGAATTTGATTGAGGGACATCAGCTCTCTAAAAAAGACCCAGGTTTGCAATTCCCAGAGCCCTGTAAAGTTGCTGTACGTCAGTACAAAGTGCAGTTCTCTCAAGGTGCTACAGGCAGTACCTTTACCACACCCTTGAAGCATTCTGCGGTGTATCCAGATGCACTGCAAAGGGGCAGGGGGGAAAGGGCTGCTGCCGTTTCTCCTTCAGAGCAAACACCAGCCAGGAGCAAGTATGTCCAGGTCCTGCTGCTGCCTGGAAAAGGAGGTTGCAGTCCCCTGGCTGTGGGTATATATATTTATTGAATAAAATTGTATAAATATTTATTAAAAATAAAAATTTGAGGAGGCCAGGAGAAGTCCAGACTGAGAAAGAGCAGACCAGAGGACAGCCTTCAGGCTGAAATGTGCTGGGGTAAAACAACTGGGACATGCCCTAAACTAAAAAAAAAAAAAAAAGGTAATACCACAATTCTACTCAAATATCATTTACACTAGCAAATGTTTGGCTTCACCAGGCAGCTGGAAAAAAACCGCCATAACTGCAGTTTGCCCTAATATCTTTACCAATCATACCACTACTTGATCTCCATGGTAGAGATATCTGGTAAATCATCCAAGTTAATCCATGGAAAACATGTTAGTGCTTCTGCTCATGGAAGGATTATTCTTTTAATAAACAAATTGTTGGATTTTTTTTCTGTTAATTTTCATTTTAATTATCAAATAGCATTATTCCAAATACAGCACTGGAAAAGCAGGAGCCTTTTAGGCTTATGGCTTGTATCACACAACTTTCATGTTGTTAACACATTTGGATTCAGTTTGTGAAATGGTCCATTTGAACCAATTTACTCCCTTTGTGAACTGAAATGCTAAGGAAGAGAAACTCTAAGTGTACAGGAAGATCCATGGTCTCACTGAAAGTCTTTTAGCAAGACAGAGTTGCAGAGGAAAACGCCACACATGGCCTCCGTAGTTACAACTTCTCAGTTTTTATCCAGAGTCATCACAGAGTCGTACAAGGATTCTTGTTGAGTGTTCAAAGCCTGCATTCTTTGTCTGTATATGCATGACTATGCATCTGGATTGCTCTTCTACATCACTACTTTCTCCTATGCCAACCTTGGTGGCATTATTTTGGTGTCATTTGTTGTACCTGGGTCTTCAGATACTAAATATGAGAAAGGTTTCAACTATTAAAACTTTCTTATTTAGAGTTATAAGCCATTATTTGGACATGGGCTGCAAATGTACACCACCACCTACAGCTTGATGGGACTCTTTCGGTTAACTTTAGCTGTTTAAAAGTTAGGTGTCTAATCTAGTCACAGATGGTCCCTCTATAGTCAGTGAAGCTCCACAGTTGCCTCTAGACAGCAGATACCTTAGCCAGGGTAAGTATCAAAATTAGGCAGGTGTGAAAGACCTGAACTGGTTTCTGAAGATGCCTCTACCTTTTTCATTAACTATAGGAGAAGCCTAGGCAACAAATTAAGCCTGGTTAAATAACCCTTGGGCAGCTAAAATTAAGTCATATTACTCCCATTCTTTCTGACAGACCTGAGCTCAAAAGCTTCGCGCAGAAATCTCTGCTACTCTAGCCAGCAGTCCCACCGCTCTGCGCTACAGCTTGTTTATAGCCTTTCATTTTCCATCCTTATCTTAGTTCTTGTAGTTCCTGCGATGCCTTCGAAATCTCCTCTGAGTTGTCAGTACCACTTAGACTCAAGAGGCTGTGACTCACACGCACCAAATGGATCCTGGCACGCAGTCACCAGCTTCACAATTCCCCTCGGGTATGAACACTCCTATAGTGCTTAGGGCACCAACCCTCTCAGGGTTTTACTCAGCAACAAAGCTACATTTTCTGGATTATTTCTGTTGTCTCTGTGCATGCTGAAGTCTCAGGTTCCCTTTTATGCATCATTAGCTTTGTCATCTTCTCTCAGGACATGGACATTTTTTTTTCTCCTATATTATTAGCTATCTTGAGCTAAATTGAGGTCTGACCTATGCTAAAATCAGTTATCCACAATCTTTAGAAATCTCCCAGTCTCTTCAAGGCATCAGGCTTTTCAGTTTATGAATATATATTCACCTATTCTGGCCTTCTACATAGCTGAACAAGTACTTTATGGATCAACCAGAACGTCTTTTATTGTAACCCTGGTAACACTTACTGGCTCTGCTGATGACTTCCACTTAAAAGTACTTTGGAAAAAAAGCAATGCAAGAAGACAACTAAACAACTCCCACTCCCCTCCTCCCTTCCCCTGACACACAATTATCACTGAGATACCAGAGATACTTGCTGGGGCCTATAACAAACAAACATCCATTAATCACCTCTTGTATTTCTCTCGGTAATAGCTGAAGAAAGGAAATAATCACTTAACATAGCGCTGGTGCCAAAACAATATCCCAAAATACACGTCCATATACATAAATAACATTTTCTGGTGTGTCTCTAATTTATATTTAGTGGGCATGAAACACCTGCATGGAGAACTTTCCTTTTCCAGTGCATAGGTGATGCAGGGAAAGATCTAATAGACATTAACTTCTTCCTCTTTCCCAAAAATTGTCACTTGAGGATTTTGGTCCTAGAGTAATTTTGTAAATTTTACAAGACTAAATTACTGTGCTAAAGGGAGGATATTGTGCTTCCAAATTACCATTTTTTTCTCAGAAAAAAATAACCTAAAGATTCTTTAAAGTCACTATTTTCCACCAGGATTTCCAATGGATTCACATCTTCACAATTTTTTGTCTTCTCCAATGCTCAGATTTGTTCTCATGTTATTAAACATGCTTCTGTTTATGTATCTGCATTGCAATAAAGACTGAGTCCCAAATAAGTTCTCAGCTCAACACCTTTTCTGACTTTTCCAACTTTGTGGCTTTCTGCTGAGAAAAAAATTTCCTAGGCTTTCCCCACTCCAGAGGACTGTACTATACCATGATATCTCTAATCTTTAAATAATGGTATTTTGTTTCTCTGTCACCAGGAGAGTGTATTCACTAAGACCAAGACAAGCCCCGAGAGGCCAGTTTCTCCAGACCACCCCAACAGTTGGTGGAGAAACAGGCTTTGGCCAGGGGCAAGCAAGAGAAGTTGTTAATTTGGTTCTTCTGAATCACTCTTTGGAAAAGCCTATGGGCTTCTGCTGCTTATAGTCTAGGGAGATTAGTCTCACTAGGCTAAAACAGCTTTTGTGGACACCCTCCGAAGCGTTTTGGAAAGTTCGTGACAAGTTTCTCTTCCTTCAATATGCTGTCCAGTTGACTTCAAAGAAAAATATCCTTTACATCACTTCATGTCGTGTGCAGTCACCTCTGTCAAATAACCCCACAGTCTGTTTGGTGTAACCTTCCCTATTTAGCTAATATATTGTTCCAGCCTCCATACAGCACGCAGGCTGCTGGCCCCTGAAGGAAGCCCCAAGCCTTTGCAGCTTCGACAGCCTGGCACTTTGGGAGCCAGGAGAGGAAATGCCATCGTTCCTGTACTCTATTTACATAGGTCAACGGTCTTGGAGTTCAGCAGGGAAAGGAAGTGGACAATGTTGGTCCTGAATCCTCAGCCTAACCAAGAGTAGAACACCAATTACTCTTTGCTTTTTTAAAAAGACTGTATAATTTCTACAAATGGAATGGGTGTTGACTGCATGTTTTTGTGGATTTAATAAAAATGAGGCTAAAACCTTGGGATTTTTGTTCTCCTTTCAAAGCTAAGAAATAATAAACTTTACCAATTTTAATGAGAGTTCACTTACATTCTACTATACAGCCATGTTAAAAAAGAATTTTAATTTTATTTCTTTTAAAAACTTAACATCCCCACGTCTCTATAGGATTAAAGTTTAACTCAAGATTTCTGTTGAATATAGAGTTTAGAGAAAGTAAAAGTATTGCTGCTCTAAGAATCAAAAAAGAATAAAACAAAATTTGGGAACCACAACATTTAGCACTTCAATCTTTACTCTGGCTCTGTAAGTATAAGGATGGAGTGACCATTGATTGACACGTTCATTTCAGAAACAGATTACACATTGGTCTGAGAATAAGATGTCAGCTGGTGCCCTCATGTGGATATGTGTGCTGTTATATATAACAGAAAATGAACTTAGTCAAAACAAAGCCACAGAAACTTTAGTGTCTCAGTTCTGCATACATAATTTGGACAGTTTGTTTAAGACAGGCTTTAATAATTTGCTCGCAGTGCGGGCAGTCCTGTATTACTTAGCTGTTAGCAGAATTTCCTAGTTTGATGCTAGGATATGGCATGGCTTTTAATGTAAATTTGAAGGACAAAACTGAATTACTTCTTACCTGCACAGTCACAATCTATATCTCCCTCACAAAAACTATTGATTCATATTAAAAAGTAAAAGTTATAAAGTGATTTGCTTTCAGAACTAATCACACAACTTTTTTCCAGGGTTTGGAAAAAATTCAACAGAATATAACCTTTTCTAAAAAAAGGCCTTTCTTATTTACAAAGAAAGCATTCCAGTTGTCAGCCAACAGAGAGGAGAGCTGAATATGCACAGGGCGTGTAGCCTGGTGGAAATAATTCCAGTTTGATCAATCTCAGTGGAAGACATTATCAATAAAGGTCTAGCCATGTTTTTCTGGAAATGTGTAAAAGAGGTGAGTGAAAAGCATACAACACTTCCAATAAGAATTCCAATTCAGTTTTATATATTGACTGTATGACGGCGAACATCTGCAAACTGTCAGCAAGGGTCCTACGTAGATTGCAAGGAGGTAGATACAGACACAGCATGATGCAATCTGCGGCCAACCCCCTGGCTAGGGTCAGCGCAGATCTACTGCTCATGTCTCTTGTGCCATTGTCTCTTTGGAGTGTTCATAAAAGCGTAGGCATTTTTTACTCTATTACTCAAAAATGCTAAACTTTAAGTGTAGAATTAATCAGGATGTTTAAATACAAGCCCAGCATTCTACAGAATCCGCTATACAATCTTCACATCTTAAGTGTAAGGAAAAGATTGAGGGCAAACCAATTAGAATACTTTAGCAGACAGCAAAAGAATGAACCATGCGATACAATCAGAATCTAAACCTCAGATAGACTGCCATTTGCAGAATATCCTATCTCAATTGTGCTGTGTGTGTCCCCAGGGGTGGGTAAAGAAATAGATTTGAAAGGCTGTAAAAACTTCAGCAAAACTTCCATTTTCAAGCTAAGAAAAGCAGCTACAATGGTTATAAAGAACTGGTAGGTAGGATAGCTGCAATCTGTAATTTGATATGACAAGTGTCTACCTCAAAACCCAAATTCTGAACTGGTGGCTAAGGAGGTTGGTTTTATTTTCATCAGACTCCCACAGATGAGAGTAAATCCTGTGAAATTCCATTGGCTGCAGCAAATCCATATTGTGAAATGTTTACCTTGTGCAATGTTTCAAATTGTTACACATTATAATAATTAGTGGGCCAATAATTTAATCTGGGAAAATAAACTAACACTGCATTATTTATCTGCAGGTATTTCACGTCTCCCTGGGCTAGGTGCTTTACAAAAGAAACACAGAAAAGCATACGAGCCAAGCAAAATACTAGATACAAGAGAGAAATTTTATCTTTCTAAACATAGTATGAGACATGACTTGTACATTTGATAGCATTCAAAATTCTCCGCCCTTACAACAATTTGTTAGACAAATTCAGGGCTTTTGCAGGAAGCAATGAATTTTTGGCATTACAACTATTTTTTTCCATAATGACAGAAAAAACATTTGATATTTTAAATGTTTAGATTACCCAGATCAAGTATGATCCAGGTAGTTCAGTACCAGGTGCTTCAAAATATGAGGTTCTATGGGATAAAACTTGTGCTTTGCCTTGGCATCAAAGATGGCAGAAACAGTTTTTACCTTAGCATCATGACTAAATTCCCTAATACCCTTTCTCATCATTTTTCAGAGCATGTGTTATACTGCTTAATGATCATGCAAAACTCCATAGCTAGCTTTATGTGAATGATGCTGGTATACATGCTGGTTTAATACAACCTTTAGCTATTCTTTGGGCAAAAGGACAGTATGAAAATGCAAGAGGTCATCTCTTTAGGAATACTGTAGCCATCAACAGAAAAGGAAAATACTTTATACAAAACCTGAAAATTTATGGATTTTTTAAAATCTCATTTAAGAAGTTACATATTTCACTTACTGCTGTTGCTCAATGAAAATAAAAAGGAATTCTTGTAGAAAAGACTTGCCCATAAATGAGGCAGTTGAACAGAGAGTTGTGTGCCTATGAATTATAGTTCCAGACTGCTCATACTCTGCCTTAAAGCTGTGTATTCTTTCTCTGTACTTGTGCAATGCATTTATATTGGAAGGCCCTCTTAAAACTGGGTGATCTATTGGTTTAGGGAGCTAAAGATTAATTCCAGATGTGGTCATGCTCTTCTAGCCCTTCAAAAAGTAACTACTGCACCATCTGTTTTGTAATAGACAATTTCAAAGAGTGCCAAGGGGAATGTTAAAGACATTGGTCAAAGGGCCACATATACCTCACACACAGGAATCTTAGAGGTCATAGTGCCTCAGACAGACCCATATTTTCACTTTTTCTCCCATTCTTCCACCATAGAAATTCAAGGAACAGCTCTCCTTCCTCCCAAAATAGGAAGGAAATGTTTTCCAGATTATTACCAGCGTTGACACGTATGAGGCCAAATTCAGACCTGAATTCAGTGGAATGACCAGAATTCGTGGTGACATAGCTCTTATACCTGCCCCACTTTTGTATCCTTGTAGATTATTCCAAACAGCTTTGCTTTGTTTTGTTTTGGGGGTTTTTTTGGTTTTTTGTTTTTTTTGGTTTTTTTTTTTTTCAAATTAACTCAGTAGCAGGAGGTTAATGCTAAACTGACTTCAGATCTGGCTGGTTGCCCAAGACAAATGAAGGGTGCAACAGGTAATGAAGGGCTGTTCCAGATCATGATCATTTTTATTTTTCCTGGTTATTTCAGGAAGTTTGAAGTAAAGGAATTGTGCCTGTTCTTCTAAATGATGCTATGCATCAATATCTACATCTCGGGTGTATAAAAAAGATGCATTTGGGCCCAGCAGAAACATAACTTAAGATCTTCAGAACAGTAAAACAGGAGTAAAAGAAGTTCTCTGAAGACTTTCTAAGTATAAATCTGAACGTTAGAGCAGCAAGTCATGATTTATACCAAATAGTCCTGAGAAAAGGTCTAAAATGAAAATAAAAGGAAACAGAAAATCTACTAGAGGTTAGACAATCACAATCTTGTGCAGTCCCCGAGAGTCACTTTTGCTGCAGTGACCTTAAGTAAATCATTGGTAAAAAGAAATAAAGATTAACAATATGTCTCCAGTTCATTCCTCTTTGTTTTTTCTAGTGCATACAGTCATGTTTTATACCAATTCTTTTAATAAGTTATTACAAAAATAGCTTAGGACTAGCAGACTAGTGTACCTACTTAAATTTCATTGACTTTGCTGTGGTTCTCTCCACTGAGGAGCACACGGCAGAATCAGTGCCTTAGTGTCTGGGTATACTTAGGCTAGATCTTCAAATTCAAAGTATGCTGCTGGTAAGTAAGAAATAAATTAATAGGAGTAACAGCTCCTCACCATTTGCCTCTCCTTAGTATTATTAGGATTGAATTTCTCTTAAGCCCCAGTCTGTTTGGGTGGTGGAACAGAATTCCATACAGTAAGCTTTTCAGTATTAAACATTACTAAAACAAAGAAAGGCTAGAAAGCAGAATAGGAAATGTCTGCTTTGTTAGAGGGCTTTTTCACAACTTTTAAGATTAAATACATCCAAAAGAAATACATTATGAGAGGCTAATATACATATTAGTGTGGGAGGATGCATACACACCTGCTAGCTAAAGCAAAGGCCCGTGGATAAGGACAAGATTTAATTCAAAACAATAGACCCAAAGAATAACACTTAGAAGTAGACGTCACATGTTGCAGCTACTCACGATTACACTCCAAACCAAAAGCTGCAAGAAGAAAATGGTGTCTGAAAGAAGGATCCAAACCAGAAAATATTTTACAGGACAATCACGTGGAGCTAGCCTACAGGAATATAGAGAGGAGATGGTTTTGAAATCACAGTTTCTACATACCTTGTCCAGAGCTACAGAAAGACCTCTCATTTCATCTTATGTAGGTATCTGTATTCCCCAAAACAAGCCAAACAAACAAAGCAATCTGAATAAAAATCACTCTTGCAAACCAAGCATTATAGTAGTCACACCTCTTGCTGAGGCCAGTGTTCCTGGAAGAAAAAACCTCCAGAATGATGTATTTAGAAAGAGTTTTGTTTTAGACATTCATATTACACCTCAGCTTAATTCCTGCTTTTGTTTAAGAAGTTCTAACTTTTTATCAGTTCTAGAACATAGTTAACAAATTATTGGAGTCACAGATCTTACTCTATTCCTGTGCTTCCTAGGCACAAATTCTGCTTTTAATTCTTGCAACACAAGCTGAAGATTGACCCATCCTTTGAAAAATACTCAAGCATTGGCTTAGGTGAGTCATTAGTTAGAGATCAAATAAAGAAAATCCAGAAATTCACTGCCAGAAACCCCTCCTCCTTTCCATACCAAACCTAAGTCTAAATTCAACCCCAAATGTACAGATAAATCTTTCAAAGCTCATTGTTCTCTGGGCTGAGAGGCTAATTTGCTCCAGCTGAGCCCAGCACTCATCCACTTCACTCTAAGGACAGACACCTGTGGCACATCTTTTGCACTGAAAAAACGTGCCATCCACTTGCTAGCTACTGGCTGGGTCATACGCACACCTTGTCAAAGTGATCTATTTCATTTAAGATATATAGATCCAAAATTACACAGCCCAGAGAAAAAGGAGAGCAATCATTTTATTCACTTGACAGATGCTGTCTTGAGGAGAGTTCAATTTGTAACAGTAGTTAATCATTCACAAACAAAAGAATACAGTTTTAATAAATAACTCATTTATTCCTCACAGCAGAGGATTAAGACATGGTGTACTGGATAACTGGTACAAAACACATGCTCCATGCATATTTTTTTGAAAACTTCATCATTTTAACTTTTGTTGTCTTTGTAGCTCAGAAGCAAGAATTATTACATGGAAAGGTCTGTTTCCTTTCCCAGCCATCTTTTCATCTTTTGAAACGACTGGATAATAGCTCTTTATTTGAGGGGTTTTTTTGGGGGTTTTTTTTTGGCTGATAGTATTGCATCCAGCCAGGACGGATGTTTTCCACCTGCCCAAACCACAATTACCGACCACGAACTCCGTGTCGCTGATAAGGACCGCAGAGTTCCCCCTCGTTCACTGACAGGAGGAGCTCCTCCTTGATTGCTGTGAGGTTGCCGATGTGCTGCCAGGGAAACAGCACAGAAGTCCCCCTGGCCACCCACGAGGAGGACACGGTTTTGGGGCACAGTTGTGCCCTGCAAAACAACTGCCGCGGGTCTCTCTGCAGCTCCTGCCAGATACCCCGCCAGGGTTTGCCTTCCTCCCCAGCCCCACACTGCAGGAGGTTAGCCAGCATTCTTCCACCGCCCTATCCTTCCACGCTGGCCATTGCTTGAAGGCGTACAGTTGTCCAGGGGGAGGGAGATGCCACGGCAACCTCCACACTGAAACAGGACCTACCCCAGAAACCCCGTATCAGCGTGTTGATGGCTATGTTATACTGATCACCGACACACACTATGTTATACCCATTATGTGTACACGCAGTGGAGGTACAATGCGTGCAGGGCAGCGGACATGGAACGTTTGCACTCATTCGCAACCCCCGTGCGCTCTGGGGACTGAGCCCATGTAAAAATCCGGCTGTTAACGTCCTTTCCCCAGAACTACAGGCTGCGTTTGGGGGAGCAAGGCCGCGGCCTCCCAACCCCCTGCTCCCCCACCACCTTCTGAGGGCCGCCTCCCACCTCCGTTATCCACCTGTGCGGGGGGAAGGGCCCCGGAGCCGGGCTGCACCACACCGCTAGTCCCAGCCCGGCGCGGCCTAACAGCCCCGGAGCTGGGCCGCACTCACAGGCCCGGCGCGGCGCGGCCTAACCGCGCGGAGCGGAGCAGAGCGGGGCCGGGCCGCTCTCCCGGCCCAGGCCGCAGGGGGCGGGCCGGACCGGGCGCCTCTCCTCCGGGCGCAAGCGCCACCGTGAGCCCGCGGCGGAGGGCTGCCCGCCCGGGGACGGCGGCTCCATGTGCTGCCAGGTAGGTGCAGCCTGCCGCCGGCCCTGGGGAGCGGGCCCCGGCTAGAGGCGAGGCGGGTGCCGGGGAGGGGGCGGCGGAGCTCCCTCAGCCCCTCTCCTCGGCGGGCGCAGGCGCCGGGCGGGCGAGGCCTGTGCGGCGGGAGCGGGACAGAGATCCGCGCTTAACCCCCCCCCACCCCTTCCCCTTTCGCTGCTCTCCTGACAGCCGAGGAACGCGACGGAGCCTGTCGGCATTAAGCCAGGGAAAGCTTTTCCTCCCGCTGGTTTGGTTTCGGTTGTTTGCCGCGGTATTTTGGGAGAAGTTAATGCGGCGTAGCGCCTTTTTTTTTTTTTCCTTCATTTTCCTTCCCGTGTTGAGTAGGCCCCTGACCGGGCTGTGCTCCCCGCGCAGGTGTCGGTGCTGTACTTCGCCAGGAGCGCGGAGCTGGCGGGGCGGCGCGGCGAGACCCTGCGGGTGCCGCGGCAGCTCACCGCGCGGCAGCTCTGGGAGGAGATCGTCAAGGTGCACCCAAGGTACTCGGGGACGTTGCTGCTGAGGCGCACGAAGCTTAACGTGGTTGGGGTTTGTGGTTTTTTTTTGTTTTTTTTTTTT
>VUYV01000098.1:2027830-2339291 GCA_008711295.1 Anarhynchus alexandrinus
TTTTTTTTTTTTTTTTTGGTCAATACAAATTCAGCGTTTGGAGTTGAGCTGGAACACGTATCCGTACTGTGATACCATAAAAACCATGACACGACTTCGTTCTTGTAACCTGCGGCCAGCGTTTTGTGTTCTGGCCAGTTGCAAACGCTGTAACTTTGTGTGTACCCAAGGGAAGACTAGGTCCGATAAATGTACCCAAAAGCTGTGCTGGAGGGGCGGTTTGAGACTGCTGCACGTGGAAACCCCTGAGCTGTGTTGGTAGCCTGTGGAGAAGGTGAGATGTCGCAAGGAGGGATCGAGCGCAGCCAAGGCAATAAATAAGAAATTAACGGGAGTGTGCAGGTGTTCCCAGTCGCTTATCTTTAACTACGCTGTTAGCCGTTGGTCTGAGCTTATGGGCCCCTCTGGAAGGCGGGTCAGGAAAGGAACTGAAGCCCTGGCACAGGCTTCCAGCCCCTCAGCCCTTACATAGGAAATAAGGTCAGTCATTTTCAACCTTCTCTGCTTTGAGGAAACCCCACCACTGTTAATTGCACTTCGCAGGGAGTCTGGTCCCAAGAGAGCGCTAGGTGTGAGCTGTAAGGACCCTTAGTGGTACTGGTGCTCTTTGGGGGGTGTCAGCAGCAATCCCCCCTCAGGTTAAGGCTGAGGGAAGGTGCTCAGTCCTGTCAAGAATAAGTCTGATAGACAGAGGTGCAACACCATTTTTGGGGTGAGGAATAAAAAAAAAACCAACCAAAAAGCTATAACAGAGGTTGAGGTCCTCAGGACTTAGTGCTGAATGCACTGGAATTTTCAGACCTTTGGACTTAGGTGCCAAAGTCTTCCTTTAGGCACCACCCTTCTTTATTACATCTAGTCTCAAAGGCTATGAAAAAAACCTTAACCTTTCCTGTTTAGCAAAGACATCCGTTTCCAAATGAGAAGCTCTAACCAAATGTTACACCAGAGGCCCTTTCCCCACAGAATTGGGACTGAGTGTGTTATGGGGGAGGAGGCTGTAGGGAACGAGACTATTTTATTCTGCAGCCTATTATGTGGTGTCAGAAGCAGGAGCAGCACCTTTGGTCCATTTGCCATAGTTTTTCAACTTTGTCCTTTTATGAATGATGACTTGGGGCAGTACGTTTTGCATGTGCAGTTACTTCACAGCGGCCTTCTTGGAAAATGCTTCTGCTCTTAGCTTTTCTGGAAAAACTCAACATAATTGTACAGCATTGACCACAGACTTCTATTCACATTGCTAATGGATATTCATACTGCAGCTTGAGCGTACTTCACAGTGCTCTTCTGTTCCACCCATTTTCCCTGATGAATTAACTTGCAAGTGACATTAATTAGAGCCCATCCTTCTAATGGGCACTTCAGTTCCAGAGTTGCACTCAGTTCCTCAGTGGCTTGCTTTACTTTCATACAGGCCCTCCCTTCAGTCTGCCCTCTGAGTCAGTGCTACTGTGTTTTGCTCAGCCTGCGCCTTGCCTACTTTTTTCTATCAGGCTGGTAGGAAATAAGATGATTTTTACTTGTACCCTTTTGGCATGCTTACTTGTTTCTAGGCAATACAGCTCTCCGCTGTCTGTGCCAGATTTCATAGTCTGAAACAATAACAGCTACCACGTCTGCACCTTCTAAAGTAAAATGCTGTCATTCTTTTTCTGCTGTCCTACTGGTGTTGCCCTCATACTCACTGTGTGATTGCACTTAGTCATGGAAGCACCCCCCTGCCTCATGGTACCCAAAGCTGTGGACTTTTACAGCAACATCTCACAGATTTGAAATCCAAAAATATACAGAAGATCTTCCAGAAAACCCAGCATATCTACCCTCTTAGTTATGTTGCCACTGCTTATCAATAGCAAATTTCAGACCTGTGAGTACGAAAGACCCAAAGCCTCATATATGGTGAGGTTTTGTAACAAGAGCAACTCTTTGACCACTGAATATTCATGAGATCTCATGAACAGCATCCCACAATGCTTCTTGCCGTGGAAGAAAATTGCTCCAGTCCAGCCAGACTGAACCAGGGCAACATTTTCTTCTAGTCCCGAGTTGGATGGTTGCTACCCTCTTGAGCTACCTACTTTTTTTGTTAGAAGCTGTTAAAGTGGGTCAGGTATACGTTGGTTCATTCTGATGTAGGCCTATGACAAATTCAGTTCCTGACTTCTGAAAATTATACTGCTTTGGTTTCTCCTTAGCCACCAGAAGAAAATCCAAAAGTAGGAGGTGGGTGTTGTATTTTTGAAAATGTATTGGAAGCAGAGTTGCATAAGTCTCAGTGGTATTTACCTCAGCTGCCCTAGACTCTGCACCAGTTTGTTGTTTAATGAAATCTCATGGTTAAATGCAAACACTCTATTTAGAAACCTATTTGTGCTCCTGCCAATCCCCCTCAGGCTTGCTGTCATCCAGGATCAAGTGGTTTTTGCTGTTCGGCAGGAGTACGTGCTTCTTGGAGACCAGCTCCTGGTCCTGCAGCCTGGAGACGAGGTTGCCATCATCCCACCAATTAGTGGAGGCTGAATCTACCCAGGTTCTGTTAGGTAGGTATCACTTCTTGCTTAGTTTGCTATGTAGTGTGCCATTCTGTGCTAAAGTATCTCATGGATTCTGTATGATGTTCCTGTTATCTTTTTTTTGTTTAGGTTCAGAGATGTGGTTGCAAGTCTCTTCCCCCTCCCCGGTACGCTTTTGAGAGAGCATAACTTGTGTTTCCTGCTGGAGAGAGCCATTGTACTGACCTGAAACAATAAGCTGGTGCACCAATAAATGGTTAACGCTATGCAGTAAATGGAAAAAAATTGCCAGAGAGATCAGGCATTGTTTTGAATTTGGATTTTAGGTCTGTCTGCTAGTAGATACCCAGCTTGCCTAAATAAGATAATAATGAAAAATGCCACTTTTTAACAGAAAAATAATTGACTGCTGCTTAACCCTCCCCCCCCCTTTTTTTTTTGTTGCTATCAAAGAAACAGGTGTCCTTAGAATAGCTTCATTTCTTTGCATGCTTTCAAGTGGCAGTCTGTGTATTTACTGCAGCTTCTTCCATTACCGCTGCTCAAAATACTTCGTTTCCTCCTCATTCTTAGATGAACTGATGACTGGTTTCTACTCAGAGAAACGTCTCCTGTGTCACTGAAGCAGGCCAATAGTATGAGGACCTGAATGTCCTGGAGAGCATCTTAAACTTTAGGATTAGAACTCGAATCTGTCTTTATCAGAAATCTCTGTTTTAAACTGTGTTTGATTTCAGGATAAGATAGGGAGGAGGGGCCGACTACTTTACCACAGCAATTGATGCTGGTTGATTTTGCTGTTAAACTGGGACCTCAGACTAGTTCTGGTTTCGTCCTGCTGGACCAGACTTTCCTACCGGGAAGGGACCTGTATGCATTAAAAACCAGGTCATTGCTTGATATTTGCGGTTAATATTCTCTCAGCAAGTCTGCTGAGAGGCAAATTTGCCATGGAGACTGGTCTCTTGGGGTGAGGAAGTAGATGGTGCATGTTTTCTGCATGAACTGGGGCATCAGCACTGGATAAAAAGCAGTTGGCCAATGCTAGTATTGCCAAAACCAACAACAGAGTCTGTTTGGTTTCAGCTTCTCTAGTGAGCTATGGATGAAAGCGAAGATGTGCCAAAAGATTTTATCGAGCTCAAGTCTGAAAAGCTCTCTGTAGATGAAGTGTCAGAGCTGGTCATTTCACCATGCTGTGGGGCAGTGTCTCTGTTCATTGGTGAGTTTAATATTTCTGAGCTGGATCTCTCAGTGTGTTAATAGTCTAATAAATGGAACCTAGATTGTCCACACCCCAAACTCGTGCTTCTCAAATAAATAAATTCCTGGACTGAACCCAGGATGTTTAGAAAACACATTCTCAATTATTTAGAACAAGACTATGGCAGCTCTTAAACAGTTGCACTGGGACAGAGTGGTGAGAAGCTTCCCTGCTGGTGTGGCAGTCCTAGGGCTGAACAGAACAGCAGCTGTGGAGTATAGGACTGCTTGGGAGCTATTCTCCCATCGCCTTGGACACAGCTTGTTCAAGGTGGAAAGCGTGATGTGGCTCTGCAAATCACAGTTCCACACCCATTCCTGCAACTCAGATCTTGGTTGAAATTAAAGTACCATTTTACCTAGGGCTGGTGAAAGTCAAGGCTGATAGCTGTGCCCCATTGCTTAATGTACAGGGTACAGATCTTGAAACCCCTTTGTGCTTAAACCTGAGTGCTACTGGGATCCTGAATACTGAGCACTTAAACATTGCATGGGCAAATGCAATAATAGCACCTTAGCGGTTACTACAGAAGATGTCCCAGCCTTGTGCATTACAGACTGCAGACTTGTACAATGTGTTAAACTAAATCCTTCCTTGTATATTAAAGACTTCTCTTGTTCAAAGAATCTCTTTACACAGCCATTGCTAGGGGAGGTTGTTTATATTTGCACAGTGCTGACCTTGACCATAGCAGAAGGTCCTGAGTTTTACTCAGTATTTATCTATAATATGTTATTATATAATAAATATATAACATAAATGTTTTAAATATATAATATATTTATTTACTCATTGCTTTTGGTTGATAAATCATTTGTGTTTAGGTACTACAAGAAATAATTTTGAAGGGAAAAAAGTGATTTACTTAGAATATGAAGCATATACGCCAATGGCAGAGTCTGAAATAAAGAAAATCTGCAGAGAAGTTAGACAGAAATGGCCGTCAGTCAAACATATTGCAGTGCACCATAGACTTGGGTATGTATGGCCGGACCCTGTCCTTCTGCAAGTGGAGTATTAATCCTTCTCTGGTTCATGGCTGTGCTTGCAAAGCTGCAGGACGTGCAGGAGTCTTTATGAACTGTAATGCAGCAAAGCTGGCTGCAGGATCAAGCTTTCGCTGTGGAGCTAAGTTTCAGAAACTGTCTTTTGAAAAGTGTTGGTAGTGTTCGCTGGAGTCCACATTTAGCCTGCAGGATCCTTGATGCTGGTGTGGTGGTTTGAAAGTGGGGAGAAGGGATTGAGATTTCATTCCAGGGAAGTGGAGGCTGTTGCTTTGTTTTGTCTTTTTTTAAAGACATGAAGTTGGCAGCACTTTCTTTTTTCTTCTCTCTTCTGTTGAGGTACTGCAGAATGTTTTTATTGTCAGATTTAAGTCAAATTATGCCATAGGGAACCTGAAAGCTTAGACTATGGGGAGGGGGAAGACATGGTAATTGCCAGGCGTGCTTGCTGGAGAACCTCCTGTTGTTCCTTTAATCTTGGATAAGCGTCTTCTGTTGGGTTCAAAACATGGAATACTAGTGTCTGACATACTCTCGAGCCTTCATGGTTCATCAGGTTTCTCACTGAAACTAGCAGGATTTGCAGAGTCTGTTGCAAGTGCTTGTTTCCTTTTCTCTCAGAAGAAGGAACATAGGAGGTGATCACAAAGGGTAATATTAGCTCTGAGGGCTTGTTTCCTTAGATTTCCTCTATAATCAACAGAGAGAGTGATTCTCTTGAGGGCAGCTCAAAGCATTTAGGCTTAGATTTTTTCTATGAACCATTTGCCAGAGAAGGCTTACTACAGAGGGAGTGTTGGGAGGCAGCTATTGAGAATACTGACCTTGTGAGGAGCAAAAGAAAACCTTGTGCTACTTTTGTTAAGTCCGGAAAACAACACACCAAACAGGAAAAACTTCATAATTTGAAATCAGAATTTGTCAAAAATTCAGTTTCATTGCAAAATCTGCATAGTTCGAGGCACTTAGTTTCTTCTTTCACAAATTCTTGTGCAAACTGAGATGATTTCTTAGGTTTTCAGATAAGAACTGGCTGTTCCTAACTTCTTATTGTTCATTATTAAGCCAGCTTCCAGTGAGTTTCCTATGTGTTGTTGCAAGTTAGCAATTTTCCCCTCTTAATTCCATAGGCTTTATTTAAAAAGAAAAGAAAGAATGGAAGAAAAAAGCCTATGTCTGGTGCGTTTATTTATTCTAAAGCATGGAGTTCTCACATCTGGTACTGATTTTGGTTGTGGTTTTCTTTCTTTTAAAAAGTGTATAATCTTTTGGACATGGCTTGACACTTGCTCAGTATGAATGAGTCAGGAGAGCATGTGGCCAGAATACTGACGTGACATGGCCACAACTTTTGGGTGCTCTTGATGTTAAGCATTAGCTAAAGCTGCTGTTGTTCCTTTTCTCTCCCTAGTGTGGTTCCAATAACTGAAGCAAGTGTAATTATTGCAGTCTCCTCTCCACACAGAGCAGAATCCCTTGAAGCTGTAACGTACTGCATCAATACCTTAAAAGCATCTGTCCCGATATGGAAAAAGGTATGTTTGGGGAGAAATTTGATTTTAGGCCTGCGCCAGAGTCTTAGACTGCTGGGCTAAAGGCTGCTGCTGCTATTAAGGGAAGGAGCTGAAGCATTACGGGCAGCGGTTGCTCCTGATGAGGTGCCAATGTGTAGCACCAGTGAGTTTCTTCTACTGCAGCCAGGTCCATCTCTGGCAGGTAGGGCACCTGGAAGGCCCTCCCTTGCCTGTACCATGCCGCTCCTCTTTTAACGCCATCCTGGGGTCAAAGTGAAGGAGCCCTGAGCTCTCCACTTCTAAGTGGCAAAACTGAGTTCTGCACAGGCTTGTGGAAGAGCTTTGCTTTGGATAGCATTGCAGTTTGCAAGTAAAGTGGCATTTCTTGTCTTTCCGTTTTCCCCTTATCCCCATGGCCTTGAGAAATCACAAAGCATTAAGCAACAGCACACAATGAAGGGATGAGCAGAGGTCCCAAAGCTAGTATGGGCACACAACAATGTGTGGAGAGACTGGCCCGGCTCTAGAAAAAGCTTCATTGCATAACCACAGTGTTGCATGCAAGTAAGAGCATTACCTCTGCCTTCTCTCCCAGGCAGAACTTGGAACATGGTAACAGTGATGTTCTCTGCATTACTCCAGTTTTCTGACACCTCTTTCAGGAGATTGGAGTTCTGTGGTCTCAGAAAGAATAATCAAGGGCTCAGAGCACTGCTGAATTTGCTGCTTAGGACTGGACTGCTGCTGGGTAGTCCAGTCTGTCCTGAACATCTAACACTTACTGTATTTTGTCTATTGTTGTCACTTTTATTTTTTTAATATTGACATTTTGTATACATTTAAGTACTCTCCTAAAAATGATGGTACAGTAGATTAACATGGCGACATGTAAAAAGGGCAGTTTCAGATACAAGTGCTGTGTACTCTGCAGCTTTTACATAATTTCTTCTAGGTCTTTCTTGAATTGACTTCAGTGTAGATGGGCCTTTCTAAATTTAATGGGGCTTAGCCTGAGGTTCAGCATCTGCCAACATGTAAGTCAATATGTTCTAAGGGTGCTGCCCTCTGTTCTGTTTGCCAGCCAAGTGCTGTGTAGTCCTGTTGTGATCAGTAAATAATAGCAGGATGGCTGTTGAGTTGTTTGGCCTGGCTTGTGGCTGTATGTAGCAGACTCACACAATATTTCCCGTTCTTTGTTTATATTTGCAGGAGATTTACGAGGACGAATATTCTTGGAAAGAAAACAAGGAATGCTTTTGGGCAAATTCAGAAAAATAACTGTACTCTTTTAAAAATAAAGTGTTACTGTTCCTAATGAGCGTACTGGTTTAGCTTTGAGGTGTTTTTACAGAGAACCTATATGTTTTTAAGGAGTTGCAATAGACACTTCAATCTGAATAATTTAATTATGACTGAATGAAATGAATGAGTAATAAGTGTTTTAAGGGTTTTAAGTGTTCTTAACTCTCCTTTGTGCATTTTTACATAGAGTCAGTTTTTAAAACAATCTTCCCTAAAATTCTTGGTTTCAAGGTGTTCAGTCATCTGCGATACATACTGCTTTAATGCCTTTGCATTGCTAGTCTGTCTTCACTGTCTGCATGGGAGGTCACAACAGGACAATCGAAGTTTTTTTTATCTTAAAAAAAGTCCTGAGTAGTTTAATTTTATATGACTGTAGAATAAGTTTGCAAGCTTTATGCTGTTTTGGCATTCTTGTAACATGAAAGCTACTTGAAGTAGATTAAACATTTTGGTACAAACAGAGAAGAAAATATAAACTATACCCCAGAGTTATTAACTTTTTAGTAGTGGTTATGTTCCAGTAGCTCTCTCTCACAGAAACACTTCTACTGTGCAGATGATATTACAAGCCCATTGCATTAAAAAAATATGGACAGACCTTGATTCAAAGTTAGATCTAATACTCTACCAGCAACAGACTTGCATTAGCAATTACACGCAAACCTCTAACTACTTAATGATGTCTAGACATGATTAATTTTGAAGGAGCTTTTTTGGCTGTGTAATTGCAAGGTGCTGCAGAAAAAAACAGCCAGCTATTACAAATAGACAACTATAAGTTTAATTAGTTTTAGCAGTTTGACTTTAGACATGTTAGGATTCAAAGTCATCAAAATGGTTTAGTTTTTCAAAGGAAAGTGAGTCTCTTGAACTTCTTGCTGTTTATATATGCATTTATATTCACATTTATGATTTTAATACTGCTTTTCTCGTTACTGTTTTGAAACCTAATTAAAAAAGACTGACGTGCTATGCCTGTACTTCCACTTGAAACAATGGGCTTCTCATCTCACTAAGATAATTTTGTTTATATTATTGTACTGTGCCGTGGTAGTGTCTAGATGCTAAGAGTTCAAAGTCCCATTGTGTACGGCATTTTTACTAACGCTGAGAGGAAGTTCTGTCTGGTCATCGTTGTCAATGTAGACAAGATAGATATAAAGGAAGGGAAATGAGGTAAAGAAAAGTAAAATTATTTGCTGAAGTTTATATATCATTACAGCACACAACACTTAAGCCTCAGCTGTATAATCTGTTTCATTGTGTCTGCAGTAAAAATCTACAAACAGCTGCTAGCTGCACAAACTAAAACGAGAAAAATAGGCGATGATCTGTTTTCCCCCAGTGATCTCAATCAGTTGTAATACTTAGTGATGGTTACTGTATCTGGATTAAGTAAACGCCAAGGAAGCATACAACTTTAGGCAGAAGCATGCTTAAACTGTGCTTATTAACTTGCTGATGCACTTTCCTCAATGGAAGTGAGCGAGTCCTTCCTCTGCAGGACAGCAGCTGTTCCTTGCATGCTTACACATAGGCAGCCTCCAAAACAAGTGGGCCCTATTACCTAGGCAGAGCTGATTAAGTTCAAGGTTGAATTTTCCCTTGCTTTGGAGGTTGGAGAGGAGCCCTCGGCTATTTGAATGTCGTTTTTACCAGGAATTGTACAGAATCCGAATACAGATCACTTCCTCTGTCAAATAATTCTTTTTGTTTTTAGAAAAGGAAAAAATACACAAACTTTCCCATTTTTGGTGTTCATTTTTCCACGTTCATGTTTGCTGTTACCATGCAACTAATTAGTGTACTAATTCCACAAAAATAAATGGCTAGCTTGCCTTGTAGTGGATGGTTTATGAATGAATGAAGTAAAACCTATGCAGTGCTTGCATACTGGTGCTGTGCTCTGGTACAGAGCACGGTTAAATTGTACTTGGGGCCCTGCGATCGGGGGCGATTCCTGTGATGCACTAGTGCCTCTCTAGTGCTGAAGTCTCCTGGAAGATTTCTCCAGGGTGACCTTAAGTGCACCTTCCCCATCAGCAATGCAGCTGGGAAGGAGGGTGCAGAAGAGAAGAGAAAGAATAATTGTGTACTTCCCCACAGTGACCAGGAACAATGAATGGAAGAGATGTTGTACTGAGTCACAGCTGAGTGTTACAATGTGTGTATGCTGCCATGGTCAAAACAATGAAATGTCATTTTGTGTCCCTAGCTGTGCATGAGGCAAGTACTGCTTTGTTCTGGAACAATGATGTATCATTCTTGTGTAACTTTGGGTTCTTCAACTGGCATCTAAAAGCGAAATGGAAATGCCCCTAGGAGGGATGATGTGCATAATTAGAGGTAAAATGTATCTCACTGAAATTTAAGTCCACACTCTGAGCTCGGTGTTCCAGCTCCCTCTGTAGGGCTGCCCTCTCTGCTAGGGACTTATTAATGTAAGAGGGCAAATTACTCTGTTCTAAGCAAGCTGCCTAAGGCTATGTCTGGAGTGACCCAGAAGTGCTTCCAAATTTCCAGGCCAGGGGATGAATCCCAGCTGTGTCTGACGGCATGTCAGGGAAAGATGTGGCTGCACACGTCCTGGTTTCCACGCAGGCCGGACGAGGCTGCTGGACGAGGACTACCTTGTGCTCTGGTGAGGTCCATGAGTGGGATGCAGATCCATCCACACTGCAGCCCTAGCTTCCTGGGACGAGCCCAGCGGTTTCTCTGCCTTGGCAATAGGGAAGGGTAATCCCACCCCTCCGTGGCTCTTCCAGCTGTGTGACAGCATGCTGCAGAGGTGGTGGCTCCAGGTGCAGACAGATGTTCCTGGGAACAGCTGCTGCAAACTAGAGGGTCATCGTGAGAATCCTGCAGAGATCTGCCAGATGAGGAGCGTTTGTGGAGGGGCAAGAACTTGTCCTGAAAAATGCCTTTGTCTTGGCTGCCAACGTTTGAATGCAGTGATCCCTGTGCCTGGCGGAACGTCCGTATACCAGCGTAGCTTAATGTTAAAGAGTTTCCACTCCTGATTTTTGGTCTTTCATTCTGCTTTGCTCTCCAGAGAAGCTCAGCCCGATGCGTGCTACGAAGAGCAGCAACTGATGGATTGTCGTGAAATAAGACGGGGGCGGTGGGGACCGTGTTATAAGGAACCTCCCCAGGAGGTGGCAGCCGAGAGACGGCCGTGCGGGGGGAGCGGCTCCCAGCCTGCCCCCGTGCCGGCTGTGCTGGCAAATGCGGGCCCTCCCCTCGCCTGCCACTCGGGGAACTGCCGCTGTGGCACTCGGGAACGAAGCCTGTAGGTTGCTCAGCTTTAAACTGGGTTTTTGGCTTTTCTCTCAGCTCGCTTTTCCCATAGCTGTTCGAGGAACTTGTCGTTTTCTAGACTGATGCATTCGCTTGCTCCATCAAAAACATTAAAAAGAAAAAAAACTGCTACAACGAATTACTAGCAAAGTGATACTGTCTGTGAAGGCAGACAGTGCTACCCCCCGCTCCCCGCCCCCTCGCCCCCCCAAAGGCTCTGAAAACTTAATCTAGAGCACTTCCACTGACTGTCCTGTGGAGGTACTTGAAGAGAGTTAAGAATATGCTGATGACTATAAATCCACAGTTTCTCTGAGTACCTTAGGCCTGTTTTTTAAAAACAAATCAATGGTACAATTTGATCTTATCAAGCATTAGAAAAATCATTCTGGTGTATCTTTATAGCAGTTGTTTTAAAAGTTCCACTTTGACTATTTTAAGAGAAAGAGGCAAATATATTTTAAAAACTGCTAGTACGCCAAAGCCTGTGATTGCCTCTGAATAACTGATCATGAATGAGGGCAGAAAGGTTGACTTAAAAGATAGGACTCAACTTTTCTGAGGCTGTGAAAATTATGTAGACTTTATTACCTTTAAAGGCAATAAAAAGTTGAGGCAATTAGCTATAGATTTTGAGATGCATTTTTGTACATTTGATTTCTTTAGTTTTTAATTTGCAAGCTTTTGTTGTACCTTAGTTTTGTATATAAAGGGTAACACACAGAAGTCAGTATATAAGGAATCTGGCTTTGAGTTCTGCAGAACATTGAGACCTGGTGAAAGATAAGAGTTTTGTGCTTTAGGATTATGGTTATCTGATTCTGTAGTATGAAAGTGTTAAAGTTGGTAGCTTGACTGTTTTTGTATCACTGTTGAAAAGTACAGAGGAGTTGAAAGCAGAGGAGGGTTGGGGGGGAAGGGGAAAGAAGCTCCCTGAAAGTGGCCAGTTTTCAGGTGGTTACTGCCGTGACTGTCTTCCTATTCACAGCCAAGTTCCTCCCTCTCTGCCTTTCCCACCACGCTCCTGCTGAAATGTTGCATTTGGCTTTTCCAGCGTACGGTGGGGAGCAGCCGGAGCTGCTGTCAGGAGGTGCTGCTGCTGACCAGTTCTGTGCATAGTATAAAGGGCAGGGTATGAGACTGGCAGAATCCAGTACAATTTTAGATGCCAGTGATGATAATCCCGTGTTCATAGGAACGCCTGACCATGGTAAGGTTTTAACACCAACTGTTCAACCAGAGTTACTCAAAGATAGATACTTTGCACTAAGGTGAACTGACTTACGCTACAGTATAGCTTGCCAGTAGTGTTATGACTATAACCTAACACGACTTCACATGCAGCTTCTTTATATACCTATCCGAGTCATCTTCTTAGGGTTTGCACTGTGTGCTTCTGCAACAAAACCATATTTGCCCCATTTTATGTAGCGCTTTTTCAGCAGCATTTCTTCTCTTTAGGGTACTGTTTAAAAATAAGTGAGTCTGTGTTCAGCAGTATTCTTGTTTTTATTGTAGTAACGCTGTTAGGCCCTCAGGTAGGCACCACAGTGATACAGTCCCTGCTCCCACAGAGCTTACATGCTAGCTTTCAGAAGTCAGGTTGATTATAAACTCTCTTGTACATCCCAAATCTATACATAGGCTCATATGAAACTAACTCTGATTTTGGACTTGATTCTAGTACTTCAAGAAGTCAGCAGCTAGATTTCAAGACCAGAATCAGATATAACTTGAGTTTGCCAAAGATATTCCTGACTTCTCTTGCTGCAAGCACGAACAGAGAGGCACATGCTGAAGCTCAACATTTGTATTATTTCACCTGTAATGTGCTGTTTTAAAAAAGTAAAACTAAAAAAAAACCAACAAAAACCATCCCCTTGTGCATAATACAAAATATACATAATATTTCCAGCATTATTTGCAGCTGTGCCGACTTAAAAGTGCAATAAACTCACCCATTACAAAATCTGAATTAGCCATTAAGTCTTAATTGTAAAAGAAAAATAAACTAGTAACTTGAAGTGGTTAGGATACAAAAACCTTACCCATTGCTATGCCTTCCCTTTATTTTGGGAAAAAGTATTATGTCCAGGCTGGGGGGAAAATTCTGTTGTCTGGGACAAAATAAAACCCAGTGAAGACTAATGAATTGAATCATTGCTATCTAAGTAATAAACTGTTAAATCCCCAAAGAAGTTGGATGTCAGATACTGACCTATACCTCCCACCAAAGGCGGAAGAAGGAAATCTGGCTGAATGCCTACATTTCCCTTGCAAGCAGCACCAGAAATGAAAGATGCTGCCATCTGCTGCATTGTGAAATTCCCCCTCTGGCCTGGAGTGCATGACCCTGGTTATGTAGGAGCTTTGCACAAATATGGGTGTAGGGTTTTGTTTTCTTCCTCACAAGTTTATACAAGAATTGAGGCAGACAAATTTTTATCTTTACTTTCAGAGCATTTGCCCTCAGGGTTTATAATTACAAGTCAGGAGCTTATTCTTTAGCTTTATGCAATTGCTACTTTTTTTTTTTTTCACTTTTAAAATAATTGTTTTGGTCACAAGCTCCGTTGATGGCAACGATCTTGTTTGACAGTCGAGATCAGAATCTGGATTGTTTTTCAGAATGTTAAAAAAAAACCCACCCCAAAACATAACATTTCATAGATACAAAATAAATCCAAAACACATATAAAACCACACTGAGCACAATCCAGCTGTCACTGCAAATGAAGCTATTATTTGCCAAAGAGATGGTTGGCTCCTGACTGATTAAAAAAGACAGTAAAACTTTCAAATGTGCTCAAGCCTAGTTTTTGAAGAGTCCCTCAGAAAATAACCTGAAAGATGCCTAAGCATAATTACAGTCTAGCTTTGGGGGAAAGAAAACATGACTTTAGGTTCTGAATCAGGCATGTTTAAATGTTTTACTCATCAAGTAAATCACCTCAAGTTAGAAACAATCTCACTTGCATGGCATGCCAACACATGCATCTTCTCTCACAATCGATTATAAGCATAACCACCAGCCATGAGAGAGAAAGGCAGCCCAAAGGCCAAGTCCCCTGACTGTTACAAGCCTTACAGCATGGGCCTTTTTAAGACTGAGCTTTCATTAAAACCAGGCAGCATCACAGCATGTGATAAACTTGAGGTGTGTAACCAACACACAGTCACCCAAGTGTTGTGCTCAGAGCTCCTTCCAGAGCACTACAGTACTTTACTGTATAAAACATAAGTTAACTTCATCAAGGCATGAACACGTAGGACCAAATATAACGTGACAGGTAAGGAGGTCATACTGAACTTTGGTCTCCTGCAGGCACTGAGATGCTAAAGAAACAAGTGCAGTAAACTATTTACAGAGCTTAGGTCTTCACTATCCTCTGTTCTAATGTGCATACTTCCTCAGTCATTATCCCCTTTAGTTCACTTCATGCTCTTAGTCTTGCAAAACCTTTCAGTACAAAATTAAGGGCAAGATCTTGATCGTCTTCCCTATTTACATCAAAAACCAAACTGGTGTCAGAGGCACTGCAAGCATGAAGCGCAGTGTAACAGTAGTGGTAGTGCTTCTCAAGATAAGATCTGAAAACACTCGTAACATTGCAGAGAACATGCTGTAAGTGATTACGAAATTAATATTTTCTTCTCGGAGAGAAAGTATGCAGAAGGCAGTTATACATACCATTTGGTCATATTTCCCAAAAACAATGTATTTGAGTAATTTAGTTGTCACCTTTGTGCAAGGAATATAGTGAACTTTTGGAACAGTTTGCCCATCCAGTTGTCCTGTAGCACCCAGACAGACATGTTCATACACAGTTCCCATTTTATAGATTAGTTAAGACAAAGGTTTACTGGTGCAAATTATTTCTCTAAAACAATAAGGATGGAGCTAGTCAATGAAAAAATGAGTTTTCTTCTCCCAGTCTGGAAGCAGTATTCACCACACATTCATCATCAACTTAATAGAAAATGTCCTTTACACATATGGTACTTGTCAACTGAATTACGAACTGATGCTGTTCCACAATAATCTGAAATAAATTGCTCTGTTTCACTCTGCAGTGGATCAGGAGAAGGGTTGCTGGCACAACATGTTACTGTAAACTCCGGACCTGCCAGTTCTAAGGGCTGTTTGTTTGAAAGGCAAAAATTTACAAGAAAAGGCACTATAAATCATTTTTGAAAAAACCAAACTGTCCTGCAGTTACTCTTATAATAGAGTAGAATCTGTAAAATATTTTCATCTATAAAAAGACACTTTCATTAAAGATGTATAAATGTTACTAAGCTTTAAGGCACTCCAGCTGAAGAACCGACTGGATCACTACTGTTGGTGGCTCAGATCTCCTCTCTTTATCCGCATAACTCATCTTTTTCAGTCTTTGTCCTTTGTGAGTTCTGTAATTTCATCGACATCTTCTATATCCTGTGTCATTTTCTCATACTGTCTCTTGAAGAAGCCAAGCTGTGAGAAGTATTAACATAACACCACATGGCAGTCAGTCATCGATAGTTACATTTCTCAGCAAAGCTAAATAGTGTGATGGAAGAAATGCACACGAGTGCATGTGCGCGCACACACACACAGTGTTTCATTTGTAGACGATTCCTAATTCTAAAATCAAAGGAGCGGGGCCTTAAACTCCCGCCTGGTGCAACTAAATGCCAAACCAGCACTGCTGAGTAGCCAGTTGTCTCCCTGCCAAAATACAGGCATGTCCATGCTGCCCTGGTGTGCCAAGGAGCCCTTCAAGCACTAATGCCCTGGCACATAGAAAAACTTTTCCCTCCCCTTAATCTAGGTATCCTTTGTAAATGACTCTTTGCACTCACCCCTTCTCTGTTCTCTTTTTGTCTGTTCAGCGTACATTCTCTCCCTCCTTGCTTCTATCCCCAGCCTTGGCCACTGGGAATACCATGGGAGTTCAGAGCCCGGCTGGGGAGTTACGGAAGGAGGCAGGCATTGTCAAAAGGAGAAAAGTAAATGCGATAGCCCCTGTTTTGAACCACTGGAAACTCATTTATCATCTCCGTGTTGCCAATTTCTATGGGGATCCATTTCATAACTTTGATCTTTAAAGCCCTTCTGTATGCTCCCATCAAGGGTGCAATGCCAATGCAGTATTATTTGTACCAACACACTGCACGTGCAGTTTTGTTCAGCTCCAGAGAAGCGAGATTCTAAAGAAAATCGGCCAAATGTATTTATACCTTTCTGCTTTTCTTTTTAAGAATATAAGCACCTACTTACTTTCCATAAAACAGCAACCAATACTAAGAGCAAGAGGAGTCCAGCCAATATACTGCCAATCACAACACCGACTGGTATCTCAGCTTTCTCATCTGGCTTCATTATTGTAACTGGGATCTGAAAGCAGAGAGATTGTGTGTTAGGTGTTAATGCTAACTGCATATAAAGTAGGATTTGTAAACCAATTACTTCGTTCATCAAGAATAGCTGGACTGCACACATTCCAGGATCGATGACTGGAACACACCAGGTAATTACAGCCCTTTCACTGGTGTCCACAGGTGCCTGGTTGCACCACCATGGCACACTGCAGTGCCAGCTAAGGATTGGGGACCCTCATCACTCTTGACCATACACAACAGGCAGGGACGCAATCTCTTCCTGCCAGCTTTCTGCCTCTCCAGTGACAGGAGGTCTTCCAGAGTTGTTCCCATGGTGCACAGGCACACCATCATCACTAGGCAAATCAGACATGCTTACATGCAGGCAGGGAATTGCCTGGTGTAGAGCCCCATCTGCTCAAAACAGAATTCTGCTGCATCAGCTGGACAAGAACTACTTCCAACCGAGCATTGTCAGACCCTGTTATCTGTGATGCACAGCTGTAGGAGGCAATACTAATCATGGAGGCCAGACACCCTCATGCACTTGCTGCATCTGCTGAAGTTTCTCCCCTCCTGCTGGGCACATACCTCTGTCTTCTTTGCCTGCTGTTTCTACCTGCTGGGAAACCACTAAAAACTTGTTAGATCCTCTCATGTTAATCTGTCTTCTCCTGAGTCAACTGCATGAATTTGCTGCAAAGTGTATGGGTCAAACGGAGTGTTTCTAGCACACCTATGCTTCCTGAACTACCAGCAATACCACAGAACTCCCAGAACAGCATACGGTGTCTGGAGGTTAGTATTCGGGTGATACCATATCTAGTTGAATTGGGTATGACCAACTCTATAGTTATGTATAACATAGTTGCTCAGGGAGACATTGCTGTAATATTTATGAACTGTCAAATCTTTGGATTTAATCTTGGAACGACATGCATTTAGCATGAAGGTTTTTTCCTTCCTGAAACATGATAAAAGAAGTCACGTTGGTTTACTTTCTCAGGGTTGCTTGCTCAGTGCATTTGTCTGGTGTAATTTAATCTTAAGCTTTCTGGGAAACTTGCACTGGACTGACATCTCAGTGATTTAAGTCATTTCTGCTGGAAGGCTCCAGTGTTGTGCTAGGTGTGGCTATGTGTATTCATTTCACTGAGGCAGGCTGGCTTTGTGTATTTTCTAACCAAATGGCCATAATGATGATTATAGCAGGTTACCATTCTGTCCTCCAGCTGGCAGTCCTTTCCAACTTGGAAAAAATCTGAAAGCTTTTACGCAAAGATACCTAAGCAGCTTCCCCACATAGCATCACAAGGCAATATTAATTCATTTGGCTACACAGCTACCCAGCTCATCCAAACTAAAGAGCCAATCTCATATGTATGTGGAGTTTGCCTAGTAATGCTTTCTCCATTAGACTAACAGTGAAGTGGCACTGTTGGAGAGGTAAATCGATGCCTAAGAACAATATCTTCCCCGAAGTCAAACTGTGGTCACTAAGACACCACGGCAGGGATTCACCTCATCTAGTGTTGTACCTACAATATAGTTCCTTGGCTTCCAATGGAGAAGTATAGGATCTTGTAGGGCCTAATTCACCCTACTTATTTTCAGAATCATCTGCATCTCAGAAATACTTATTCTTTCTACGGATTAGGACTTATTCTTTCTACGGATTAGTCATCCATCTACATGGATGACTAATGTAGATAGTAAGTTGGATGAATCCTACCGCCCTCGTCTAAAATAATAGGGTAAGTAGGGAAATAAACTCAGATTGCTTCTGCACTGTCCTATTCCCAATGAAGTGTGAAGGGCAAAGACTGGGTATCACTGATGGCCCGCCAAGAAGTATATGCAGTGCTGAGTACTGACTCCATCGCTGAAGTGTCAAAGGAAACTGTCTGCCCTAGGGAGAGTGTTCCTCTACCAGCTGGCACATTTTCTAAGACTTCTCACAGGGCAAGAGGCTACTGAGTAAGGATCAGGCTGTAAGCGTCACCAAAAGCCACTGTGTTTCTCAAGAGCCCTGTGGATAACCTTCAGGGTCTGTTCAGCACTGCCTCAGAGCTGTAAAAGTCCTAGCGGCAGACGTTTCAGTGGCTGGCTGAGGGATTACCTTTTATTTGTCAACTGACTTAATCAAGTAATTTGAAGAATTAAATTCTGGCTCTCCTGAAATCACCAGTAGAACTGCTGGTAATGGAAGTCTGGCAGTATCATGCTCCAACTGTGGAAAAATACCTAGTAAAAACATGGTTTAAGAGCTACCTAAAAGCTTGTGCAATTAATTGGAATATTTGCATTGTGCATTAATGAGTTTCATCTCCTAGCAGAAATAATACTGTGCCACAAAGCTGAGGCACTCAGCACACTTTATGCATGTAATACAAGCATGTAATTATTCTGCAAAAACATGGCATTATTTCCAGAAGTACACATATATTCCCTTTGCTTCTTCAGCCACTGGAGGTTTCCCTGAATACAAATGGGTTTATTTAGAGGTTCTTCAGAAGAAATTAAGTGATCCATGAGAAAACAATGACAGAAAATAGTACTGAATTATGGTCTTATTTCCACATTAAGATAGATCAATCAATAACCACCTTCATACACATTTAACTGAATTTTCCATTGCCTGTGAATGGGCTATGCTACACATTCTCAGAGATATTTGATTCCCTTACTAACTTGCGTTTTGGTCTTCAATGGCCTTGGTTATTTTTATGGATAAAACAGGCTGGGAAATCCTGTAAAAATAAATCTAAATTTAGTATTGCAAATGGAAGAGTGTTTCTCTCTAGATAGGCCAAAAGAACAAGGTATCTTTTTATTACAACGGCAGCACAGCACAAATGCATTCAAGTGTTGTTTTTGTTTGTATGTAGCAGATGAAGACCTTCGGAGAAGGATTCTACACTAATAAAGTGGTGGTTTGGAATCTTTTTTTGGATTAGCTGTGTCCATATGACAGCCATTCCAAATGCAAGAAACACTCCACAATCTTTTACAAATGAGATTAAGTATATTTGCTGGAGACCTGTGCCAAACATCTGTCTACAAACATCAAACCAAATATACTTACAGTAAGACCATAAATCAGGTTTGCGAAAATGTTTCCCAGAGCTCATTTATCTACAACAATTAATTCCATTGCAGAAATAAGTCCAAATTTTGATCTTCTCATGAAGAGTAAGCTAAAAAAATTTCAGAAGTTTCTAACTGAGTTTTGCTGACAGTTCTACAATCTATTTGATATCTACAGATTTTAATTAAGTCTGGTACATATATATAGGAGTTGGCTAAAAGGAAAACATTTTAGTAACTTAAGGGAGGTTGTATGTAGCCAGAAGGATACAATAGTTCAACATAATAAAATGTCAGAGTTTGTAATTTACTATGTAGTCCTAAAGGACACTGAAAATTAAATATTATCACTTTAATACAATAAAAGACAGAGAAGTTGAAAAAATATACTTATCTGTCACTTACAGTTAGGGTATTCTCTCCAATTATAAATAACTCAGGGTTATGCGTATCGATTTTTGCCTCTGCAGAGAGTTGTAATGTCTGGAAAGTTAACTGAAAGAAAAGATTAAAAAAAAAAAGCCTATAAAGCTCTATTACATGGCAAATCAATTAGACTGTAGACATCCTAAAATAATTCTCTTGCTTTGAAATGAGGATTTCAGAACCAGAAAAAGATCACAGTATTAAGAAAATTAAAATGATCTTTTTATTTGTCCCAAGCTAACATGTCCATGAAAGTAATAATGTATCAGTAATCCAGACTTAATTTTGCTGTTCTTACTTACTAGCAATGAAACTGGAGAACTGGCCTTTTTTTCTTGAACATATAGTTCAAGCAAAACAGAAGAATTTGATTATATATCCATTTTTCTAGTTATTTCAAAGCTGTCACTGCTGCTAGTAGGGAAGAGATGGGGCAAAAAATAACAGTGAGAAAAGGAGAAATAGCTCAGCAACAAAAGACAGATGGGGATAGATCTCTGGCCTTTGAAAGAAATGGAAACTGGATGTTCTTTCCCTCCCCCCCCTCCCCTATCCCATGCTTCTGTTTTTCCCCATTTATTTTTTCCTATCGCTTTCTGTTCCTCTCCACTGCTCAAATTCTGACATTGCTCCCTCAGCTTAAACAAAGAAGACGACAAAAATCTTAAGCCAGTTCCCATTTGAAAAGGGACCTTGTGCCAGATCCCACTTCCCCTCAGCGCATGAGTCAAAAGGCAGAGGAGCATCGCTGTGCAGACACTGCCAGCTCACTGCTGCTCTTCTCCCTGCGCAGTGGGCATGGAGAGCCCCGTCTCCTACAGCACCACCGCGAACAGCCTCAGGTTCGTGGGAGCACAGAAGCACTCGCCAGCCATACCAAATGCAATGCCTGCTCTCTCATTTTGCCTCCTCAGCTGTTTCTCTGTGGCAGAGCCAGGTACGGTGGGCTTGACACAGGGAATGTGAGCAACCGTGCGTCTGCAGGAGCTGATGCACACCGAATCGACCTTCCCTGCAGCATGTAGTCATTGCATGCCTGCGCTGTGGCCATCTGCTGAAGTGGTCTGTCCTGCACTCCTAAATGTTTAGAAACCTGCCTGAGCACTATTCAAAGGACTTCATTAATTCCTAAACACATCTTTCTTCATCTTTCTATGCTTACCTTAGCAGGTACCAGCAAGCCTGCTATCCCCTTCTTGGGCAGTGACCGATTGCCACTAAATAAAAAGGCTGATTGTGTGCATTATTGAGTGATTGCAAGATTATTTGCCTTGAACATTGACAATCAAATAGACAGTAACAAAACGGGAGATGACAGGAAAACTGACATGTGATCTTCCCTTCTCATCGCCCAGTTGTAAACAAATTATTTCCACTCACTTTCTTGTGAGTGTAGCAACCTTTTGTTCAGGTCTCCACCTTCTGCCTACCTGACAGCACTAACAAGTGGTCTCGACCCAGCTGATTTGAAAAATACAAACTTTAAAAGACAGGCAGATGCTTTCCTTCACACACTTGCATATTACATTATCAACCTGACCTTTTCCTTTTAAGAGCTGAATGCTAAAGCTGACAACAGCCCTGCTGTTAAATGTCAATACCTGCCATAAGACTCGCCAGAAAAACTAAGGAGACTGCGTCATGTTCCTGACACTGTAGGCAAACCCAGGACTCCAAGACAGTTTGGTTGGTTGCCTAGCTGAGAAGCAAACATGGTCTCATTTCAAAAGTCTGGTAATTCACGATGAGTTATATCCTGGAGGACTCATGGTGATTTAAAATGGGAAAGTCAAGATTTTATTGATGGGTACTTTTAAGCATCCTGTAGGTCTTTAAGCAAGGACTGTTTCCTTGACACTAACTGTAATGAAAACAAAAAATCAATTAGAAAAAATTTCCACACCTTCTCTAACAAATCTAACTGGCAGCACTAACAGACTTTTGATATTTTGATGTTACTTGAAATGATCGCTATGTCGGCTCTGATGTTCAAAAGCTAAAAGCAACATTATTTTCCAGGCTATGATGACACTGTATTCTGCTGTCCTATGTTGAGTTTTGTGGAAACTGTAGTTCCCCTTAAATGAATTTAACAGATGCAGAAAATGTTTTTTTCAGCTGTGAATATTGCATTATCACAGCATTTTCTTAAGCTTTGTGCTGGACTGAAGGTTATCAGCTCCTTTATGCAGCCTCACAACATACTTTACTGTAGATTCAAGTTTTCAATCTGGAAAAACACACACAATAATGTAAAATAAAGGAAGGTCTTTCTAGATTGGAAGGTCTCTTTACTGAACTTTGAAAAATATCAGGAGTTAGGAAATATTTGAGTATTGGATTCTTCATGAAGATGCAGCTGATACTCACAGCAGCAAAGGTTCCGTTCCAGATTCGGGTGGACACATTCACAAAGTACTCTCCCTTCAGCATAACATCTTCCAGTTTGCACGTGATGGTACTGCACTTCACATTCTTACAGTTCTTCCAGGGGAAACAGCAAGGACAAGCAACAGCATGCATTAAAAATAAACTTTTAACAAATGTTCCTTTAATATCCAGATTTTTTGCCCTTGCCTTTGCCATTCTCTGCATACAATTTTGGTGCTTGTGAGAACATCCATAGGCTGCGCTCCTGCACTGTAAATGAGGAATGCCACCCCCACCACAGCTGTCCCCACAGGTAGAACCATGGGCTCATAAGGATCAGCTCTGTGCCCGTCCTGTGTCCCTGCAGCCCTGAGTCTTACTCACCAGTTCTTTGGAAGCTCTGTAGTTCTCTTTCGTGAAAGATGGAGAATAAGGTCTTTTTCCTATTTGCAGTGGATTTATCTGAGCTTGACAAGTAACACCTCTGGCCTAGGAAAGACGGCAGGAATTAAATTGGATGACATCATACTTGGGAGTTTATAGTCATCATAATATATATATGTCTGGGATGAGATGGTGGCTGTAACAGGCTAGATTGTGAATTATATAGACACTGGATACTTTAGGAAACTAAAAGACTGTATGTGGTTTTGGTCAGAATTAAACAGCTTCCCGCTAGATTGACCTGTAGGATTTGTCCCAATCTAAAAATTCCACTTTTACTAAAAACTTCCCAGGAACTTGAAAGACTTAGCTGAAGAGTTCCAGAGACATATGAAAAGTCAGCCACGGACTGTAAAGATAATCCACACCTACCAAGTAATAGACCAGTGTACTGCTGACATTGTGGTCCTCCTCCTTCCCTTTATGAGGAAGAGACAAGGAGAAAGGGCTGATTCTCTGAATCTCAGCCACACACTGAGGGAGATAATGGATGTTTATGGTACTGATTAAACCTCAAAACACAGCAGTTTACGTAATTCACTTCTTCACCTGATCTGTGGTGACTCCAGTTATGTACATCAGTGGGTTGTCTTTGCTAGTCAATTCTGGAAGATAAATTTTTACAGATGCCATCTTTACTGGAATACTTCCTGTTGTTATCTGCAAAGCAAATAACTCACAATTAATTCAGGTAGCTATACTTGCATATGTATAAATTATTTGATATAGCAGGAAAATCAGAAATCATGGATGAGTATGGAAGAATTGGATTCCTTTTGCTTCAGTGTTTTTTTGTACTAAGACACCTACGAGAGTAGTAATTACACTAAGCCAATAGTAAACCAGAAAGTGTATTGTATAGCTTCAGGTCCCTGTCTCTTTCCTTAGAAAGCTCTTATTAACTGCATGAAATATGTTTTGAAAAGCAAATATTCTGCCACAGCCAATAGGCCTGTTATTTAGTCCTTTAGAGTAGCAGTTACAGGAATGTAAATGGAACATAAATTAAGTTTCTTCCACGTTGCATATTTGGATCTCAGTTTTTCTGAGTTATGTAATAAATGCTGTGATCTGGCTAGTTCTTGCATCTGGTTTGAGTACTTAACCCTTGCCAAACTTCATGTTTCAAAGTCCAAGCCTGCCAAGTTGGCAGAAGACAAATAGCTCTGTGAAAAAACAGTGTAAGTTGCCATAAAGTTAAGCATTAACTATCTTCTAAATATGTAAACAGTGCAGGACCAATCCCTCTCCCATTCTACTTGTGCAGTAAGTGCAAACTTAATCTTTAACCTCATAAAGACTATAAGCACTTATCCCCCAGCTATTTGCAATCTTTTTTTCTTAACTGACTGATTCAAAAGTGTCAAAATCAGACAGTGAAATCAGGAATGTTTTTTCAACTACATTTTGTGACCAGGCTACCAGAGGAGGTAAGCACCTTCTCAAACTAGAACCAGAAACATTTACTAACCTTAACTGAGAAGTTGAACGCGGGGCCAATATCTTCAAAGTTATTCACAGTGGAAGGAATGTTATGACCAGAGTATACTTCATAGAAGTTGATGTTGGCAAGCCTGGTTAACAACCATAAAACAATACATTTCAATTTGGCAGCTGCTTTGAAAACATATGTTACTAGATGTGCCTTTGTGAAACAGGTCAGAAGTACAGTCAGAGGAGAAATCAGTCACTTGTACTGCTGTTTGAATTTTACGAAGTTGGTTAAGAAAATACATGGTGTACTGAAGCCCAGACCCGGAGCGAGCACATGAAGGTAAGACAGGAGGGCTGTGTGAGATGCAGACTCTGCTCAGTCTCCTGCACCACATGGTGTTTCAGTGCCATACTGCAAGCTCCTTTCCTGGGCACAAACTGTGACTTTCAGCCTTGCAGTGGTCTCCCTCCTCAGAAAGGGCCCCTGGTGGTCCCCCTTGGTACATCTACAGCAAATACCAACAGACTCCGAGGGAGATCCAGGGCCCTAACACCACAGGTGGGCTTGTTTCCAAACTGCCTGGGTGTGGAAACACACACAGCACCCTGCTTGGGTGCACAGTACATATTGCGTAGCCCCCAGTCTCCTCTGGGCCACTTTCTTTAGCATTTATGGGTTTCAAAATTCAAAATTTCTAAAGTAACGTGAGTGTGGTTGCAGCCTACCACAGCATGAAATTCCAGGTGTGTCACAGAAGGGTGTGGTGCAAGGGCCTGTGGATGCTGGAGGGGCTCAGACAGCTGGGACCATGTTCAAAAACAATGATAGCATCCCTGTGTAATGCATCGCATCCATCTGCTACTTGTGAGCAGCTCCTCTGCGGAACCTTCCCAGAACTCTGTCTATTCTTAATCATTAGCTTTCATTAGGAGGCTAATTTGAGCAGTCAAAAAGCAAATGGGAGTGAGTTAACAAGGAGCAGGGGCTATCGTGATTCCTACATCAGCTCTTCTGTAGCACAAGATGCAAATCCATCCTCTTTACCAGTGCCACTCTCTGCATTTAATCTGGGTAACACCTGCATGTACAATCCCAAATTAAGACGTGCAGTCTCATAGAGGCACTTCCTTGTCAGTTGTGCTCCTCCATACTGCATCAGTTCTCCATACTTCCTCCCATTGGGCCTCTCCTTGAAGGACCTCCTCACAAGAACTCCTAGGAAAACCCACGTGATACATTTTCTGCTTCCTTATTGCTCAAATCTCCAGTCCTTCCAGTATCAGCTTCCTTGTCCCTGCAGAAATCACTGGTAAGATTGATTACCACCTCTTCTCCTAGAAACTCAGATTAGGAGATTTTCCCTAGAAAGGCTTCACTTCAGCAAGACATCACCCTTTTCTCAACCCTTGTATTTTAAGAGGTTACTTCTCTTGCTTCCGGGACATGGAGAAGGCTGTGATACTCAGTGACTTTTTTGCCTCAGTCTTCACTGTGAAGGGCTCTAACCACACCACCCAAGTTGCAGACAACAAAAGCAGGGACTGGAAGAATAAGGTATTGCCCGCTGTAGGAGAAGACCAGGTTTGAGACCAGCTGAGGAACCTGAAGGTGCCCAAGTCTGTGGGACCTGAAGAGATTCATTCATGGATCCTAAGCGGACTGGCAGATGAAGTTGCCAAGCCACTGTCCATCATATTTGAGAAGTCGTGGCAGTCTGGTGAAGTTTCCACTGACTGGAAAAGGGGAAAGATAAGCCCCATTTTTAAAAAGGGTAAAAAAGAAGACCTGGGGAACTACAGGAGGGTGAGTCTCACCTCTGTGCCTGGCAAGATCATGAAGCAGATCCTCCTGGAAACTCTGCTAAGGCACATGGAAAATAAGGAGGTGGTTGGTAGCAGCCAACACGGCTTCACTAAGGGCAAATCGTGCATGACAAATTTGATGGCCTTCTACAACAGTGTTACAACACTGGTGGATAAGGGGTGAGCAACAGACATCATCTACCTGGACTTGTGCAAAGCATTTGACACTGTCCCACACGACATCCTTGTCTCTAAATTGGAGAGACGTGGATTTGACTGATGTACTGCTCAGTGAATAAGGAACTGGTTGGACAGTTGCACTCAAAGAGTTGCAGTCAACAGCTCCATGTCCAAGTGGTGACAAGCATGTCCAAGTGGGACAAGTTGTGTTCTTCAGGGGTCGGTACTGGGACCAGTACCATTTAACATCTTTGGTGGTGACTTGGACAGTGGGACTGAGTGCACCCTCAGCAAGTTCACCAATGATACCAAGTGCGTGGAACGGTCGACATGCTGGAGGGAAGTGATGCCATCCAGAGGAACCTGGACAGGCCTGAGAGGTGCAAACCGCATGAAGGTCAACAAGGCCAGGTGCAAGGTCCTGCATGTGGGCTGAAGCAATCCCAAACACAAATACAGACTGGGCAAAGAACGGATTGAGAGCGGCTCTGAGGACAAGGACTTGGGGGTATTGGGTGATGAGAAGCTCAACATGAGCCGGCAATGTGTGCTCACAGCCCAGAAGGCCAACCGTATCCTGGGTTGCATCAAAAGAAGTGTGGCCAGCGGATCAAGGGAGGTGATTCTGCCCCTCTACTCTGCTCTCTTGAGACCCCACCTGGAGTATTGCATGCAGCTCTGGAGCCCCCAACTTAAGAAGGACATGGACCTGTTGGAGTGTGTCCAGAGGAACGCCATGCAGATAATCAGAGGGCTGGAGCACCTCTGCTATGAAGACAGGCTAAGAGAACAGAAGACTCCAGGAAGACCTTATAGCAGCTTTCCAGTATCTGAAGGGTGCCTACAAGAAAGCCGGAGAGGGACTTTTGACAAGGGCATGTAGGGATCAGACAAGGGGTAATGGCTTCACACTGGAAGAGGTTAGATTTAGAATAGATATTAGGAAGAATTTTTTCGCTGGTGAGGCACTGGAACAGGTTGCCCAGGGAAGCTGTGGAGGCCGCATCCCTGGAAGTGTTCAAGGCCAGGTTGGATGTGGCTTTGAGCAGCCTGGTCTAGTGGGAGGTGTCCCTGCCCATTGCAGGGGGGTTGGAACTAGATGATCTTTAAGGTCCCTTCCAACCTAAACCATTCTATGATTCTGTTACCTGCCTGAATAAGGAACTATCTCCAGATACATATTTCTGAAGTGGAAGTGTGTAAATCTGCCATGTGCCACCTCATGTTTTAGTTCAAATTATTATCTAAAACTGCTAACAGGTGTTTATATTTTTGGTCCAGGTTCAGCAGATATATCCATAATTGGTCATCCCCATCTTCCCCGCCTTGGCTAAGAGTTTGACCTGGAGCATTTTTTTTCTTTTTGTTGCTGTTCTTTTGTTTAGTTTTGATCACTTTACCTCCAGATTTAATCCAATGTCACTACATTTCAGCCCAGAGGCCCAACCTTATTACATAGCATATACTAATTATATTACCAAAACCACAAACACTGTTTGGTTTTCATACCACTTCCATTCATGTGAGCATCTGTAACAATTGTGCAGAGGTGAACATGGGTCCATTATGTCTTACTACACATTCTGTAATTTTTTACATGCGAGATCATTGGAAGAACATAAAATTCTGCTACTGTTGATGAAATGAGAATTTCTTATGACTTCCAAAATGAAACTAAAGTTTCACTATCTTTTTAGTGGCCCTTCAAGACTGTTACTATATTCAAATGCCTTGGGAAAATGACAGTGACTCTTTACATTATTCAACATACCTTGTGAAGTGAATTTCTGCATCATATCGCAAAGGAATTGATAAGCTGACCTGGTTGTCCAATTCTTGCTCTTCCTTACTTTCGCTGTTAATCAGAACACATTTAAGTCAGGTGTTATTATTTTATAGAAATAGAAATAATATTTATACAGTACTAATTTGCTTTCATATGATTATATACTTTACCTCAGTGCACGGAAACTTAGAACTGCCACATTCTGAAGATTTTTCAGGTTAAAATCAAAGCTAATATCAAAAGATATCTATGGAAGAGACAAAGAACACACAGTAAATGAGCTGATGTTACAACAGCCAAAGGACTTCCAATAGCAACTCAATTATCCATAAGTGCAACAATCTAGAATTGCCCTCTATATATGAATTCTCCACCAATTTCTGTGTAATATTTCAGTAATTTCTTATACTCCAGAATTTTGTTCTCGCTTTCCCCTATAAATTGGCATTGTTAAATAAACATAAGCTATTTGCATTTTTAAATTGTCTATAACTAGCTACAAACTGCAACAAAAAGTGTTCAAGATTCACTCTTCTATTTGTTCCAGCGGGTCCACTTTGACCAATGCCATTAAAAATTGAGAACAAACTTAACTTTTTATATGTAACTAGGTTTTTTTTATTGTTATTATTTTACCACCCCCCCACCCCCCCCCGCCACAGAACGTCATGTTTCTATTCTTTCTAGCAAGTTTCTTACTGCACCAGTAGATTGTGTTAGAGGCTGGAAGCCTATTTCTCTTCTGCCCTTAAGGAATAAGAGATTAAGTTCCATAAAACTATGGATATCCTGAGATTTATTGTATATATGAGAAAGGATACATCATCTATCCTAGGGCTGTGTGCACCACCCCTCTCCTCTCAAAGCAATGCTGCTTTCTAGGAGAGATTGAATTCACAGAGTAGGATAGGGAGCTACCCCAGGTTCACACAGCAGGAGGGATTTGATGGGAATTGTGCTCAGCTCCAAGGAGGCTACGCACGATGCTCTGCTTCTGTCTCCAGCCCTCACCCTCCAAGAGTTAGAAAGCTACAGTAGCTTTTAAAAGCCATGAGTAGGGACAAATGTGCTTCAAGAGCTTTTTTTCCTTTAATCTGGCAGGGGATCACAAACGTTTAGCCCTTGGGTTTGCTTCTTTTAATGCTTCTGAAACCCAAAGGGAAGTTAACTGTTGCCAAATCAACAACCCAATGCAGATTTAGGGGAAAACAACAACAAAAAAGCTTTTGAGTATCATTCAAGGTTATTTAAACACACTAGCCGTACCTGTTGTTCTGTTCTGAAAACAGGATAGCTTATTTGGCAAATGACTGTACTTTGTGCTGTTCCTGTCTGACACGAGACTTCAGTCCCATCGCTCTGCAAAGGAAACAGACAGAAAAGTCATCCTAATATCAGGTTTTGATAAAGCAAGAGACGAATCTGTATCTTCAACAGGACATGTATTACACTAAGGAGTAGTACAGACAGGTGTTACGGCAGTAATTCCTAGAGATGCAGCATATGGATGGGGAATAGGCATGGCTGGGACAGCGATAGGAGAAAGGCGGGACAAGGACCAGTCCTGTGTGATTCCTTGTGAGCTGTAATGATCTAGTTAGAATTTTTTGCTAGGCTTGGAAGAAGGAATACAGGCTAGAGAGTGCAGGTCACCTCCAGCATTAACTCCTATAGTGCTTTTTTACAGCATTTCTACAGAACTTTTGCAGCCGTATTTACACAACCTGAGAGCTAGTTAAGTACTCTCACTATAGAAGTTAGTGTACAGATGGGAACTCTATCATACTTTTTGAAGGAAAATCTACAAGACAGAAGAGTTTATTTACTACTTTGCAAAATATTTAGCATGTCATCATCCTACATCAAAGACAAACTCATAGACCATAGCCAGTTATCATCACTTTGAAAAGAATTCATTAAAATGCACTGTCTCCTGTTAAAAGCACCCATACCAGACATTTACCATTTATGAATTATGCTACCAAAGCAAACCCCCAAAACAACATCCATACATTCTCAGCTTAAGCTTTTCTTCCTGCTTCAAGCATGTACATTTATGGTGAAAAGCTTCACTTGCAGGCTGAAATGCTTCTAAGCAAATGGGCTTTTAAAGTAAAAGAAAATCCTAGCTCCAGTGTGGTCTTTTGACATGAGTAGAATGAGCAATTTTGCCGGACAACAGGATGGGGAGGTAGAGGGGCACCCTCAGCGTTGAGTGGAGTATTTCTGCCAGTTCATTGTTCAGGAAAATGCTGCTCTTGGGCAGTGATGAATGCTCCTATCCCTCCTCTCCCTTCAAGTATATGGATTGCTCTGGGTTTCACCCCTAGGATTATCATGCACCTCTCCAGTAGCAGCCTGACCACATAAGCCAAGCACTGAAGTCTGGATTTCATCCTTCATAAATTGTTTGGGAACAGCAGTTGAGATTATAGATTTACTGCATTCCCCAAAATAGTATGTGTAATTCCTTTCTTTTCCTTTCCTAAGACAAAATTCATTAGAAGAAGAGCTGCTGGTATAGCAATCATTTCAATCTGATTAGCTGTCTAGCTGGAACACGTGGCCTTGGCAGTAACACTATGTCTACATCCAAAGTCTGTGCTTTAAGGCGGCATCATCAATGCTGCATGCTTGATTTATCAAATATGAATTCCCTGTGTCACAGCAACTTCATTCAGGCATGTTGTTGGGAGTCAAGCAGAAGATGTGGGTGCCAAGGCCTAAAGTGAGGAAAAGATGACTGAAATACTGAGGTGAGGTCAAACTCAACAGTTTGCCAAATTTATGCTGAGTTGGCAGTGTCTCTCCTTGACCTAAATAAACTGATATGCCGAAGGGAATAATTCTGGTATCCAAGAAAATAAATTGGCAGAGAGGTTTGCACACACATTTTTTCCTGGGATAGGCACTACTAGAAAGAAAAAAAAATAATAATTTCTCTGAGAAGCTTGAAAATCAGTGGCAATAACAGAAATAGTCAGGTTGGGTGTCACGTACTGGTGGTTGGGTATCACGTACCGGTAAAGACGATGAAGCAAAAAACAAGTTGTCAGAAAATGTAGCCTGGATTCTGGTGTTATATGCATTTTCCTTTTTATTTCTCAATTTCACGTTGAACGTTAGCCTTCTGTTTTTGCTGCTGACAACAAACTGCTGTTTGCTGTTGGAAAATAAAGTCCATTGTTGTAAACAGAGGTACTAGAACAGCTGTGGATCATGAAAATGTGTTTGCTGTAGTCAACAACAAATAACAAGCACAGCAAGACATTTCCTATGTTCTACGCACTTAAACACTCTAGTTTCTAAACCCTTTGACATAAGAAACTCAGTGATTGTGTTTCTTAAGACCAAATGGAATTAGTGTCTTCTTAAAGTTCAGGACCTTGATTATCTATGGTCAAAGTCACTTTGCTGAATTTTCAAGGCCTCTACCCTGGTGGGAAGGTGGGCAGAGAATGGGCAGCAGACCTGGATGTCAGCTTCAGGAAAAGGTACCCCTGTCTCTCTGCGTACTCTACGTGTATGCGTATATCTGCGTATGGACTTGGAATATATGCTGCCTGAATGGCTGACCTCAGCTCCCCAGTGGCACAGCCTGCTGCAGGATCCTCACTGCTCCCCACAGGAGGGACCAAGACAGCCGCGGCTGCTCTCCCAGCGTGCTCCCTTTCCCAACAGCCAGACACGATTCTTCTGAATGCCCACTGTGCCTTCAGTCCCTAAGGTACCAAAACTTGGGTTTGTCTAAGCTGACAGAGTCCTACTTCTATATCTGTGTTCCTATCATACCTTTTTTTCCTTGATTAGCTATTTAGACAGAAATGCTATTGTTTTTTTAACCACGCTGTTTCTAAGTAGATGTTGAACTAGAAAGCCATTCTCATCTAGAAATTCATCCAAAGCCTACAGACAAGCCAACTGGTGAAAACTTAACATGTGACCCCAACAATTCCGCTGATTCAGCTCTTACCCATCATCTGCCTTCCGCTGAACATTCAGAACAAGATCACAGATACAAAGTTCATCTTCACCACAGTCTTTAATAAAAGGAATCTACAAACAACAAAAACATTTCCTGAATGACAGCGCTTGAACTTTAAAATTATCTACCGACAGTAGAGTGCAGATACCTTTGAGATGAAGCACATTCTTGTTTTGCGCATAAGAAAATCCCTCTGAAGGGCATTAAAAACTCTGACACATGAGCAAGTTAACACTGAGTAACATGTTACTACATGTCAACTGGTCTGTAAGAACGGTGCAGGCAGGTTACTGTTAACCCACAACAAATGTGATGTAATGAAAGGCGTTCCATCTCTCTTTTGTGTACTCTTTTATTGTAGTCTAAACTAACCTAGAGTAGTTCATCTTTGCCATCAACTAGAAGTTCACATCAACAGTGACATGGCTCAACCAACGTGCTTGTTATGCCATGGTGGCTGCTGACGTGTGTGTGTGTGTGTGTGTATGTGTAAGCAAGCCCATGAGATACAGACAAAGGAACCAGGGGACATGCTCCCAGATGCCTCCTTTCAGCCCAGTGACTTAACTAGAAAACCAGTTTTCACTTGCACGTACCTCTTTGGTCTTTGTGGGAGCCAGACATTATGGACGTGTGTATAGCCATGCATTTTTTGATAGTAAGACTGAATACTTACACTATAGGCCACAGATGCAGGAGAATATATATCAAGGACAGGGCTGGAGCCAGGATTTGCAAGGCCGATGTCAATACGCAGACTAAGGGAATTCACTGCATCGGAAGGTTCCTGTAAAACACATGGTTCAGATGACAGCAGTCAGCACAGCAAACGGTAAAAACAAGTAATACTATTGTAAATTGAGAATGCATACTAAAATCATACTTGCTCTAAACAAGAAAAAGTAACAGTGCAAAGCTTCATTTCTTGACCAAAATAACTTTGTGAGATTGCCTAGTGTGGGCTCCTGCTAAACTGCTTTTAGTGCCATTTCCATGATAAAACTCATTCTCCCAGCATTCCTGGAGACTGTACTGACCACAGTCGCTTCCAGGGATAACATGCAGATTCTCTGCAGCTGCAGAAGCTGGTCCTCAAAAGCCACCACCAGGTGACTTGCATTCTCACCTGGCTGCAGAAGGTCAATTCCTATTCCATTCTGCTTTACCATCACAGACAGCACCTGGGCCTGAGCGACGTTAAACACAATATACCTCATGTGTCCTCTTAGTACTGGATGAATACTCTTCTAGCCCTACGACTCATGGCTCCACAATGGCACTAAACGTGATCAACAAGTCAAAGATATTTGCATTGCAAAGCACAGCAGGAATCAAAGTCCTCTACCTGACCTAGTGTCCTGCAGGGGGCTTAAGGAAACTTGTCAGGGCTGCGTTCATTCTTTGGTTCTAGAGAAAGATGGAGACTTCCTTATTTTTATTTTATTCCTAGTGTATTACCTAGGGCTAGCATGTACCAGAAGTCTGCCTGAAATGCTTGTTTGAGAGAAGACATTTGCATCTATGTCAGTTCTTACAAAAGAATCTACTCAGAGGGAAATTAAGATCTATTGAAATTATGGACTATGGGCTCTGTGTTATGTCAGAGCTGAAGTACATAATTAAGAACTGCCTCTTCTAAAAAGCTGTGCTGAATTTGACAGTTACTAGTTTCTTTGAAATCAGAATCTTACTAATTATTTTTCAGTTGTTGGGGATTTGAGAAATGTAAATCATTGAGTGAACCATGCATAAAATTCATCAACATTTTCCTTTGATCATTTTTGTTACATAAGACTGCTTGCAATTACACTTACCTGAACACTGAAGACATCATGAACACAGTTCTCCTCATGACGTACCACAAGATCCCTCTGCATGTACCTTTCATTATTTTCTTTGAACAATCCTCTAGAAGTCACTCTCGAGGACTGGAGATCTGCATCCAATGTTGCATTGTACTTTATAGCTAAAGAAGAATAACAGTACATTTTTTGCTGAGTATGACTGCCCATGATCTCATTACAATGCTCAACATTACTGAGTGACCAGGCCTTCCAAACCACACTACATATTTTACTTTGTTCGTAGCCTGCTAAACACAGAGCAGTCTCAAATTGATAAAATTTTCTCTCGTGTTTTCCAAAGCAGTCAAACAGGTTTAAATCCTGACGTAAGTTCTCATCCACAGACAGCACATTAAACGGCAATCAATCCAGTCTCCACTGCAGATGTTTGAGCCTGCAGCTCAGGCAAGAAGCCAGTCAGCGGGGCCAGGATTATGCTAGGTAAAGGGGCCTTGCAACCATATCCCTGAACTCTGAGGAGTCTATCAAGAATCTACATCTTCTCTTCAGTCACATAATAATTTCTCTCTTCTTCTCTTCATATTATGACTAAAACACTGTGGAAGTTCACCGTTATTTTATACTCACAATCATGAGTTCCTAAAGGCACTACACGTAGCACTGAAGCAGTCCAACTGGTGTTATCCATGACGTGTACTTTTAACTAAATAGCTTCATGAGAGGCCAGTGCTGGTCTCGGAAATATTTGGTGCTATTCTGTCCTCTGAAAAGAAGAGCTTCTCGCCACTGACATCCGCACTAAGCCTATGGATTTTTTTTATTTTTTTTTTTTTCCTGAAGAGAGAAGAAAAGTCTGCAGCCTGCTGTTGGAACCAGTAGGTTGAAAATGATCAGCTTCTCACTAATGACATTTTCTGGGGTTTGCTGAACAGCAAGGATTCAGCTCTCCTTTATGCAGTTAATTCCTTGCTTTTCAAAGCTTATGGAGCCAGTGATGAAAGTAGGTCTTAAAAACACTTTCTCAAGCACTTAAGTTTTATACTAACTTTGCCTTTCTTGACATTCAATCTAATAAATCCTTAGAATTTCCACTACTTATTTGAATAATGGACTTTTGAAGGAATTAATATAAGACAAGTTATTGAAATACTCTTACCCACTTGATTATTTCTCTTAACAGGTCTAAATGTAGCCTGAAAACATATTTTGACAGTTATTTCTGTGTTCTTGTTCAGCAGACTGATTTTCTCAGGTTTAAATGAGGCAATTACGGAGACATTTGCAATGCTTCGTGACCTGCAAAATATTTTTAAAAGGTTACATGTGGTTTTCAAGAGCACTGGGTAACGTAGAAGCTGTTGTCTATTACTACCTATAAATGTAACATTGATTTTCTTGGTTCCCAATGTAATATTTTTTTAATGGCACTGCTAAAAGTATTTTTCTTTGCATATAAGTGAATTTGTTGATACAGTAGCTTTCAGTAATGACAATAAATAATTTACTGTGTCAAATCAATGGATAATCAATTTCTTTATCCCAATGCTCTAATCCTTCCCTTAGGATAACAGAGAACAAAGCCCTTGTCCTGTTTTCCCAATAAGTAATATTCTTCTGCTCCTTTAGGGAAGTTACTGAGCTCCTCTGTGAAGGCGAAAAAGGGTAATTCTTCATTTTAATTAATACACTTATTTTTCAAAAAAACAACTTTCATGTAATTACTCAAAATTTTGAAGAACAGTTTCAAAGGAGCCCTGCATGTAAAAACAAACACTTTAATCAAAAGTGAAACACATTAATCAGACCAAACGCCGGAGTGTAAGAAAAATGAGCAGCTTCATTAATCAAATCTAAATAAATGGTGGTACTCCAAGGAGCATCACTTTCTTTAATGCAATTCCCACCAGCACCAGCAGCAGTTCTATTGTGGGTCAAAGGTCCAAACTAACCATTCTTTTTTAATAATATTGTTTCATTATGAAATAAGTAGCAATTCAGTGATGTTTTTCTTCTTACAATGGGGAGCCTCAGGCGGGAAGACAGGCGACAGATAGGAAAACAAGCTGCATTTTAATTTAGCTCCTCAAGGAAGTAGTGGAAAATACACAGTACTTAGGGATGCAGAAGATTTGGCTTCTGTGAAGCATTTCTTCTTTATTTTGTGGAAGTACTCAGATTGCTCTGGCAAAGACCACATGCCAGAAAAGATAGGTTTTTTGCCAGAAATAGGAGCCAAATCTCTTTCACTGCTGTCTGTCCTTACCCTGCAGAACAACTCTCTCCCCCAGATCAGCCTACTAGCCAGTAAAGGTCACACAGGTTGTGCGGGAAGTGGTTCCACCTGCATCAAGCTCAGCTATCAAAATTATACTGTGGCTACTGGAGTACAACCTGCTGTTACAAACACCCTCAAGCAAGCCCCACTCCCTGCTGCTGCCCCTTCCCTCTGGACCACGTGTCTGCACAGGAACAGCAGCCAGGAGTGTTTCCCGGCCCTCCCCATCCCTGCCCAAGTCCTTCCTGACAGCCCCCGCCACTTGGCTTCCCCCCACGTGCCCTGGCTCTGCACCCCACACTGCCTTGACTTTCAATGGTTTGATGATACATGCTTAAAACAGGTTTAGTCTAATGCTGTTTTTCAGCTAGCTACAAGAGCAGCGATGAGGCAGTAAGTGTGTTAGCTCTGAACACATGAAATGGAAGAGCTTTTTGATTTGTTTGTATTGCTGTTCAATTAACTAAATGCTCAACTTGCATCTGCATCATTAAGTGCTTCCTTTCTAAAAAGTTTACCAACCATAGCAGAACCACGTTTCCATCAGCACCAACTGAGACGTCAGTAATGTCATCGTCATCTAAGTCTCTATGGCCATCTACTGATCTTCCAAAGAATTGGAGCCGTTGTCCAAAAGCAGAATCCGATCCTAAAATTTTCTGGGAAAGACAGTTTGGTTACTGAGCTTGCTGCAAGCATGCTTAAGTCTGTAGATAGCAGCCTAAGCAACGGATTTTCACTGATATTCCCTGTATATGTAGTGTATTGTTTAAACAAAATGCTTTTGTGGATGTTTTCTCAGATGCTTTTAAGCACTTTTTCCTCCCCTGTTGGAGCAGACAATGGACTAGATTTTTCTGTCTTGGGAGTAGATCAACTAACTGACTACTGTATGCCAGCTAGTACTTAGTGGAAACTTTTTCCATCTCACATTGAGCAACTCAAAGCATAGGAAGCTTAACTGGACTTCTAACAAATACTTTCTGCAACCAGAAAGTCTGCATGGAAAGTGACATTAAAATTACCGTTATATTAGCATATAAGATATGCAAAGACCCTTGAAGTCTTTTCCTTTAATACTACATATTTAGAATCTACAGAGCTGGGATTTATCTAATTACCATTGCTGTACATCAACCCTAAAACCTTGAATAATGGGTGTCAAAAAAAAAATGTATAGGAAATTAGCTGACTTCATACACAGCCACCAAAAATTCTAAGGGACTTGCATCTTGCAAGTCCTCTTCCTTTATATGCTTCAGTTATAAGCACCACAACATCAACCAGGGCAAGCTGACAGCTCAAGTAAGGAGAGCCACAAAACCTGAACTAAGCCATGAGAATAACAGTAATCCTTTAAGAGGATGAAACAGTAGCCAATTAAAAGATAGAAAATCCTTCTGTTTTCCTCTAGGAGATCTAGAGGCACTGAGTACGGGACTATGCAACAAAGTTAATTACCTGAGAATATTTGGTACGTATAGTCTTTTGAAATCCATTGTAAATGTAAATTGCTCCAGAGTTTTGGTTTTCCAGTGGTGCACCTATGACAACATCATTAAAGCCATCCAAATCAATGTCTGCAAGCGCTGTAATCGCTGATCCAAAGCGAGCGTTTTCTGACCCCTGTGGACCTTCCAAGAGTTCTTGTTGATCCAAAATTCCCTTTATAAAAGGAAAAAGAAGAAAAAGCAAAAGCACAGCTATCATTGCACCAGATTAGACATAGGAGCAGTATCTATGTGCATTGTTTTTTGTTTTTGTTTTCCAGTACATTCCGCTTGGACTGCTCAACCCTGAATTCCTTCCCCATTGTATTGCCCATTCAGTTTGCATTATGTCTCAGAGTCTTGGCAAGCATTACACAGCAAAATTAAAGCATGCTATGCAAAGCACTAACAGCAAATATAACCATATGTATGAAGCTTAAATGCTCTCACTGTCCTCATCTGACTGTTCTGAAAGTTTCACAATACATTGAAAAATACAGTTTCCAGTTTTGGATTACCAATTTTTATGCAGAGGGAATGGAAATTATGTAACTGGACATAATTCTTTGAAACAGAAATGGAATTTCCTAACTAAACTAATGCAAAAAACATGTGTCCAAATGCTAAACTCCTGACCTCTCCAGTGCCAATGAAGAAAGAAAGATTGGAGATCTTTACAGTTAAATAATCACATTCACACTAGCTTAAATTCAACTCTCTGGCAAATACCGTTCTCATCTTTAACCTCAGTTATCAAGCTGTGCTTAAAATTTTAGAAATACCATCCAAGTTATTTATTAAAAATGACTAGAAATGCATTATTTGCGCAACATGGATAAATTGCACAAATCCAGGTTCTTTTAAAAAAACAGAAATCATTCTTTCATTATTCTTAATTTTTAAATAATTTTAAACCTAACAGTTGACAAAGACTAAATGTTGTAAGGATAGCCTTCCAATTTATTCAGTTTTCAAAACATGAAAAAAAGAAATCCTTCATTTTTCTTCCATATTTCATGTCTAATTCCACAGTCACGAAGACCAATGTCAGCTGCCGGCAGCACTACTTCCAGCACCTCCATCCACGTTGAAATTGCCTTAGGGCACAGTTTCCTGTTGCTCTAGGATGATCTCGTGAGCTGCCACTGAAGAGAACGGTCCTTCCTCTCTATTTATTTGATTGCAATTTACCTAGTGAAAAGGCCGTGCTCTGTTTTCTCTGGTATATAGCAGGTATTAATTTACTTTGCATATCCAGACATCCAATGATTGATTGAGAGACTGTTCAAAATTGCCAGAGCCTTCAGCACTGTTAATACAGATATTCTGAAAACACCTACTACAGGTCTGAATAAAAACACAGTCAGTCAACCATCACACACAACACAGCTTCACCAAACACAGGAGACAACGTGTAATAGCAACCATCCAGTGTGAACGTCTACAAAACAATGCAGAAAACTGGCAGAAAAGCATTCATTAGAACTGTTTTGGGAATACTGCTAGGTGTTGAACAGATTTGCCAAAAATTTGCACACAATTAATTAGCAAAAGCCTCCAGCTAATTTTTTTTGAGAAATGGTCAACCTCGTGCTATATTTGTGTACAGTGCCTAGCGCAGTGCCCAAAACCGTGACCAGAGAGCCACCTAGAGCAGTAGGCCCCTGGTGACTCCTAGTGCTTAGCTATCAAGTTGCTTATTTACTCCATTTTGGTCTGTTCCAGCTGTCTTATTCCCAGATTACATGCATAAGCAGTTCTGGAGAAAGTTTGCAGCTGCTCCTGAAAAGCAGAATGGGCAAGATTGCACTGGGAAGGGCTTCATCCGCAGTCCTCTAACCAGGCAGGCTTGGCACCATCTACCCCTGCCCTTATGCCACACCCCGGGAAAAGCACATGCTCTGTTTCTCGTTATAAAACCACTGTTCACAGTACTTTTAACACTTTGAAAAAGACACACCAAATAGTGACTTAGAGGCTCTGGAAAGATCCAGGGTCGAAGGCCTTTTAGCCTGCATGTGGATGGTGTGCTTTGAAAGAAGTGAGCAACGCTGGCTTGAGTGAGTCTGCTGCACCAGTTGGCTGCGGGGCCAGAGATTGCTCTTCTAATTGCTCTCTGATATAACAGAACAGATAATGCCACTAAATACTACTGCAGTTTGGACTGCTTTCTCCTTGGTAAAGCTGTACTCCAGGGAACAACAGTAAATCCCTCCAGCTGCAAGTGAAAATATCGGCACTTATCATGGATGGAGAGAGAGGAAGCTGATTCCAGCTTTGCTACAGTGCCATTCTTACCTTTGTGATGGAAAACATGTATACTCTTCCTTCCTCTTTCTTCAGGTCATTCATAAACATTGGTGCACCCACAAGCAGCACATCTGTCACAGAATCCCTGTTAACGTCCACTGAACACACCACACTGCCGAAGTAGGAGCCAATCTGAAATCAGTAGCAAGAGAGTCATGTTTGTATGTGGATTTTGTAAAGATGATGTTTTAGCACCTGACTCAGAAAACTTACACCCAGAAGTAGTTGCAATACTAATGAATGAAACTGCCCACTGGAATGAAATTACTATATAACATACTTCAGTGTTTGAAGAATCATATCCTTATGTATCCACTGTTTCTGCCCAGTAGCTGCTGCTATGGCTTTACCACTTGGCAACAGGAATGCAAACAGAGAATAAGCTATGAAAGGTATATTTTTTTATATTAAACTGTGCACATGAAACTACCTAGTCTCTGATTTACTCTCAGATTTGTCCCACAAACAAACAAAACCAAAACCATCTAAACTTGCTGCTCTTTTCTGAGGGGAGAAGAGAATGAGAGTCCAAATCTCTCTTTTGATGTCATGTTCTTCACGGCTTCTCAGGCAGAGTGGAGCTCACTGAGTCCCTCCCAATTAGAAGTGTTGATAAAATGATATACTAAGTATCTTTGTATATTATCTTTTACCACTAATTGGATGACTTCCTAAAATACTGTTTAAGAATTACAGTTAACCTCATTGAAGTAGTCTAGTGGCAGAGAAAAGTTCAAGTGGATTCTAAATGCATTGCAAGAAAGGAATTTTCAGAACAAATGCGTTGCGATTTACTGCTGTGTCAATAAAAACAGATGCCTGCAAAATCTGCGTTCATAACCAAATTATACGTGCCTGCTCGCCTCTCTGGGACTGCACAACTGCAATATTACCATCGCTGTCAACATCATAAACCACTACTCTGCCAGTGTAGTTGGATCTTGGTGCGCCAGCAACAAAATAGACGGAGCTCTGAGTTGAGAGAACAGCGACAGAATAACCTGGGGAGAGAAGCCAACATTTAACATGTGTGAGAGACCATTAACTACAAGTCGTCACTTAGTTATCCATAAAGGCATAGAGAATGAGTCAATCTGGTACGTTAGTCACAGAGAATGATGCTTCGAGACAAGAAGTAAAGCTGTCACACATGCATAAAATCTGCAATAGTCTTCTCGAGGGAACAATGACACACAGATCAAGTTGAAGCGGGTTTCCAGAATAGCATGGACAATAGTTTAGCCTATTCAGTAAAATGCAGACCACAAAAATGTCATGCTGGTGAAGGAGATAGGAAAAAAGAGCGCAAAGAGTGTCCTTGGAATGAAGAAATAAAGAGAAACACGAGATGAATATTTGGGCCAGCCTTCAAACTGGGAAGGAACACCTAGCTTCTGCAAAGCTTGCGGTGCATTTTCCCACAGCTCACCAAACCACAGCCCAGTGTACTGGCTGAATACAACAGGCTATATTAATAGTTTGTCAGATGAAGGGTTTAGGTTGATTGAACTTCTTTGAACATGTTAATCCTTATTCCCATTATTCTAATATTTGCTTTCAGGAAGCATCTTTTAATACCTGCAAATATTTTAAACACGTATTAGCACTATAAAGCTAGTATTACTACATATTTTACATTTCTGTGGTTTAATTACAGCAAATTTATTTTAACAGAAGAAAACAAAATGATCATTTATAAAGACTACAGTTTAATCTCAATAACAAAATCCCTGCAATTGGGCAGAATATGCAGGTCTTCAGCAAGCTCCATGTGAGGAGCACAGTCTAAAAGCATTATGCCTTGGTCATTACTTATACCAGTCTTAATTCAGATTTGTGTTCAGTCACTGTTTTTCTAGGGAGCGAACATCATTGGAGACAAGAAGTTCAACAAGCAACAACAAAACAAGATTTTACATAGCAAATTAAGGCCACGGGTTCCTAATACATCATGCAGCCATTTGAAGTGAGAGGGTGCAGTGCAGAATGGGACCCAGTCTAGCAAGCTGTGATGTGCTTGGCTCTCCCAGGCTGGTGAGAGAGAGCTGGCACAGAGAGCTCTTAGTAGGGGACAGAAAGAGATGGAAGAGAAATGAAGGGACAGAAAAGGCAACAACAACATTGTTTGCTCCGAAAAGATTAAGGCCAATACTCTAGAAAGTGCCTTGTGGAGAAGTGCTGAAAGGATATGACCTGACCCCTTTTAAGAATTATTCTAGAAAAGGGAAGAATAGAAAATCTGAAGAGATTTTCTGAAAGATGCAAAAAAGCAACTGCTAAGCCATAGGGAAAAGAGGGTGTTAGTTGCAAAAATAGCATCTCATTAAATAACTTCAAGGATAAGAAAGTCAGAGGTGCTTAATGTAGTAGCATTATTCAGGGATAAATCGCCAGAGCAGGCATGTTGTAGGTTTGCAGAAAACATTTCAATGACCTGAGAAGACAAATTGAGTGGCTTTACAGGGCCACAAAAACAGGCATCAGAAAATATATTGGGGTTATAAATAAGACCTCTGTTAAACTGCAGCAAAATTCTTAAAACTATAAACTGAACTGGAAAAGGAAAAAAAAAAAAGAAAAGTGAGCATAGATAAAACGAGAGCAAGTCAATCAACTTCTTATCCACTTGTAATTGGGGAATTACATACAAATACTAAAACAGAAGGTACCCATAGTGATCACTCAGATACACTAAGCAGCCTTTTCAAATCCCATGACTTCTTATGTCTCTATTACAAAGCCTGTTCTTTTTTCAGCTTACAACATTGATACGAGTAGAATTTTAAAAACACAATAAAGATTTCATTCAGTGAACTGCTGACCTGTAAATAAAATCTTTTTGGATGCAAAATTTTTTCCATGTTCTTAAATCAGTTCTTAACAGGAGTCTGGCTACAGCAGGATTTCCCAAGTTCTTTAATATCTTAATAAAGGTTTGATACATTTCCAGATTTGTATTTCAGCCCCTTACCTAGATAAGAGCTATGATTTCTGTCCTGTAGAATTTTCTCAAACACATGGCTTGGAAAGGTGGTGACTCTGTCTGAAGACTCCTGAACTACTGTTCCACTCCAGTCATAGGCCCCAACAGCACCCAGCAGCAGAACATCCTTTAAAAAATAAACCCCAACATTTTAGAACTACCTGTTTCAGAAAAAGTGTGAGCGAAGCTGAGGTTACCATATGTAATTTCTTCATCACTGTGTTTAAAGCAGTGATGTACAGTCTAATGACTGCAAGCAGTTGGCTGTAGCTTCTTACAGTTACCACTTAAATGCAGGATTTACTGCTCTATTAAGAGGGATTATCACTCCTCTACTGTGAGAGGATAAGCGACTGCTTTAGCTCCCAGGGCACTGCAACTCAAGATGAAATAAGTTTGTTTAAACACTGTGATAATTTCCTAAGACTGTCCACCCTGGGGTTGGGCTTGCCAAGTCCATGCTTTTATGCTCTTGTGATCCTCAGAAGACTGAGGATCAGACAAGCAAAACTGTAAGAAAAAGCTACTGCCCCTTTTTTTGCCAACAAAAGTGCCAATGACAACACACAAAAGGTGATGGGAAAAGATACAAAATTCTTTAAGTGTATTTTAGGGAGATGCTCCTGAGAGAACAGTTAAACCTAAAATCCAAATTAATATGGCTTATTATGCAGAATACTTGATACAGAAATACTTAATCTTAGACTTGTACACATAAACCAAACAGTTTAGAGTATTCACGTTTTTAAAATTCTTTACTGAAAAGAGATAGTTACAGAAAACTGCAGTAAAAATAGTATATGTAATTTTCCTGAAGAAAAACCCAAATCTTTCTTAATTTTTGCCATTTCCTAGCATCAATTGCTTGGTAAATTAAAACTTCAATTTCTGCACATACAAAGGGTTTTTAAAAATTATTTAATTCATCTTTACGGGCTATGGGAAAGAAACAACCTTCCTGTATTTTCAGTTGAAAGCTGCTTGAAAAACACTTGAATTTTACAAAGACAACCTATTTGGTCAAGATAATCTTAAAATTGATTAGCAAGAAAAATGTATCTGATTTATTATTCTTTCTAATTTCTAAGTGAAATATGCTTTAAACAATTATTATGATTAACTTTATAAATATCAGATGAATGCTTTTTGGACTTGATTTATTTACATCTTGGTGACTGCCTAGAAATGTACCAGCTTTACAATATGGTTTCAATTCTTCTGAGTTATTCAATTACAAAATATTAACTAAGAGCAATTGAATTTTTCATGCTACATCAACTCAGAAATCACCAAAGTAATTGGATTAACACATCTCAAAATCATTACATGGATGAAACTATTACTCAACTTCACATATTAATGTGTATTTTTTCATTTTAGGGATACACAGCATCTATTCAAAATAATTTTTGTGGTACTCAGATTTTTTAAAAAAAGACGGTAATTTGACATTCTCTTGATTGTAAAAAAATCTTAAAACTGGTCATTGTTTATTGTTATTGTTTATTGTCATATCAGTCTTATTTTGTTGAACTTCTAAGTATTCATGTCTACATAATTATGTCTATTTGTATCACTAAATAATTAAATTCACATACCTTTTTTTGTGAGTAATATGCACTGAAGCCCACCTGTGACATTTCCATTTGGAATGTATCACCTTGGTCGGTACCTGGCAAAACAAATATTCACATATAGTTAACCCTATAGAACCACACGAGAGTTCCAATATTGCTGCCTCTGAGTGTAGCTATATAGGGACTGTATGTTGCTTTTTCCAAATCCACCATTTTTGCTAAAACATTTCCAACATTTACAAAATCCGGAAAGCTGAGAGTTAATAAAGTGTGGAATATTTGGAGGATTTGATGGCAAATTGGTCAGACGGAACCACGATGCCATGAGTCTCTTCCAAAAAAAGGCAGAAGATGATGATAAAGATGGCTGGAATCAGTTTGCACAGTGTTGTCACTGTGGCAAATCTCTTTTTATGTTTTCTAGGAAGCATTAATAATACACTGAAATTAGGAGCTTTAACAGCTGTATATTCATAGCTTTTGGATGAATGTTTATTATCATATAGGACTTACAAAACTGTTGTAATTGTCCTGAAAAATACTGTGACATGCAGGAATATTTCCTAAGCTAGATGGATGGGACTCAGGTAACAAGAATTCGATGGGAGTACAAAAAACCCAAGAGAGGGAGCTCACCCAATCCCCTTGACTTGATTAGCAGCATGGGCCTGGTAAAGCATAGGCGGAGGCGAAAGAGAAGATAAGATTTCATCCTGTGCACGGGAAGGTTGCAGCCATGAAACACTCCTTAGGGAGGGCTGAGGGCAGATCACAAGCCTCCCAAGCATGGTCTAAATTTGACTTTAAAAAGCTGGCTTTTGGGGGGACGAAGTGCCTCTGAGGCGCCTCTACAGCACCTTCCTCCAAACAGTACGCCGAAGATGGTAGGTGATGCTAGGGGTAGCGCCTGGTAAACACCGCACAAATTGCATTGCTGTTGCTTTTCAGTTCTGTAATCAGTAACTTGGTCTTCTGATTTGCTTTTTAAAGTCATAGTTGCTTAGCATTAAGAGAAAAACATGAGTGAATCTGACAAGCATAAAGATACCTTTATTCCTCTGGTGCTAATAGCTCCAAATACGTTTGGACTCATACGGACAAGCCCCCAGTGGATGCCTGAAGCCCAGGACTTGACTGAAATGTTCAGCAACTGGGGAATATTACCTACAAACTGCAGAAACTGAGTTGAAGCTCAGGCTCATTAAGAGTGAAGTAGCTGGGGGAACACCTGCACAAACCAGAGCCCTGCTGGGGAGCAGGGAGCAGCCCGCGGCTCCAGCTGCCCCTCGTTTTCACAGTACTACACTAAGGTGAAGCTAAATAAAGTCCTTAGCTCATCAGCTGGGAGAATCAGGTCTAATTTTTCAGAGACATTGAGTATTTTACCTTCTATACTAAAAATGCGCTCTCCAAGCGTTCCTGCTTCTTCCAGTAGAGCAGCCTCAGATGACACATTAAAGAAATACTTGTCTGTTGGATGACTAGCAATTCCTTTGATTTCTTTAATTAAGTTTTTAGTATCAAGTTCATGCCTGATTAAGTATCCCAAAACCTTGGGTAAAAAAAGAACAAAATAAGAAGAGTGAAGGAAATCATGGTGTTACTCCCTTTCCTTCTGTATTTTTAAGTAAATGTTCTACATATTAAAAAAAAATTACCTTCATTCATATTAGTGAATTACTTATCAGACTGTATTCCCATGCAAGGGACCATTCAGATGATAGGAAAAATACATAAATAAAGGCAAAGGAGAAAACCACTGAAGTTGTTCAGGTAATATTGTTTTTGCTTTTTCAGCCAGCTAAAGACAACAAATATTTCACTAGTTCATAAAGATTAATTTCACCTAGCTTCAGTCTCACCAGTGTAACAATTCATGGATTACATACAGCTTATAGATAGAACATGCACTTTCATACACACACAAGAAAATGGTATTTCAAAAATTGCAATAATATATATAATTATAGTATTACTTACAGCAATGCCAAATCTGGTTATATTGTCTTCATTGCATTTACCTATCACTGTTTTCAAGTTGGAGCCATCATGTGATTCACCGTCCGTCACAACAACCATTACTTTTGTGGCTGTCGGACGTCCTCCCGATTCAGGTGAGAAGGCATACTGTCTGTTATAAAATATTGGATTTATCACATGTCAATTTATAATGGATGGTATTTGGTATATATACTGTAATGAATATGTCGATCACTGACTTAGAAAAAGGTGCATCTATAGTGTTTTCCATCTGGAAATTAACAATCTGCAATAGGAATTTTCAATTATGCTCCTGATAGATTCTTCTCAAGGCACTGCTCAAAGCGCCATCAGAAATGCAATCAAGGAAGCAGAAAAAACCCAAAACTAATTAGGACTGGATGGTATTTCTGATAGAAATGTACATTCCAGGAAAAACAATATTTTTTGTACAAGTATTTCTAAATAAAAAGGGGGTTTTGTCAGAACTATTGATGTTTTCTAACACCAGAATAGCCAGGAATCACCTCCACCAAGTTCAGACAAAAGGGGAAGAGTAATAATAACAGGTTCCTCAACACCACTGCAGATATTGACTCCATTGAAGGCTGAGTCTGTCCCTAAATATGATTTTCAAGGTGATTTGATTCAGCGCCTATTTTGGCCTAGAGTTCTGTCCTTGATTCAACTGCAAAATAGCATCTTCCTATTGCGAAACAGACCTGTTTTGTATAGGTATTGAGAGTCACAGTACGTTGTTTTAAGCGTTTCCTATTTTTCATGCTGCTGGTGCTGCAGTGACATACTGACAACACACAGATTTTATTTTCTCTGCAGTCAACCAAAGCCTGACCTGCAAACATGAATGTTACTGGTCCCCCTGAATCCTGGAATAAAATTTACTTCTTTCAATGGTTTTGTATCTTTCCTAAAAGCTTGTCCGTGCTGTTCGATGCACTGTCATGTTTAGACATCTGTGACAGCCCAAAGAATTCTGTTGGGTACCAGAACTACTTTAGTGTAGAGTTTAAACCAATGGTTAAAGACATGCTTTTCAGCAAGTCTAGTTTACGTATCCCTGTACTGTTCTGTATGGGGCACTGTAAATGTACCCAAAGGATTCTGTCGGCGCTGGGAACCTCCTCAGAGGCTCTGAGCACGTGCGCTCCCAGTGGGAATGAAACTCAAGATGTGACCGTTGCCTTGTAAGGTGAGCTACAATAGCTGCACAGTAATCATCGATGTGTTTTACCTTGCATCGTCAATGGCTTTGAAAGTATTAGTTAGATCTCCTCCCTTCTGATGCGTTCCCTCCATTGCTTTAACAACCTCCTCCTTTGTTTGATACGTATTCAAGTTGAACACTACACGCGGATCATTGGCATACTGAATTAAACCCACCTGTGCAATAAAGAAATTATGTTAGATTATCATGCATTACAATCAGTTACATAGAATCACGATGCTCACTTATATGTCAGGTTGGAGTAAAAGATCTGCAGATGCACACAGGCTTATAATTTTCTTTCAACACACAGAAAACCAATTAATATTAACTTGTCCGGAAAGCAAAGAAAGCTAGAATGCTCTTGCACTTTATGTCATTTATTATGGACTGCAATATGTTAATGCAAACAATCTGAAATAGTAGGCATTAAATGTTTGCTTGGTTACCTCTGGAAGAGCTAACGGATAGCAATAAGGGAGCTCTGGGAAAAATGAGAAAATAGCAAAAATTCTACAAGCTGACAGCAGCTCAATCTGATCTCTTATAAGGAAATCCTAAAGGTTAGCTACTTGACAGCACTGTGAACCCTATTTATTTTTAATACAGGTGAAGCCAAAGACACATGCTAAGATGTACATTTAGTATGAAAGAAAAAGAGGAGGAAATGCTAAAGGTGAGGTTCAGAAAGGACTGAGCAGGACGCCTAGCTTTTAAGCACCTCACTTCCAAAGTTGCCCAAGGAAGAAAGCAGCCTTTGGGAGAGAGATTTCCAGTGCCCCAGTCTTTGTTCCCAGAACTGTTTATGGAAAATGGACAACTGTAAAGACAGAAAATGTTTAAAAAAAAGGCAGTAAAATTTTCCTTACCACCACCAAATTAAAAGGAAAAAAAGAACTCAAAGATCAGACAGTAACCAAGCAGGAAAAACTCCTATTTTAAAGATGCAGCAGTTGGAAAGTAAAAGTTGTATGAAAAGCCCATAAAAAAATCTGTTCTACTGTTACCACATCCCCATAGATTACATTTTAATTGCTTTTACACCTAATGCATGAAAGAGATCTGACTCCACTAGATATAACCTAGACTTCTACTTCAGTTGGTTTATGTTTTGAATCAAATTACAAATCCCTTTTGAAATAGGTTAGCTCAGTACTGAAAGATACAGGACAACTGTGTAATCTGTGGGTTTGGGGGAGGTAGTGTAGTTACGCTACAGCACACTTGGTTTCCTTTAAAACTGCTAATAAAACCCATTGCTTTTTTTTGTGTGTGTGTGTCTTTCTCAAAGATGTCTTTGACTTACCTGGGTTTTGTTAAGGCCTATGTCTAAGCCTTGTACAAATTTTTTCAAAAACGCCCGCACTGCATCCCAGGGATAAATGCTGTTTGACTCATCACAAACCACCACAATATCTATGAGAGAGGAACACTCTAAAACAAAAATAAAATTGGAGATTAAATGCACTTTCAGTCTCAATATACTTACAACTCTTTGGCTAAATCCAGTGGTGCATATTTTCACCCAGGCAACACTTCAGATCAGGAAGGTTTTGCCAGAATGAGGACTCAACAGGCACATATGCAGATTTTGAACCTGCACTGGTGCAATGCCTCTGAATTCAGAGGACTGAATCCATATTTATATCAGCATTGGATGATGATTTGTCAGTCCTTATGTGTGAATCACAGGACTTTGCTTTTAGCACATACGTTGTTTTTTTTTTTAAACCCCAAATTAAGAGGCCCCGACACAACATAACTTGATTTCGTTTGATATGGGTTTTTTTAATTGAATCTGTTTTGCACATGTTGCCTTACTTTGAACAGCAGGAGAAAAGCTTCTTAGGATCTGGAAACTTGGACTGATTTCAGAACAGACTCCTGTTGCATAGTATTGGCTTCCACACTGCTGTGCCCACAAGGGACCACAAGTCTTTAAAAATAACAACAAAAAGAAACTATAAAAATAACAAATACTTGTCTCACCGTATCCATACACAAAAGCATAATAAGCAGGACTACAGGCATATAGAATCAGAGAAGCCCTCCTGGGTTATCAGGTCAAATCCCTTGCAATCACGGTGACAGTGCAACCCCTTTCACAGACTTCCTCATTAATAGGATTTTCTATTCATGATCATCCTAGTGGCTCCTTCTGCAAGCTGCCCCCTCCATACTACGCGCAGCTATAACACCTAGGGAGCGTGAACTGGTCCGCAAAGAATCTGTGCTGCTTTAAGCCACCTGCCCTACAAACTATTGGTTTAAAACTAGGGTTGGTATCTTGCACATCGCTGACAGGCGTGCAGAGAAATACTTCCACTAACCAGGAGGTGGCATCAGAGCCACGAGCATGAAGGTCGCCGCAAACACGCCGAGAAGCCTTTCTTGCGGTACGTACTATTACCAACAACAGCGTGACCAGACTGAAGAGTTTTGTGATCAGTGCGCGCGCACACACACACACACATTTATTAATTTGAGGAGCCTTGTTCCCAAGGGAAATTCACTTTGCCAAAATATTTACAAGTTAAACTTCATCTCCAGTGAGGGTGCAGCCTCGCAGTATGCGCTGTCCTATTTAGCTACAGCTAAAAGGACAAATTTGTCCCTGGCCTCACATACCCCTTGGCTACCTGTTTCATTGCCTTCCTGGGAAAATAATACTGCTTCTTTGCTGAAAATAATCTCTGTAAAAAGAAACGTTTTCAGCTGGATCAACCAGCTGGTTGCATGACAGCCACAGCTCTGATACTAGAAAGATTTTTACGAAAGTACCTAGGTAAAAAAGACAAATACTGAGACAGTATTTTGTCATGAAGATATTTGGGGGGGACGGATTTTCTTTTTAAAAGAAAATCACGTTAGGATGTTAGGAACTCAAGGAAAAAAAACATAATCTCTGCATAACCTCTGCCCAACAGTTCCAAAAGAAATGATAGCTTCATCATATATACTTTCTGATTGCCCTATCCAGTCGGGAGAGCCTGGAAAACAGCAATTGCACCATCTCTATTTAGGAAGAGAAGAGAGAGTGAACAGCACTATTACCCTTTTCTCAAGAATATTGAAAAAAAGGTAATTAAAAGCAAAAGTAAATGGAAAGTGCGCTAAATCACACATTGGTTCATACGCTGGTTTACCAGTGGTAGACCACATCAAACCATCCAAACATCTTTGACAAGATGGCAGATCTTCTAGACAAGAGAAAGGAAGTGTATCTACGTTATCTGTTCTTGAGAGAAGTGCTTTTTTTAGCTGCTACATGAGGCATGATTAGTTTTATTGGAAAAGATGGATATTTACAACAGTGAGAGGTACAAAATAAATCATCTGTATCACTAACTATGAAGCTGGAGGAGAGTTACTAGTCTTTAGTTCAGAGTCATTTTTAATTTAAAGTTCTTTTTAGATCAATCTCATTGCCCATTTTCTAGTTTTCTTCTGTATTAGTGGTAACTCAAAATTGTGATGTTAATCTTGGAGAAAAAAATAGAAATGTTCTAATAAACTTTGCTGATCTTCACTTTAAAAAAGGGAAACGCTCTGATGTTCTTGCATTGTTAAAGTCAGAAATTTAAGATGCATCATTAATGCAGGGGAAAACTGGGAGATGACATATCAAGAACTGATGAACTTGAAAAGTGGAATATTAGAAAGGGGCATAGACTTGCCCTTAAGGACTAATGTTAAGAAATGTGGAAATAAACTGGGAGTTCATTGAGTGGAAGAGAGTAGCAGATGGATTAGGCACTGGCTGATTGCAGGGTGACCATACGCATGCAGCCAGCATGCAAAGCAAATATGACCTAAAGATAGGTGACAAGAAGCATTTGCAGTTGAGACAGGGAAATACCAAATACACTGTATAGTGCCCTGGAAAGACTCATGTGGATTACAGCATAGGTCTGGTCATTCGTGTTTGAGAGAGGTGTATTTTAAAACACGCATTTCAGCCAAAAAACCCTATGTTTATCACAGTGAAGGACAAAGGAGAACGACTGTGGGATGTTAAATACAGAAGGGAGATTTCACATGCAGGGAGATGGGAGCTGTTCCTTCCAACTAAAAGCATGACACTGTGCCAAGAACTAACTGATAGAAACTTAGATCAGAAATCCAGAAAAAAGTTGTTAACCATCAGTGAAATTCTTAAGCGTCTTTCCAACAGGACTAAGCATGCCCCAGAAAAATGTAATAAGCGTGCAGAAATGACTGCCCTCTACTTAGAATACCTGTGGGAAGCAATCACATGGCATCAAACAGCTGAACCAGCAGGACTCACAAGCTACGACACAGACACACCAGGCTGGCTCACGCTCCAGCCAAGCAGCCCGGGGATGCAACACAGACTGCTGCAAGGGGACGGAGGCTGAGAGACAAGCAGCCGCAGGAGGAAGGAGCACAGTGAGCTGGGAGGAGGAAGCCCTGAGCATGTCACAAAGAGCCCATCACAGAGGCCAACTGCCGGAGACAGCATCTCAGAGCAGAATCTTGGCTGGCAGCAGCTTGCAATTTACGAGCAGACAATCTCCGCTTGTAGTCCAGTTCTTGCCACAGCTAAATCATGGGGTTTTCGATATTTGTTGAGGCTGAGTCACAGATAAACACCTGTTGCCAGTACCCGGTTCTCGTATGTCAAAAAGAACTCCTGTCGCCAAAGACATGGCTAACTGTTCATGTCTTAGCATTCAACATTTTTTTTTGTTACTTTATGCAATTTATGTCAATCAATAATGTCTGGATCAGGAAATTCTTTTTGACTGAGGGAAGTTCAAGTATTATTAGAAAATACAAATTTTTCTGCATGAGATGTTTTAAATCACTGAAATTACTGATACTGATTAAAAGTGGGTGTGCATAGGACTATTAACAGTAATTAAAGGTACTATCCAAGAGAAAGAATAAGATTTTTTTTTAAATCAATACCTTCTCAAACAAACAAACATTTTTTGAAGTATTTTGAAGTTATAATTAACTTTACTAACTCCAAGAGCTGCTGGAAAGGTTCGAATTAGACCTGCTTTTAAGTACTTCGGTGAACTTGGCTATGAGATAATGAAGATAATAAACATTTGAATACTTTTGTGATTACTAGGAAGATGCAAGAGAAAAATACAAAGCTCTAAGTGAGCCTCAAAGCTCTTTTGCCTGTAGTTTATTGTTTCACTTAATTACTGCACATGCCTGCAACGTATACATCGAACTGGAATACACCTATGCTGCAACAGCTTTCATGCTTATGGTTAAGATTGTAAAAAAAGCATATTAAACAGGTGTTAACTTCCTTTCAGTTATGAAATCTGTTTTACAGGCTCCAAGGAGAGTCATTTGCAGAATATACACATAGCAAATGCATCCTGCTCCACATCACTAACTAAATAAAATATATCGCATGTCCACAGGACTAGGAATCCTAACATCTCAGGAGAACAGTCACTGTGCAAGTGTGTATGGTAGAGGAGACTTCCCATACTGTCTTTTGAAAGCATAGTCAGAACTATACAAAACTGCCTTAAAGATGTGCATGGTGGAAATATTCTTGCCTATGTTGCCTGACTTAAATTACAGAGTGTTTAATTATGTGCCCTTCCATAGGATATTTAGATAAATGATGAAGGAGATAATTCATAGTTTTCCTGATTTCGGACTCTAGGTAATGACAGTGGGATGGAATATTTTAAAATATGCCAAATATGTGTTAATCTATGCTGCATAATAAAATACATTTATCTTGGAATTATCAAAAAATGTGATTTCTAGTTTCATCATTCTCAGGAATTTCTATGTGTACTGAATATATCATTGCATACATACCAAAAATCCTCCTGTTTTTGAGTTCTGTATCAGAGTCAAGCCAAGGTTCATGTCTTCCTTTATCTCAGTCACATTTGGAATATTTATTAAAGCTGAAATAAAAAGAGATTAAGTAATGGCAGAATAGTAAATAAGATGTAGAAGCAATTTAGTAAGTTAGAATTCCTTTTAGAAAGCTTGATTTTTCAGAATCTAAGACACCTCTTCCAAATGGCTGCATACAAATCTGAAACAAAAGAAATGAATACTAATCTGTGTCAAAAAATTGCTCACCATTAACTACAGACATGAATTAAGTATGGCCATTTAGAGTACCTGCCCTCAAGAGAGCTGGAGGCAAAAGAGAGGAAGAAAATGTCTACCTATTCAGTATTTTTGGCTGGCTGAGTAGTTGCAGCTGAGCAGCTACTGTTACATTCCTCAGGACACCAGACTCCTCCGATCCAGTAACAGGCTTTAGACAAAAACCTGGAAGGAGCAACTGGACGACAGAAATGGTCCGCACCACAAATAAACATAAAGTAGGCATCTCAGCATACTCTGCTGCCCCATATTTTCACTGTACCCAAACGTGAATCCCGCTTTATACTCAGTCTGTGAACACACAGAGGCAGAAAAGGCTTCGTATAGTATATATTCACTGAGCCTTATTCAAAATGAGAACGTAACAAGTGTTAAGTGATGTTAAGAGCGTGGCGGCCTCCCCCAGCCCCTCCGGCCCAGGACCCTCCATCCCGGCCCTGGGAGCGCAGCCCGTGCCCGGGGACCCGGGGCCTCTGCCCGGGCTGAGGGACGCCGTACCAGTGGTGAAGCTGGGCACCTACCCGAGACACACACACACACACACACACACACACACACACACACCAGGGCCGGGCACACGGACTGCCACAGCAGCACCCATGTACAAGCAACACACACACACACGTGCCCGCACGTTCGCGGCTCCCCCAGGTACCGGCATGGCCTCTTTGTCCGCCCCACAGCTCCCCTGCTCGCCAGCTGGCCCAGCTCGGTGCTTGTGCAAGCACGCACACACTCCTCCCTCCTGTACTCCACGTTTGGTATTCCCCTGGGCGTACCGGCACAGACCCTCCACCCACCTCACACTGGGACCTGACACCCCGCTCAGCCGGTGGGTCCAGCTGAAAGTTTGCTGGTGGACACACAACCACACGCACGCCTGGTTTGGGGAAGGTACAGAAACTCGTCCCCCCAGCAGCTGCACCAGGCCCCCGGGCTGTGACCCACGGTCCTGCTCCAGCCACCAGCGCGGAGCCCTGGTCCACCCCAGCAGCTGGTTTTGGGACACACACCGGTTCCCGCCCCATGGCTGGCGGTTAAAGACCCCAATTGCTCCATCAGCTGAGGCTGAGACCCCAGTGGCTCCAGTAGCTGGGACCATGGGTCCGACCCCAGTGGCAGGCACCGGTTTCCACTCACACCCACATGGGTCTCACCAGTAGCTGGCACTGAGTCCCTCCAGCACACTCACACGCACAGACACACACAGGACAGAGACCAAGACAATGCAGAGAGAAAGAAAAGATTTAATAAGGTAGATTGGCCTGGTACCAGAACCGAGGAAAAACCGGGCAACGGTAGCAAGACATTATTTGTTACAACTTACCTTGCAAATTCAATTTTTCACATGTGGTTTTGGACGTACCAACAGGACATGCATAGATATCTCCAGTTCTGTTAGCCGGATAGCCGCTCCAGGGTGAACCAACCAACAACCTAAAGTAACAGGAACTTCATTAGGTCTTCACTGACACTGGAAAAGTCCAGCAGCGTTATTGCATCGCACACTGTAGGTAACAGCTAAAGAGGCTTTTACCAGATGCAGCACCTGAGGCACTCAGGAGTCTGCTCCAGAGCTGTTCAGCAGCTTTACTCGTGTATCAACACATTGGGCTCACCAGGGGCAACTTTGGTGGAGAAGCCTCTGGGGATTGGGCTGCCTCAAATATGCGTGCTGTTGTTTCTGTGGCATTACGTCGTAGTGTCAGAAGAAATACGGCAAGGATTATTGATATATACAGATGCACACAAATTTAGAAATATATAAGTTGGGGATTGAGAGACACAAAAATTACTGTCCTGTCAGTTAACGGTTAACTGATGCCTTTTAAGTTATTCTTTTAACTGTTAAGAAGCATTTCCTCCAGGATCTGCTCAGCAACAGTCACATGCTTATGTCTGAGCTTGAACACTACCACACCTTGACAACACTGAGTCAGAAAGAAAATACTGCAGGTGATAACAGTCTGCTGCGTGAAGTATTTAATCCTGAACAAGAAAGTTAAGACTTAGCATAATTTATGCCGACAACACAAAGTGATTCACTTTCTCTGACTCATTCTTTCATCTGCTGTAAGATTTCCACTCCAGTATCCACTCCAGCTCCACAAGACCCCTTTAGTTCTTATCTGAAAGCCTTCACAAAAACGGCTTAATTCAGCCACTGGGAATACTGCTTAACACCTATTTTTCAGCACAGCTCACAGTGAGTGAAACCACCAGATGGTACAGGGCTGTTTAGGGCTGGAAGAGAAGGACAACTCTTTCTACAGTGTAATGTGCAGTGAAATAAGGTAAGGCAAGACATGACCATAGGAAGATGATCTCAAGGATATGAAAAACGAAACGGATGATTGGAAAGGAGGGACTGTGGGTATTTGCTCCAGCAGCTGAACAGTCTGTGGTAGTAATCAATGCATTTATGGGACAGTAAATGGACAAGCAATGGCACCCCAGTACAGAATATGGAATTTCATAAGAAAAAGTCTTTTTTAATTGGTCAATAGGTTGCTAAAAGCAAAATTGTTGTCCTCTAAAATTTCATAGGTAGCTAATGCAAATACCTGGCACTATAAAAAGAACATATTTTATGAAATTATTATGTTTCAAAGCAATTGCTATATATTGTATTAATTTTCCAGGGACCTTCTGATTTTACTGCTGCAATTTTGTAACTACTTTGAATAAAGTGACTTTGATAAAAATAGATCATTTTAGATGCACAAGCAAGAGTTTGAGTCCTTTTTAGGTTTCTCAAAGAAAATACTGCTAACTGCATTTTTTTAGTTTATTTCATCTCAATTAAACACAAACTTAAGACAAAAAATTATTCTGTTTTACCAGTTTGGTTGGGGGTAACTTCAGATCCTATTTTCTGTATGTAGGAATATTTTAAAAATACCTACCTCCTTCTCAATTACCTTGTTGAAAAACAGTGATTACACAGGCAGCAGGAACAGGGTTTTGCGTACTTTTAGCATCTCTAAACCTGCAATTCAGGTTCGTATAAATACCGCTCTATATAAAACCAGTGTATGTTACACTAGCTGTGGAGAGGCCTCTGATGTTCTTGTTATCTTCTGAGGAATATAGTCTTTTCTACGGAGTGGAAACCAGAACCACCATAGCTCAGGACCATATAACCAGCGGTCACGAGAAACTACTCCATTGGTCATGTGCCAATAGATGATACAACCTGCAAACACTTACAGTGACACAGAGGGCTGGAGTGGGTTAATAGTGACTGACAGGAGGAAGACATGGTGTTACAGTCTGCCCCCTTGTTAGGTACTCCAGAGTTATTTACAGTTACAAAATGCTAACTGGCTGATGGGAGAGAGAAAGGGCTAACAGTTTTCATGGAAACAGAAAACAGTTTTTAAAAGGATGGCAGCACTGCATACGTAATATCTGAAACTGGAACAGCTTTTCAGCATTAACTGTCAAGCTGAACATTGCACTGTCTACATTTAAAAATACTTGTATGTTTTTTCTAAGTTTCCCAGAAGGCAAATTTATTTCAGGGTGCCTGCAGGAGGACAGCTACTGTTCAAAGAATGACCTCAATGACTCTTGGAAATACCCCGTGCATCACTCCATCTGGTCACAAAACTCACCATAAATCTCTGCACCACACTGGCATCGCTCTGCAGCCGTGGGTTATCCTGAAGCCCAAAGCACATAGTTCCACTCACAAGAGTGAGAACGAGAGGAGCAGAAGAGGAGGAGAAGCGTACTTGAACACTAGCTGTCGCCAAATCCAAGCCTAACTCCAACCCTCATCCTTGCTATTAGTATAAACTAGAGACAAACACCATCCAGAGTTAGCAAAAGCAGTTCTGTCCCTTTCAGCATGCATATTTGTGCTTACTCGATGGGCTTTATGCTGCTCAGCAGTAATGTGGGCTCTGAAACTCCTGTTTTCCCCAACCTCAACATTAATTCCAACCCAGACACCTATTTATACCAAGGGACCATCACTCTTTATACCCAATCCACTTCTAGAACTTAATATCCACAACTGTATTTTACTTTCACTAGCCCTAAAACTAACCTTGTAGCTGTTGTGTGGTAGAAAAAGAAAAAAATGTAAGCCAAACAAGCCAAACACTTCTAATTTTAGCCCCAAATCTAAATCTATGCCAACTGTGCCCACAGCAAACTTAATTTTGTCTTTCATTTAGCTTGCACTCCTCATACTTTACTGGAAGTTGTTATACTACCTTCCCCTTTGCTGTACTGGCCTTCCTTGTAGATTTGTAGGGTCGATGAATCTCAATGCCATAACTATGCTGTAGGCCAAAAAATGCCATTCCATACACAGAATTCAACACATAGAACCGACTATTACTGACACTGTGATTTTCAGAAATGAACAGAGCTGTTAAGCCCCTTCCCTTACTTGACTTACATAGTCTAACCTGCCATCAATATGCTTCTGAGAAAAATTATTAACCAACTTCTGCCAAGCCTAGCCTTCTATTTTTAGTTGCCAACCTTAAAGGTCCTAGAATATAACTTGATTATAATTTCTCTCATATCCTGAGCCTTACTTAAGCTTAATACAAGCCTTAATCTATATTAGAAATTAGCAAGTCCTACTTGCCTTTGAAAATTAACATAAACCATTGCAGTAGAGAATTACACAATACTGCTCTGGGAAAATGCATGTGTATCTTTCTGAAACATCAGAAGTGAAGAAAGCAAGAGAGTATCTGGCTATCATCCTGCTAACTACAAAAATATTTTTTTACTGTGATTAAACAGGATGCACATGAAGCACAGTGAAACAGAATGTATGAGGAAAGAATGCAAGAAATGACTACTAAAATACTTGAAAATGCTTGTTTCCAAATAAACTGTATCATGTCTAGTGTATTAATTAAGGGTCTTTTTCAGCCATGAGTCAAATATTTATTTTTACAAAACTTCCTTATGTGTCCTTGTAGACTGTCTTTACACAATACTATTGTGATTAGCATGTAATATTGCCACTGATTTTATTATTCAGCTCCTTAAGCAGTCTCCAACATTGTATACAAAGCAGTGGAACCACATGAAGTCAAATAAAGTTCAGCGGCAACGCCATACCACACAGGCTGCAGGAGTGGCAGATCAAAGTGCAACAGGAATTATTTCTGGGAAATTACACCATGACAAAGCTAGTAACTGGCAAAGTGTGATGTAGCAGAAAAAATCAGAATTCATAGCAAAGGGCTGAATTCCCAGCTGTTGTCAGAGCACGTTTTATATTTTCTGGTTTCTTTTTTTTTTTTTTTTCTTTTCATGCATTTGCTCTTCAGTGTGTTTTTTTAAACACAAAGACGGCTAATAGGAAATAGGAAAATAAAAGTAGAAAGGACCTCTTAAATCATCTGGTCTTTTTCTCTACAATTACAGGAAGTGATGAATAGGTATGAAGACCAGAAAGGTCTTCACTCTCATAGATGCTTGTCTGCACACCCTAAAACACTTATCACCATCTAAAACTTTGGATCCTTTGAACAGAAGACTCAAAACTTCAAAAACTACAGTGAGCTATGGCAAGAGAGTTTGACTGACAAACTTAAAAGGCCTAGAAGACAGAAGCCACAGCTGCTTCTCCAAGCAGGAAAATGGCGAACTGTAGGGCATGCAGTCGGGGGAAGCAAAATCTGGGCAAGGAACTCAACATTAGCCGTGGTTCTGGTCCTGAAAAGATGGAGCTGTAACCATGGCAGCATTTTGTTAAAAAAAAAGAAAAAAAAGTTGCCAGAAATTATCCTACTCATTAAAATCAGAAGGTTGTGAAAATGTACTGATTTCAGCAAAAGTTGCTGCAGAAATGTGCCTTTTCAGCAAAACATCTTTTTAGTCTGAAGCAGCAACACAACACGTCAGGAGAAAGGCTGCAGGGCTTTGATGACTAGCGAGCAGCATGCAATGATTTTTAAAACTATTTAGTAGTGCCATGATTATGTGGTACATCAGTAAGGGTAGTGCACATTGAGGTGTCATTACTGACATGATATGGAATGAAGCAAAATAATTTAAAAAAGAAAAACCTCATAACATAAATTTCAAAACTAAATTCAAAAATTCCAAATCCTAAGGACACAGACACAACTGAGCAGGGTGGCTGCAACTTGATACCAAACAGTACCTCGACAGCAGATAGATTTTAGCTCCTTTGTGCGATATATCCACAGTCTGACGACACATGTGGGTAGGAAAAAGCATTTTAACAGCTATATAAAACTATTAATCTTCATTGTTTGAGATAGATATAAAACCAAATCTCAGCATGGAGTGAGTACTGTTATCTTTGCAGAATGTACCATCACATGCTGTTCCGGGCACACACATTCAAGATGAACTTCACAGGGTAGACTCTGCCTTTCTAAAAGATTATGTTTATAAAATAACAGAGAATTTGGTCTCAGTTTAAGGTTCAAATACAGATGATCTCATGACAGGGAGAACCAGAGCGTAAACTGAATGATGTTTCTGTTGTGGCTAATTACTTGTGTGGGGGACTGCCTAAACTTTTCTAATTGATGAGTTTCTTTGGTGTTCACAGTTTTCCTTGAGTTCATTAAAGAGCTCCTGTTTTGAAATTCCCACCAGACACTGTGAAAAGCTTGAGCTGCGCTTGACTTGCAAGTTTGTCCTTATTTATGAGCATCACATGCCATCAATGCACAGCAGACCAGTGTCCAATTATCCCGGATCATCTGACTCTACACAAAAAGGGCTCCCTTGCTGGTTTGTATCATAGCTTCCCAGCACGCACCAGCCCCCTCCATGGCTCTACAGGCCTGGTTGGACTGTCTTCCCTCTTCTCTCTGAACTCGTCTCAAAGGAAAAGTGATAACATACTCCTGCATGCGGTCCCAATTATGCAAAAATTATCCTCTTTTTATTGTTTTCTGTGGCCCTTACTGCCTCAGGAGATGTACCTTGCAGAAATACAGCTCAATAATATAACTAGCTCTCTGCTGTTTTTTTTCTGTATTTCTCCTTTCTCCTCTTTGAGAGAGCACAGGAGGATTTTTAAAGCTGTATTTAATATAGCACCATGTGATTTTATTAACAGCGGCAGGGTCTAGGGAGTGATAAAATTTCTGGTAGATCTTAGGTTCTGGATAACCTTCCCCTTGAAGAGAGGTGCCACCCCAGCAGTGTTTGATGTGGTGAGCAGCTCCGCTGTGCCTTGAACAGAGTTTTCAAGTGCATCACACTCCTGGTGCACAATGACGATCTCTTCACAAAGGCATACGCTGATAAATGCTCCCCTCTGACAGAAAGCAGCATCCTGACCTTATGCAAGGCTCAGTCTGTTTCTCTCACTCCTGGTTCAGCCAGGTCAACAAGCACATGGACTGCAGCATCTGCATCACTTATAGGAGAAACCAACGCTACTGAACAGTTTGAGTATTTTGGTTTGGTTTGGTTTTTTAAATAACACACACAAGAAAAAGCTCTATTGCCCCAAGAAAAACAAAATAACCTATAAATAAAGAGAACAAGAGAGTAAACCATGACTGACTTTTTTTTTTTTAAGCTTGTCTAATGATTTCTGGAGAGAAAGATTGAAAAGAGCTTTTCTTCACTGAAAAGTCTCTAACAAGTCATGGTTACTCAAACAAGAGCTGATGAAATTCCCCTGACTTTTGGAGACATGGTCAGACACCATGCAGTGAATGAAGTGCCTATCTACGGGAAAGTTTCCCAGATTAATGATATTCATACAGCTGGGAGAAGGTAGGAGGAGTTAATCGAAAGTTACTTTCTTTCCCAAACTCCACCGCACATTATTCAAGAAAGTGGTAGTGGAGGAGTTTTTGTATCAGAATTAAAAATAAACCAGGGAAATATAACACATAAATAGCTTGTGAGAGTCTGGAACCTAGTGCTCCTGTTGCAAGCTTATTGAAAAACTTACAAGAAGTATAAACCACAAGATGTAATTTCTCCATGTATGAGCCAAAGCATTCAATGTACTTCAGGCAGACATTCTTGTTCTCCTTCAATGGCTTTACACAGAAGCTTTTAAAAAAAGAGAGCTCTGATCTATGGGTGACTAAACACATAATTAAAGCAAGCAGAAACACAGTGAGATGCCACCACAAGATCAGGCGAGGAGTGGGGGTAGGTTGGGAGTCTACCCAACGGAGGGAGCGGAAATGCCAAGCTCCTAGTTCGGAGGATACAGCTCTGCTCACCACTTATTTTGCCTCCTGGTCACTGGTGGTAAACACAGTAATGCTACAGATGCACTGCGATCTAGGTAGTCTTACATCTTTGCATACACAAGCAGTTGCAACCGCAACATGGCTCTGTGCAGGGCTATACATAAATGTCTTGGCCAGCTCAATATTTCTGTATGGGCTTTTCCAAACTTTAACTGTAAAATACATTTTCACATGCATTTCCATGGATTACAGATTTTGACATCTTTCTTCTTATTGAAAAGAGTCCAGTTACTTACTCTCCGTCCATCATCACTGAAGCAAACATGCCAGTTTGTGGCTATTTTGGTTCTGACACTGTTTCAATCTATGGAGAATGACACATCTGGTCACACGGAGCCCTTGCCCATGGCAGGGAGGTTGGAACTAGATCTTTAAGGTCCCTTCCCCAACCTAAACCATTCCATGATTCTATGCTTCTGTGATCTAAAACATTGTCTTGGCTTATGATAATATAGATAACTTGTGTGACTTTACACAATAGTCTTAAAAGCATGTATACACAAATAACCACTTAAAGTAGTTGAGTACCACTGAACTATTTATAGACATACAGTCATCACCATGAAAGACACCTTAAGCTTTGTGGTTGCTGAAGCTGCAGAAGAGGAAATAATCTGTTTTCCACTAAATGGGCTTACTCTGGGTTAATATTTTAAAGTTCTTTTTGAAACCAACATTAATAGAAAAAAATATTTTATTAATTACTTGTCAAGCCCAATGTTGTGGCAACAGTGGATTTCACATCAAATTTTATGGCTGAAGGGATGCAACCGACACAAGGCCTTTGCTAGCATTGTGTTATGATACATATCCAAATATGCCACACCTTGAGAAGCGAAGACAATACTATGTCAGACATGAAATGATACAAATTTAAGTTCACTTAGTTTTAATATTCATAATTAGAACTTCCCAGCCCTAATAATTTGTTTCAACTTCAATAATATTAAAATGGAAAAATATCCTACATATATGCATGTGTAACAGAGATGCTATTCATAGAGGAAAGAATGAAATCAAAGCTAAAATTCTACAGGAATTGTGAGTCTGAGAAAACTGGTGTAACGAAGATGAAAGTAAAAGATTAACAGAAGGAATGACCTCAGACCACACTGTGTAAAGGAAAAAAGCCTAAACCTTCACGTGCATATGTCTTTAGAATCTTTTCAGTTTTGTTGTAATAACGTAAGTATTTACCAGTAAAAAGATAACTCTAATATAAAAAGAAATTAACTGCAATGCATTTAAATGAAATTTGGAATTATAAAAGAAAAACTAGTTGCAACATTTTTTCCTTGATCTTTTAACTGGACATACAACAAGGTGTTCAAACTGCTTACCATTTGCCTTGTTCATTTATAAATTGTTGAACTGCATATCCAAACTGCTCTCTTGATGGACCAGAAAATATTTTCGCTTCCAGGAGCCCAACATTGTAGGCTTCACAGCAGCTGTGAAGAATGCCTGTTAACAGAAAGATTATGGTTATCACAGAAGCAATTAAGGAAGAATCTTGATCCCAGTGAAAAGGGCTCTTCATCTGTGCCAGCTCCCCCGATAGAAGAAAATAAAATGTAGCCTTTGACATGTGCAAGAAAAAAACAGCCTTTTCCCCACAGTACCCATCTGCCCATGCGTAACGCCTGTCTACCACTCTTGATAGGTGTTATAATGTTGTGGGCAGAGATCAATGACGCATTCACTGCTTTGCTTTAACAAAAGTTGCAGCATTACTAATGCGAATGTTTTAGCTGAAAGGAGGCAAGAAATATGATTCAGAGGTCTGTTACTTTCCTTTACCTTAAGGCATGAGTTAAGCTTATGGCACAGAAAACACATCAACAGCCTGCTGAGAAACATTAATAAATGCACTGGCTGTAACTGCTAATACTGTTTGTATTCTAGTGTCTATCTGCAACTTAATGTTTGAAGCACTGGGACAAAAATCAGATTATATCTACTGCATCAGAAAAATCTACATTTTTGAGTCATTTCATTACCATGCCAGAAGCCTTTGTTTTCAGTCCAAACAGTCTGAACAGTTGTCCAAACAGGAAAACTTAGAACTACAAACATGCAAGATAGAACTGCATTAATAAATCATGACACTTAACACTGAAACTCCACTTTGCTGTGGTCATGGCATTAATTGCTTTTCCCTGGGCACTTGCGTGCCTAGGATTAGGAGTATGTCACTCCATGCCATTTTTTGGGGAACTGGCAGTGTGGGCTGGGGACAAGGTCCTAAGTGTCATGAGTTTGTAAGGCGAAGGGGCGCACTCCTCATTCACAAAGGACCTGAATGCTTTCTGATCAAGTGATGCAGGTGGGCATCTAGAAGACTGTCCACTGGAGAAGCTGCAGGAAAAGGGTCAGAGTCCCGTAAGAGCTGGCAGTAGGTAACTCCTCCCCCAGGTAGAAAGACTGACACAACTGTGGGATCCCAGGAACAAGTTACAGCCCAGCTGAGGAACACCGTAGGGCTCCTGACAACCCACCAAAAAAGGCTGCGGCAGAAGAAATCATGAGCTGTGGCTGCACTGCGCAGTCACTGCCTGAGGTCCCCAGGTGAGGCAGGTTCATGGTGTTGCTTATGGGTTAAACAACATCCCTTACGTTTCCCCTCCCTTCCTGTGTGACCAGACAGAATGAGTTTTATCTGCTCTACACACAAAACATGCCTCACCATAGGTATTTAGTATGACTCATTGTGAAGTAAAGCGTCAGTCTTTATGATAATCCCTTATAACAGGGAACATTTAAGGAGGCATGTGCCAATCTTTGGCATCTTAAAAATATAAGCTTAAATTCTAAGTGTTTCTCTACGTTTGATGGGCAGAGAGCTCATTGTTGGTATCACTCTCTTCCAGGTCCCAAAACCAGCTTTGGAAGAGAGGTTAAGAGGCATTATATCAGCATAAAACAGCCCATCACAGTAGCTCAGCTGTAATAGTGATAACAATAACAACATCATAGTGAGACCATTAAAATCACAACCACCAGTTTGCGGGCAAAGTTCACGACATGTAAAAAATTTCAATGAATATTATACCTTTGTCCATAGAATAGAAAACACAAACGTTACTAGCAGAAGATGAAATACAACTCACACAGTTACTACTCTTTTACCACGAACTCAAAACAGGAAATCATATATTAGTTATTTCAAACAACCGCTATCTACAGCTGGCCTCTGAAAAGCAAGCAATCACCTTTTGCTAAAAGTATAGTTCCTTGAGAAACATCCTTAGAGATAAATATATTTTCTGAGTCATGTTATTTAAGATTGGAGAAGACAATGTGTACAGACATATCACTCTGTGTTTTGCAGTATTTTTGACACTAAGCACAACCACATGTATTCACAGCTCAAGTCTGGGTTTTGGGGAGAGGGAAAAGAGGAGTTGAGATAGATATTCACTATTGCAGATAATAATTCTGTGATCTAATATACTTTCATTTTATCAAAATATTTTGTTTATGTCACATCCTAGGTTTATTTTTGGGTCTGTTGTTTTCAAATTATATTATCCTCAGTCAGAAATCAAGCACAATTTAGCAGCGCCCAATTCTCAGAGGCCACAGAGACTATACTGCCATGCCATCCTGCATGTAAATACAGAAGAATAACTCTCCAAGTTATATGGTGCACATGGAAACAAGCCCTGGATTTTAAATGAAGAGCCAAAAGTATCCTAGAATGATAAACATTTCCAGTGTGACTCCAATGACATCTAGAGAAAAACTCTTGACTGCCTGGACTCTGTTACACAGTTATTAGCAAATCACACCGCTACCCAAACGGTAATTTTGCTAAATGTCTTCTGTCTAAGTACACTGGCCAACTTTGGTACAACTGCATGGAGGATCTTTCGAATTGTGTCCAAGGTGAGGGTTTTATTAAATGTTACAGTTAGGGCAAAAATTTCCAGAACTGGATAAAACTACAGAGACCAGATGACACAACCAACAGCCTGAAGGGAAGTTCTGGTGCTGGTTCAGATTCCCCAGACGCTGCCTGGACCAGCCCGGGGATGCTTCAGCTCCTTGTGGCTTCTCTGTGCCTCATCACAGCTTAGGGGAGCAATGCTCTTTTTTTTCTACCCAGCCTCCCATCTTACCTCCTCACTGTTTCACTCATCCTTCCCATTTACCACTGGGGCTTGATTTTATTCTTGTTAATCATTTCCACTACTGCAGCATCAGAGCACCGCTCTTTGAGGGCAAGAATTTCCACCTGGAATAATGGGGAAAGTGTCTCCCAGACCACAGGTTTCTTCTCAAAACTGCCTCTATCATCCTCACTTTCTGGCTGGGCAGCTAGTCGAGGACAGCGAAAAGAAAAGAGCAAAACATCAACCTGAAACCCCCGCCTCTGAAGACACGCTGTCATCTGCAATATTCTTACGGTCCAGCTTTGCCTGGCACTCACGACTGCTTTGCAAAATCAAAGTATAAAGGCTGGCAAATACACTTCCATTCACCACGAACATTATCAGTTGAACCATAGTTTCAGCATATTTCAATCACAGTCATTTTAAATTCCACATTTTTATAATCACTAGAAGGTTTTCGATTTTTAGATCTACTCCACACAAATCTTATTTGGTTTGGACCTAGCAAGTATATACTTGAGATACACTAGGCATTTTCCTGCCATTTTCCTCCATCTTATATAGCGCTTACACTATAAGGACATCTTTTATCCATTTTGTACATCTATCTAAATACAGTATTCAGAATAAGAAATTCAAGCATTTGTAGCCAAAAAAAGAGAAAATGCTAAGTTTGCTTCAAACCTATTTTAAGCCTGTGCCAGAATAAGAGGGTCTCTTATGCATTAAAAGGGTGCCAATCATTGAAGCATCTAGGTTCAAAGTACTGTATATTATAGGCTGGAAAGATTCAGTATCTGTTGCTGCCTTCAGGCAATGAACTTTGATAATTTAAGAATCTTGAAATAAAGAAAACTAATTCACTATCTGCATTTTAATAGCTTTTGGTGACAGACTTCTACTTTGTGACCTAACAATCACGATGAGAGATTAGTCGGGCAAGTAAAACTCCACCTCCTAACTTCTGTCTGTAAATGGCACTTTATTTGCAGTCAAATAAACAGACTGCATGGAACAAAGGAAGCCAGATACAAGCCTAAAGCTTCTGAAGGCCCCTCTGAAGACTTCAAAAGCAGCAGTTCCCCTCTGCCAACTGGGCAGGGGGCATGGGCGCTTTGGTTTAAAGAGGATAGCTTCGTCGAGTGGAGTAGCTCCCAACATAAAGTTTCAGACAAGAAAAGTTAGGAAAAAATCCTTAATGGGATGAAAGGAACTGTAAGCTTTCCAATAAAATCCAGTATCTCTTTGCATGGTGGTTTTTTTCATGGGAATTCCTGTATTTCAGCAACTGCATTATTGCAGCGTATACCACAGGAGATGCGGTGTAGGAGTACAACTGCTTTTATACTTCTGCACCACCATTTTCTTGCTCCTAGTAGAATGAAAAATAATACATGTTCTGACTGTGCACCCTTTAAGCCTTAACATGTGGGAACTCTTCCGTAACTATAAATGAAATGCCTAATGATGGCTATAATGCCTTCTGTTTGCTGCCGTTGAAGTACAAGCTCAAGCAAGTTTGCTGAAGTAATAGCTCATATTCCATTACGAACAGCCCGGTTCATAATTGTTTTGATTTTGTAAGCAAAGCTCATAGCTTAAAGTGAGCAAGCAGAAAATGTCTGTTGGATAACTAGTCATTTAATGTCATGATTACAACAGTTGTCTGATTGTAACCTTTTATTCAGATTAATCAGTATAACAAAAAAATTTGTTTAATTGGATGAGGAAAAAATGAAATCAGATTTTGTGTGTTTGATTACTTGGTTTGTGAAATAAGTTTATAAAAGTTTAATAAAATATACCAAAAATATTATTAGTCTGCATTTTATGTCTTAAGGGTCATAAACAATGTGTCCTTTTGTTTTCAGTCTAAATAGTAAAATTGAATTTTCAGTCACTTTATACTACATTGCAAAGGTGATGCTCCAAATTTAACATGGCAATATATAACAGAATCCCATAACCAAACAGACTCAGTTACGCCAAGTCTCATCTCTCATTAAAACACCCAGTCAAACACAGGCATTCACTGCTGCAGTTATTTATAGCTTGCATCAAACAGCTCTAGCAAGCACAGTATAAAGAAAAAAGACGACACGATGAATTTGACCACTGAGTCTACAAGGATCCCCCTTATGCTAAGCATTAGTTTTAAATTTGTCTAGTGTTAGACTTGCCAGTAGGAAAGTTTACAGTGAGGGTAAATGTAATGTAAAGTAATGTACTTTACAGAACTTCATCACCTTTTTTCCTTAACGGTATGGTGTTTGCTTCTTCGAACAACTACTAGCTATGAAACAGAAAAGGTTTGTTACATAATCCAGCTAAGTGACCATTTCTTAATTTTCTTAATTTCTTAATTTCTTAAACAACCATAAATTGTGAGTGAGCATTCACACCAGTAACGATGCCAGGAGAGGGAGCAGAAAGAGCCCCTGTGGGCAGCTGCCCTCTGCTCGGTAGCACGGCCACAGCTACGGCTGCTGCCCCTTGTGCCACCTCCAGCAGGGCAGCGGACCCCAACAAACCCAAAGTCATCAGCACACCTGCGGATTTGGGGGTGGAAAGGGTAAGCATGTAGTCACTAAAGAAGAGCAAGGCCATGACCTGCCGTTATGGTAAACCCAAGGCAGTAGTACACACATTCTTGCACGGGTTTTTTAGCCCGTTAATTGTTTTGGAAAAAATATCAAGAAAATCCCACTGGATTATTGTCCGCTTCCTGAAGCAGTTTCCTAGATTGGCAGCCAGTAAGATGCATACAGCCTACATTGCCTTAATTGCTCAGTCTAGCGTTTTTTAAAGTATCTATTCTTTCCAGAAGAGGGCTTTAACTTTGCCCTTTATGTTAATCTGCTCCAAGAGAGCCTCTGCAAATTCCACAGAGAAGATTTTCCCCTTGGTCTCAAAGATTTCTTCCTCCAAAGAACACACGTCGGCAGGGCCCTGAAGCCTGTCAGACCCCGCTGGGGGCAGAGAAAAGAAAGGGGTGAGAGAACTCGTAACTCTTGCTTTCCACAGGCTTCATCTCACAGCAGATTTCTGTGAGATCAAGCTTTCTCCATGAATGAAGTATTTCTAAGGGCTCTCTTTGGGGTGGATTTTCTGGTGTTTTGTATTGTGCAAGGTCACACTGGCTCTCCTTAGTTGTTAAGGAACTTGTAAAAGCACTTTTTGCTCACTCCAATACCCAAATGGTTATTTTTTTCATCCCTCTGCAAAAATTTGCTGAAATTGGCTCGCAGTTTCCAAAGTCAGTAACGGAGTACAGGCATCTACAGATACCCTTCTCACTATAATCACCTACTATCCTTGAAATATTAGGCAGAAGGTGGAATGAAGGCAGGAAAGGAAAGTAATACAGTTATGAAAGAGGACAGTCAGGTAGTATTTGCTTCACATTAAATCTATTTAGTGTTACTGTACTGCTTTTTATTAAAACCAACATCATTTCGGTGTAAAAGTACAGTTACTCCCTTATTATTCAGAACCTATGTTATCAGAGCAATAATCCATTTGGAATTAGTCAACTATTCTTGCAGAATGAACAACCCATAATTTGAACACCTTTCATAATACATTGTGGTTTGAACGTTTTATTGATAAGACTGTGAATAAATAAAGAGCAAAACAAGCAGCATGCAGTTACTTTATTTTATTGAACTGCAGTACAGATATTCTTCATTGTGGCTTTCAGAAGCCACCAAGCAATTCTTACTGCAATGAGCTTGTTCAGGGAGCAAATCCAGCCAAAGAAGGAACCCCCTTTTTTTTTTTTGACAATATATTCGTCTTCAGCCTGATCCACTTTACTGTATTGGCACGTGCATTGTGTGCATGCACAGGCAATAGTATCAAATCAAATTCTTTTCAGGTAAAACAAGTAATTCTATAGTGGTTGCACAGTTTGGGGCTTTTCTGTAAATAAGCATAAATATAAAACACCTTTTTGAAATATCTTTAGTATACTCAGTCAGGGCTATGTGGAATCCAACCCACTTAATGCAGGGAAAATAGCGGACTACTTATAATTCAATCTGGAAAGATGTATTAACTTTTACCCAATATGGTCAATATAAGTAAAAAATATTTTCTCCTTTGTTTTCTCCTGTATATTTGCTTCTCTATTTTTTGTAATTTTTTCTTAATAGCTAAAATATCAGCATATACTCACAATGGCAAGTAGGTTTCTTCAGCTCATGTACTGAAGCAGCACTTTTATAATCACAGTTAATCTGTTTTTATTTTAAATCGAACAGATTTCTTATTGACAACAACCTAAATAAAGACAATGTGAACATCCCACAGGAATAAAAATGAGCAAAGAATGAGATTGACAAGACACTGGATTTTTTGTACTAAAAGTTGGAGTATTTTATAATCCTCACTTCAATTACTTGGTTGGTATTTCATTATGTTTACAGAAGTCTTAAAAGGCAAGTCTTCATTTTACTGCTTCCTCTATTGGGTTTACTTTCTTTTATCTTAAGACTGACGTTTTCTTCACATCAGCTACAATATCTCAAGCTATTTAATAATTAACTGAGATTATAACTTTTAGTGTAAAAATAAATTATAGGCCACAAAGGAAAAAAAAAACCAACCAAACACAAAAAACCCACCCAGAAGTAAAGGAAAAACAATGCCTCGTTTAGTAACAAATCCTCCCGCCCGCCCCTCTTCCTCCCCTCCTCTCCCTCCCTGCAACAAGTTTTCTTGGCTTAGTTGGCTGACTGCTTCTTCCTGGAAGTAGGTCAGCTTCCAGCCTGAAAGCCTCGGAGTGTGTGAAAGCCTGAGTCACTGCCTTTCAATTACAACTGTTTATGATCCAAGAAGCTGCACTGAAGAGTTACCAGTAACCTGCTGTAAAAGCAACCCAAACAGGACAGGACACACAAACTGTGAATGAAAAGTTGGAGATATTGGGATAACACGACTAGGTGCTGCCGGTTCTACTGTTCTGGCACTGCTGCAGAGCAAGAGGTCTCATTAAATTTACCCACAACTGCAGTAGTTGCTCCGAAAGACTTGTCTTTTTCTTGCTGACTCCCTGTTTGTGGCCCATGCATCGCCCTCCTTGGCTCCCAGAGCAGACGAATAAGCTGCTCTTTATCTGGAATTAAGAAATCTCAACAGCCTACTGTACACACAAGGACTGATTCCAAAGTAATGCTTAAGAGCAGTTCCTGCAGGACTGACAACTTCCTATGTGTTTTAGATAAAGACATCAAGAATTCAAGCCTACTCAAATTAATTATCCTGGCATGTTTCCATCATTAAGTGGGAAAAGCTTTCCCTTACAGAAAACTCACATAAATTGCATCTTTTTAAACTGACCTGCAGTTTTTCTTTTCTTTTATCTTGGTACAACGAACAGGATTATTTCAACTTTGTCCTTGGACTACTACAATTCGTTCCCAATGATACCACAAAGAGATTAAAGCATATGAGGCTAACAAGCTGTACACAGTTACATGTTTTATATGCAGTTAGGTTGCTGGCTTCACAAGTAATAAAAAACCCTTCACGTGCTTCCCTGTGATAAAACCCACTTTCAATCCAGTGGCATTTTGCTCCAGCAAATTCTCTTCCCTTGGGTCCACATTATCAGTTGTTGACCCTTTTCTAAAACCCACAATATTTCCAAATATAGTCACAGAAGCATGAGCCACATTAGGAGTGTAAGAGAGGAAATGCATGTCATCACACAGAAACCGATGTGACTGCTATCTCTATACCCTAAATGCTGCATTTGTTTGTCTCTGCGGCTATGAAAACGTGTTCGTACACAGATGAAAATGTGTGTTTGCACACAGGTATCAAGAAGATGGGAAAGCAACCAAAGGCGGGCGTATTTCCCTACTGATATCACATGCCAGGCTATATGAAAATGACAGTGTATTGTAACAGATTACTGTATTCTATCATATCATATCGCTATTAAATGTGACCTGGAAAGGCTAAATTAGAAAAAGGCTGAGGGACTTGTCTTCGCCATCGGTCTCTCTGCCGCTCCAGTGTCACAGCCAGCAGCGTGCGGACTGCAGTGGTGAGAGCGGCCCTGCCATCACGCCATTTAGGACACCGTGTTTAGGACCCTCTTCCCTCCCACACAGCTTATCAAGAGCTAGCCAGGAGCACAGGTCTCTGCCCTCTACACCGAGAGCCCCACAAACAAGAAGAGACTCAGCTGTAATAAGTTTGCTACATCAGCTTCCTGCAACAAGAAAACCTCCACAGCACCACAGGATATATAATACAATAGTTGGAAGAGCTATAATTATCAGAACTTTTGTTTTCCTATAGCAGACTTAACAACCATTTCTCTCCCCTGATTGTAATGGGAGCTTATGGCTTGGCAGCTTGCATGGTAGGTGGGTGGTCCCAATCACCCACCTGAAATTCCTCCTTAACGCACATTGAAATGATCAATTCTGGCACCAGATAGGGCCTAGGCAGAATTTGGGCTCACTAAAATCAGGAAAACAAAGCACAGAGCCCAGACTTCAGTAGCTGCCTAACCCAGAACGAACTTAAAATCATCTGTCACCTAGGTTTCATAGTACAAAGTTGCGTAAACATTTAGAATACGATACAGGTGTAGAAGCACCCCCGTCTCAGAGCAATGTATCCTACCCGACAGTAGACCCACTCTGATATTATGGCCAGAGGCGATGAATGCTTCCTGATTAAATAATTTCTGCTCTAAATAATTAAATGATTTAACTAAATAGCTAAATAACTTCTTCTCATGCACTGCCTATTTACCGAATGTCAATTGCATGAGCAGTCCAAAAGGGCCCACTCAGAACTCCTCCTGCAGCTAAGTGCCCCAGACGTTAGGCCACAGGCAAGATGTGTCTTCGCTTGTCCGCCTGGAAACTCGACTATGCATCCTGGGGTGAGCTGAGACCTGGTTTCAATGCAGAGGTAGAGTGCTTCTTTGAATATTTTATTGCCCGGTAGCAAAGACGCTTCTGGAAAAGTTTGAGAGGCAAGTCTGCATCTCCATGAGACTCAAGCCCACATTTCCCAGGTGACTATTACCATCACTTCCCAAGCAGGTACTTCTTGAAAAAAAGCTGAACTAGACATCTATCTCCCAAAATTTTTCCCCACCCCTGACCTCCGGGGAAGGAGGCACCTCATGCAGGTGCCCGAGAAGGATGGATTTCAAACACTCCCCCTAACCCACTGCTTAACTGCAGGAGCCTTCCTGCTCTGCAAACAAATATTTTTCATGCACTTTAAAAGCACCTAAATGTCTCTGCTGAGTCCACGGCTCGCTGGGGCAGGGGCACCCAGTTTCAGGTGAAGTGAGGCTGCACCATGCACTCTCCCAGCCCTCAACCTGCACACCAGACTTTGGCGTATCCAGATGCCTGTGGTTAGATGGGTCACAGGCCATCTCTAGTCAAGAGTTTGGAAAGAAGTTATCTTTTTTTTTTTTTTGTAAAATACAACCATTGTACATTTTGGGGTCAGAGAGGAGGGCCCGTGCACATTTAAGAAGAGTTTTCTGGAGATAATACTTGCTTTCACGAAAGCAGAACAGTTGCTTTTTGTCTTCAGAGAAGCGAGGTCTATTGTGGTTGTCAACCACTCAGAAAGACAACTCCAGAGACTCTTAACGTATTTTTTTTCTGTTCAATATGATGAACAGGTTCTGGGCAGTTTGGAAAAGAAAACAAAAACAAAAAAAGAGAGAGTACAGACAGTAAAATTAAAGGATATTTGGCTGGAGTCAAATGAATAACTATTATTAGCAGAGCTACCAAAGGACTACTATCGAAACAGTACTGCTGGGCTTTTTCTCTGTTTATTGTTTTGCCCGTCTTAGTAAGACAGTTACTTCACTTTCAGTCATTTCTGCTGTTCTAAATTTGACCTATATATATTTCAGGCATATTTAAATGGGGACTCTATTTGGTGGGCATAGTTAGACGCAGTGTGAGGCCACTTACATTTTTTCCACTTAGGAAAAGTTAGGTAAATTCTCATTTGAGAAATTTTGGCTAAATCTGTGTTTAATATTGATAAATCACATCAGTTCTACATGCATCTGAAGTACTGCACATAAAGACAAGTGAATTTTATACTACACAGTAGGAATACTGGATTAAATCGCTCTCATGTTCATTATTAGAGCACTACTCTTACTGTCCTATTAGAATACACAGTTAAGAAAGCAGAATCGTTGAAAAACTATTTTATAAAATGTTGTGTGTTTCTTCAATCAGCAATTACCTTTCTCCTCAAACAGAAAATGCATATAAGCATACAGGCACAGAAACGTTTGAGTCACACACTCTCCATTGCAATGGTATTTGGTAACCAACTAGGGCATACTCGGGACAAGATAGCCCCTTCGCTTCTCCTTCAGACAGGTGTCTACCAGGTGGATTCTTCTATGTTTTACTTTCCTTATTGTAGCATGTTGCTATGAAGAAACCAGGCCACTAACTCTTGACACAGGTTGCCCTGATTTGGACACCTACGTAGAAAATTAGCTCACTAACAAAATAGAACCAGCCAAGAGTAAATTTAGGCTTAGAGTTCAGTAATTTACCGATTGGTTGTTTTAGCAAATCATGCAATTAAGTAGAATTTCTTACCCAGTGTCCTTTTGCAGTTGAAAGGAGACATGAACACAACAGTCACAAGAACGGATAAGTTATGAGAAGTGATTGCTATGTAGGGGAAACAGGTAGACGCCCCGTTAGCTAATCCAGCGGGTTTACCTACCGGCAGCTGCCTCACTCCAGGCAGCATAGAGCACGGCACAAGCACATCCCCAAAAAAGTCCTGGCTTCACAACTTCTCGGAACGGCCCCCAGCGCTGCACGAAGCCCATGTGAGCCGAGCACGAGTCCACTATTCCTCATTCAGATAAGAGGTCTGATCTTGCAGTCGGTTAAGGTAGTTCTTTACTGGGTAATCCAGGGGGTTAGGCAGCTTTGGCATCTGCGGTCTTATCGCTCACTACATACAGCTTTGTACCACAGCCTTAACACAGCATCAGCTGCTGCCAGCTTTCTTGTATAAGTGTCACTTATATTTGAGACAGATAACTAGACAGGCAGAGAGATAGACTGGCAGATAGATAAAAGGTAAAAGCATAATTCAACCTCTCCCCACCCCCACCACCCCCATCCTCCGACTCCATTATTTCCTTAGGTATTGCCACTGTGCAATAGGCTCCTTTCCAGAAGCGTGTTTTTAACAGTAATTTTCCTCAAGATTTCTTTATTGTCTGTTCTTTAGAAATAACCAATCATATTAGCCAAGGAGATTTGTATAATTAAAAAAATACCCTTTAAGAAACAAAAGAAGAATGATGAACTTAGAAGCAGGATTAAAATGGCAAAATAAATCAGGAATAAGGCAAGAGAGTTCCACCAGGGCTGTGCATAACTTCCAAGCCCTTCGCCCTGTCTACCAGTAATTTGAAAGGGACAAAAGAATCCGTGACATTCATCATGTGTGACATTCAACCATGCAGATGCCATTCGGTTATACACAAAATGTCTTTGCTCATATGGCATTCAAAGAGTCTGTGTTTATCTTACTTCTTTGCCTGCACAGTTACTCTTTAAGTCCTGAAAAATATGCAGTTCTTATTAGATTTTTAAAGAATACGCATCTGTAGGAGAAAATAAAACTAACTTAGTCCACTGAAGATCCTGAAATGCTATCAGGGATTAATTCAAAGTGACAATTACTAGCACCCAGAACCCTGAGTTTATTTGGTAATTCAGAACTCCCATCCTGATTTGGAAGTGATGGAAATTCTCACACAGCTTATGTTGACTCCATTAGATACCCTTAGTATTCTCCACCTCCAGAAAATGAGTGCAGCATGAGCAGGAAGAAAGCTATCTCATATTGCTTTACAGGGATACACACTCACACTCAGCTAATATAGACAGAAGGTATCCTTTATCCCGTGTAATTCACATTCATTTATTTTTATTATCCTTTTATCAGTGCCTTGAAAAGGGTGTATGTTCATGTAACTGTTTAGCACAGATGCGTGCCAGTCTTTCGCCTAAAGATTTATAAATAAAGATCCTTCTCGGTTATCTTTCTTAGCAGAAATGAAGACCAAGGCTGAGACAGTTCTCTGATGTCCTTGACTAATTTGAATGGGAACTGCTCAGCCAATTTATTTACACAAAAAATAAGCTTATCAACTTGCTTTCTCTCGCTGTACTGGGTCTGAAATCCTAACACAGCGCGGTATCACGGGGCCTGAGATCACTTTGTGAAAAAGAAGTCTTAAACATTGAAACTGCTAATGGAAACGTCCTAAGCCAAACAGATAACGTGTGTTGGTATGCAAGTGCATGGCTACGCAGATGAGAATCCAGCCTGTGTCCCGTCTGCATTTCGGCATGGTCACCATGGAAATGGGAACCGGCTTGCACAGAGCCTAACAAAGGAAACCTTTAAATGAAAATAACAACACTGGATAGACACTGCCCAAGATTTCTGCTGGGGAAAATGACTCGCTTTACTCGTCTGAAGATGTATAAACTCCCTTTTACCTGCACTAACCCTGAAGGAAATTATTTTATTCACATTTAGGTGTTTGGACACTAAGCCACTGCAGTGGCAGTTCTAGTTATTCACCCTCATGAAAATACATTACATGAAGTACATGAAAAACCCCAGTTTCATTCACTTGAAATTAACAATAGTGAAGAAAGACCACAATGACTAACATTTTTGTAGTGGCTAAGAAACACAATAAAACCAAGGAGTATCAGTCCTTTTACTACTTTGACTTCTTAAATTAAAATTCTGTGTCACTGAACCAAAAAAAAAGCAAAGAAAATTCAAAAAGTGTTCCAGAGCCAGACAGCACATAGTTAAAACTTGTTGGTAAGGTCTCATGTTTACTTTGCCCAAATTATGCACAAATAAATATTAACTGTTAATATGTTTAGGAGTGTGATGGTAATACCCTGTATGCTTTCTAAAATAAACATCATTTGTACAAAACACAAGTCCTGTGATAGATTATGAATGAAGCCTTACTTCAGTGCTCAATGCTGTGAAAGGCAAAACTCCAAAAATAATATAGTAACACTCCTACTACCTGACGAACTCTCTTAGCAGGAAAAAGGAGAGATAGTTTTAGTTTAAGAAGAGTTCACATTTGGGTCCTGCTTTCAAACAATCTCCAGATTTTAGAATGATTTTTAACATTGACATTACTCACAAATATGATAATAAAACAGCATGTTAACAAAAGATGATCACAAAGAAAGAGAAAGGTAAAAATTAAGATGGGTCATACAGCTTTATGTTGATTTGTGTGCATGTGTGTTATGATCATACACTGCATTTTCACCTGGACTTCTGGCTCCATTTATTGCACCAAATGTGCAATTTTCATGTGCTGTTCAGTTATCAGTTTAATCTCTGCTGTTCAGTACATGGCCTTGTACTTTTTGTGTATAAGATTTTAACCTACTGAATTAGCAGCTCAGCTTCCTTTTGGATTCATCTTTACAGATTTTGACCATAAGCATGTAAGTATTTGCAAGTGACTGAGCATTTATTTTTCAACACTCAAGTGAAATAAGAGATCATCCTTAGCCTCCTTTAAAAAAAAAAAAAAGATTAAGGTTAAAAGTACTTACCACTTTCGGGTATCTAGTGATACAGCTAAAACCTTATTTTTTCAGAATATTTAGCACATTCAAAATACAATTTCCATTGACTTCATTCACAGCTGTGAATACACAGCAGCTTTGCATGTCAGGATGCACTTTCACAACCAGCTCAAGCCAGTGGAAGTGCTGGCTACCAGTGAAAGGGACTTTTCCAGCTTCCCTCCCTCCTCTGGCCACGAGTTCTGACTGTCCCCCACGCCAGCGCTAACACTTAAATAAACTGCTCAAGTGAACAGGATCAGCTCATCTCCAAAACCAACCTGGCCCAAAAAATGGAAAAAATTATTGAGGCAAACGGGTCCCTGACCTGTTCCCTAGACCAAGCCCCAGTGGTAGCATGGGGAAACTGGTGGGAACATGCAATCAGGAGTGGATGAGATGTCCTTGCAGCGTCAGCCCCACATTCAGGTCAGCTTAACCAGCTCGTGAAAACGCAGCTTCAGTTTTGAGAACCCCTGGCTGAGCAAAGAGAAAGAGAGGAACACAAAAGCTCCAACCACGTGTCAAAGATTTGATTTAAATGACTCGCCTGAAATTGCACTCAGCTTTTGTGACAAAAAAGGACAGAAAGAATCCAGTTTTGCAAGGGGAGGGAAAAAATATTCCTTTCTCTTCGTCCTAACTTTCTTCCTCATTTGGAGAGCACATTCTAATTTCAAGACTAAGCAAGGCAGGAGTCTCAGCCTGTTCTCTGATCAGACCACATTCCCCTGGTCACGGGCAGCGTCAGCATCAAGGCTGTGCATGTGGACCCAAGGGACGGCATGATGCATTGATGTCCAGAAGGGACAAATCCAGGTTGCTAACTTATTTTGGACACTTCCAAACTCTTGCATGTTAAACTCTGTTCTTTTATCACAACTTGCATGCCAGTTTAAACAGAAGTGATCTGAAGAAGAAGACTTATGTTAGGGCGGTCCTCTCCTATCCATCCATGCAGCTTTACAGCCCATTGCCAACAAGGTCCCTGGGACAACAAGATGTTTTTCATCAGCAGGAGTCAGATATGTACCAAACAGAAAAGGGGTCACACTTGGAAATTCTGGATTCTATCCATTGTTTCAGAGAACCCCCCATCCTAATTTCAGATAGGGCTGCCTTCTACTTAAGCCTGCCTGGGTCCCACAGGGAGGGTTGAGGACTCATGGTCCTCAAGTGTTATACCTGTGGCCCAAAAGGCATATCCCTTATTTAGCTGTGATTTTTCACTTCAGAGTTAAATAGCGTGAGGAGTGCATTCTTCATGCAGTGATTTTAGGAATGTGTCAGCATTATATCATTCGCGTCCTGGTGTGCTGGAGGAAGGTGTGTGGTGGGCTTGAACGTGAGGGCCTGCTGAGATTGCATAGGTGAGGCTACACTAAATTTGATTTATTCCACTAGGCATGGTCTTCCAACATTATCACTTGAGAATTGACTCAGAAGTGAATTATTCTTATAAAAGGGAGAACAAGCCGATCGCATAGCCCAAGAATCAGCTATTAGCATGCAGTACAGACAATCAGCAGACCAGGATCCAGAAGCAAACTGGAAAGCAGAGTGTCTCAAACAATGGAGATTGCTGTAAAAATACCAAATAACATGAGAACGCAAGAGAGAGAGTTTCTACATTTGCAGGTGTAGACATAGACCTCACACAGAAACAGCTACACTCCACTACAACTCCAACTACTGTCTGACTGAGCTCCACACCAACAACGGACAGAATTAATGTTAGAATCAAGCTGATAAAAATAGATTTCTTTCCAGAGGAATGCATTTTTCCAAAGATTTGTTACTTGGCCAAATTTAGGTAGACTTTCAATGTGATGTAAATAGCACCTTCCTGCCAAATTTCAAATATCTCCTCTGAAGCATAAGGGCACTAGAGCTTTCCAAAGAAAATGTTACCAGAATCGAGCCCAGGAAAGCTACTGTATTTTCCACTGGCCTCACTCTCAGAAGGATCTGGGCTATTTTGGCCCTGATTTTTAGGAACAAGCTAAGGGAAAAACTGGATGCTTTAATGTAAATTTAAAGACCTGAATGTGGCAAACCTATAAGCAGCTAAAAGCAATGTGTTACAACAGAAAGCATCAGGCTTTGTTGCATAGGTTGCCCTTAAGACTTAATAAAGTCCTTCACTTATAGTTATTCCTTTTACCATAATCTACTTCTGTGTGCTATATACCCTCAGGTCAATGAGTAACAAGGTTGGTAGTAAAGTCATATTATCAAAATGGTAGTTCTGTTGCATTTCTATCCCTTTCCTTTTGTAGTATCTACAAAGTCTTAATGACTTTCCAAACACGAAAGTACACACCAACAAATAACCCACACCTTTACTAACCATTGCATTACTTTTAGTTGAATTTGGAGACACAACAAAGCAATGCCCCTATTGTGGTTCATTTGATATAGCTGATAATTCATATACTGACATAAAATAAAGTTTAAAATAAACTTGCAATATTTTCCTTAGGTATTGACTAATTCAGCTAAGCTAGCCCAATTAAATTCAAGAATACTGCCTTTGACAGTAAAACAGTTCATTAGCATTCAATCAATTTGAAAATGATGATGGGAGAGCTACAACAGTACTGCCACAGTAGGACTCAAATCACTCAGGAAAAATGCTCCCATCCTGAATCTTTCTTTTCCCTGCTACTTCTACCAGATCAAAAAGTCCTAAGTGAGTATTAACTCAGCAATTACATCCACTAACATCAAATGTCATCAAACATCTGAAATCAAAATTATGACAGCTTTCAACTGTATAAACGAATCACGGACAGTGCCTAAACAAAGCAGACCTATCCCACTTCTGTCAGTCTCATTGCCAGGGGAATCCTCCTCTTGCAATCAGCCCTCATCTGCTGCTTTCAGCACCACTCTACAAACCTTTGCAAGTCCTAAGACCCTGTGAATTACAGGGCATGTTAATGGTCCTGGTGTGCAGTGACTGTAACCAGGAGAATAAAGGATGGATTAAGCAAAAGTGCAGAGTGAATGTTTCGCCTGTTGATACTTTTAAGAATTTTTCTTTTAAAAAAAAAAATACCAGGTTGTTTGTATACGGTGTATCTCATCTCAGGTTAATATTTTTGTATTTGATTTCATACCCTGCAGCCGCACATTCCACTGGAGTGTTTGCTACAGTTACTGAACGAACAAGTTGGAACAGCTCATCAGTGAAAACTCATTTTTATGTTGCTTCTTCAGTGACTTGCTAATTAAGGGTTTGTGAGAGTATACAGTAATATTAAAACTCTGAAAGTGCTTGGGAATTCGCTCATGGCAAGTGAATATGATGGCTTATAGTTCCCAGGAAAATATATGTAATGGTAATTTAGTCCGCCAAGAGAAGGAGGAGATGGTTCAAGTTTCCCTGTCCTTTTCCAAGGAGCGACATCTGCCCAACAGGGTGGGAACAGACCTAGAGGACTCTTGCAAATGAGGAACAGCATTCACAATGAAGAGTATCATCTTCCCCTTTAAAAAGGCATAATCACCGTATAACCGTAAATTCACACGGCACACTGCACCCCCACCCCCAGCCCACACACACGCTCCATTTTATGGAAAGGTGCACTCCATGCCAACCCAGGACTTTAGGGGTTTAAACCTGCTTTAAAAACGCCGCACTCCACAGGCAGCCACAGCCACACACGCTTCTGGCCCTGAAACCACGAAGGCGCTGGACGCCGGGCACCCACCGCCCGCCTCTGCCCCGTCCCCGGCGCCGCGGGGACAGGCGGCGGCCGCAGCCGGGGGCGGCCCCCCGCTCCGCACCGGAGGGGGGACCTACCCAGAGCGGGGAGACAGACAGACAGACAGACAGACCGACCGACCTGCCCAGAGCAGGGAAACAGACAGAGAGACCTACCCAGAGCGAGGAGCAGCGGTGGCAGCGCCGCAGAGCCCATGGCGCGGTGCGGTGCGGTGCGGTGCGCGGTGCGGTGCGATGCGATGCGGTGCGATGCGGTGCGGTGCCGCTCCGGAGCTGGCCGCTTCCCAGCGCGGCACTGAGCGCCACCTGCTCCTCGCCGCTCCGAAATACCGCTCCTCCTCCTCCCCCTCTTCCTCCTCCTCCTCCACGCCCCCTGCAACCCCCTTCCCTCCCTCCTCCCACTCACCCCCCCTCCCCTTCCCCGCTCCCGCGGTGCTCGCCGGCGGGGTCCCGGCCGTCCCTTGCAGGCTCTGCAGGCGGGTTGTCCCCCTCGGTTCTCCCCCATTTTTGGGTCCCCAGAGGAGACACCCAGGGCTGTGCTGGAAAGAGTGCGGCGGAGCGAGGACCTGCCCCCGGCAGGGCAGGGACGGCCGCCACAGCCCGGGGTACCCCGAAAAAGTGCTTCGGGGTGTGTGTGGGGGGGCAGTGCCTCTTTCCTAGTTTTGGACTCAGAAAAATGTAGGATCGTGGTAAAACGTGGATTTCTGTCACAGCGTAGAGTGGCTGTCTTCCTCGAGTATTAAATTGCACATTTAGTGACACTTAAGTGTGTGTTTTCTCCTTTAAATGAAATTCCTGTAGGATAAGTCCTCAGCTATGCAGGAGTGCAACAGGATCCAGGAGCCTTGCCACACAACTGATCCGAAGTTGGCAATGGTGGTGAGGATGCATTGCCTATGCAAAATACTGCCTACGTTGGCTTAGGTGCCAGGCCAATATCCAGGGAGACAGTGTGAATCGAAGCCAGTAAAAATAGGGGGGTGAGGAATTCAACTCGCTAAGAAATCAGAAATAAGTGCAAAGTGCACGGTACCTGTGTGCTGTGCAGCTTTCAGCCTATTTAGCATTGTCAGCACTGTTTGAATACTGTATATTCAGAGTATTTGAAAAACACTCATTTCCTCCATTCCCACAGTTCTGCTAAAGATCAAAATCTGTGGGGCTACCTTTTCATATGGGATGTATTCTATCTTGTAACAATGATTTCTGCTGAGTAATTCGGAATTTCTTGGCATTAACATTGCGTAATGCAAAAGACAGTGTGCCTGGAAAATTGAAATAGAAATGCTTTCCTTCTCCCTTTTCAGCATCTAGGTCATGGTACTAAGGTGTGACACAGACCATAGCTTTTATTTCAGGATTGCTAGAAAAGTACATGTGTTCTCTCAGATTCTTATTTCTTTTTAACATTCTGAATCTGAATTCTAAGTTAAAAGGAAGAATCTTGTCAACAGGTGGGATTGTTCAATAGGTATTTATTTGGACATTGGTTCTTTATGGGCATCATGTAGTTTAAGAAAGCTCTGTCAGGACATTAAAATCATTGATGGAAGTACAGCAAGGACCTGTCCCTGTATAACTCATTGATTTCTTTCATGTATCTAGTCTTCTAGGACACACAGACATGTTACTCATCCTAATACATGAACGTGCACATGGGCTCACTGTGAGCCGTTCCCACGACACCGTCACTTCCGAACTCAGAAGTCCTCGCTCAGTCATTACCAGAAATGACTCATGTGTCGCTCAGAGCAGTCCCTGGGTTTCCTTTAAGTGGTGTGACAGAGGCCCTGCAAACAGACACTTCAAGGTGCAGCTAGCCAAGGCAGAAACGTCAGCTTCAGTACAAAGTGCGATCCGGCGACCAGTACACAGGTTGTGATCGGGAGAGCAGCTCTAGCTGCATCTCCTCCCGTCTGCGCTGAGTGTATGAATGTGTGTGCAGCTCCAGGTCAAGGAAGAAAATCTATACTTCCAAAGGAGGAAGAAGAACACTAATTAATGGATACTAGTGAAAGGACAATAAAAAAACAAAACAAAACAAAACAAAACAAAAAAACCCAAAACAAAACAAAAAACCAAACCACAGCACAGAGAAAAATGGTTTCTTTACAGATGAAATAAACCTAGAATCCCCCTTTGCCCCACCCTAAAATAACCTCCGCAGACTAAGATGTCTCAGTTTCCTAAGAAACAATGTCTTTGATTCAGTTACATCATTCTAATTATAAATATACCCTAAGGATACGAAACTTTCTTTCTCATCCAGACACAATGTTGAAAAATAGTTTCTTGCACACAAAGGCTGTTTCCCAGGGTGTCGCTTCTTAGACCAACATTTTTCTGTATCTACAAAGAATAGGTCATAGGAGAATAAATACTGTGAGAATTATTGTATTCTTTAACAATGTTCCCTTAGATTAGTTCTTCTGTTTTAAATAGGTTATAAGACATTTGATAAAAACCCTCTCATATAATCCTGAACTGTATATTGCGTATTATAGAAAACAAGATTTTCTATAGTGTGCAGTATTTCACCTTTTTGACTCTCTTCAGCTATTTTATACATATTACGCTTATTAAGAAAAGTTATTCTTTATTACAGTTCACCTACACTGATTTAAAAAAAAAAATCATTCAGAGAACACTTTGGTTAGTGCTCTTTATATTTGCAATTTAAAATGGGACATGATACACACCCTTTGCTCTACACGTCTTTGTTGTTTAATGATGTGTTTTATAGCACCCTGTTGTGTCTGCTTGTCAGTGATCACAGGGACACTTGCCAAAAGCACCATATCTGCTAGAGCCAGTTTGGTTTCGGGCTTGGTTCTATACACATACGGATTACTTGCACATTAGAAGAAGCGGTTTTGTTGGCAAGAGCCGAACAAACTTTCTTCTTCACAGTAAGGACTGTGGGAAGCAGGTAGCTTCATCAGTTCCACTACAAAAAGATTACTATAATTTTTGCATTTTCAAGAAAAATTGGAAGTTGGAAAGGGAAGATACAGAGCAAATATTTGATTTTTAAATCAAATATGTTTTCTGGTAAACACATACTTAATAATAGGTTTTATTGTGGAATTTTACAACTAACGTGTTTTCCTAACTTTTTAGTGATTACAAAATGTACAATTAATGCCAACATTCTCAGAAAACCATTCAGGTATTTCCAGTTTTTTCATCTGTGAGGGGTGGCCACAGAATCAGAGTTTCTGTGGTATGCAAAACTGAGGAGGTTTCTGTTAATGTATTTCTGGGAGGGGCTCTTGCAAAGGTGACATAATTTACACACAGGAGGCCAAGGCCTATGGCTCCAGGTTACTTCTTTGATGTGATTTGTCTGAAGATGTTAGAGGGAAGGGCTACCAAGTACCAGTTATTATTTTTGGCAGACACGTGATGTCTGTAACACAAATGTTAAGGGCTGTGCTGAAGGAAAAAAGAATAAGCTACTAAAAAAAAAAATCAATGTAAAAAGGAAATGTTAAAATTAGCTGTGAGGATGTAGTTTAGACATTAGTAATAATTCAGTTTCAGAATTAAACTGGAAAAGGTCAAAAATACACAAATGAGATTTTAGGAATTATTTAGGCAGTGAGTAGATAATAAAACAGCACTTCACTATGGTACTGTCCAAACCACACATTTTTAACACTCTGCGAAACTTTGGTTCAATCGTCTCAAAATGCTACAGTAGAACTAGGAAAAGTTGAGACAGAGTAAGGAAGGTGGGGAATGGCCTTAATACTAATGGCCTCAACACCGAGGTAAATGAGGACTCCGATCTGGAAAAGACATGCCTTTAAAAGGACTTAGTAAATATATACTAGAAGGGGCATGGATTGGGACGATGCGGTCAGTTGTACTCTGTCTTTTACAATACATGAGGGAGGGATGTCTGATGACCACATAGCAAGGTTAGCACAAACAGAAGAAGACAGTTATGTGCCCTCCTGGCCAAGAAGACCAATGGCATCCTGGGGTTCATCAAGAAGAGCGTGGCCAGCAGGTCGAGGGAGGTCATCCTCCCCCTCTACACTGCCCTGGTGAAGCCACATCTGGAGTACTGTGTCCAGTTCTGGGCTCCACAGTTCAAGAAAGACAAGGAGCTACTGGAGAGGGTCCAGCAAAGGGCTACTAAGATGATCAAGGGAATGGAGCATCTCTCTTCTGAGGAAAGGGTGAGAGACCCGGGTCTGTTGAGCCTGGACAAGAGAAGAATGAGGGGGAATCTCATCAATGTTTATAAATATATAAAGGGTGGGTGTCAAGAGGATGGGGCCAGACTCTCTTCAGTGGTGGCCAGCATCAGGACAAGGGGCAATGGGCATAAACCAGAACACAGGAAATTCTATCTGAACATAAGGAAAAACTTTACTTTGAGGGTGGCAGAGCACTGGCACAGGCTGCCCAGAGAGTTGTGGAGTCTCCCACTCTGGAGACATTCAAAACCCACCTGGACACTATCCTGTGCCACCTGCTGTAGGTGACCCTGCTCTGGCAGGGGGGGTGGACTAGATGATCTCCAGAGGTCCCTTCCAACCCTGACCATTCTGTGATTCTGTGAATTCTTCTCCCAGGGATCCTGCAGGTGCAGATTGCAGTGTTGTAGGGTTGGTGGACATTTAAAGTTAACCTGGGTTCCTAGTCAAGATCAGGGAAAAGAAATCCTCCAAGGATTGCTAAACATGTTGAAACCTCTCCAGCCTATGAACACCTTGAGCTGCAAAAAGGCTGGGGGCTGGAAGAGTGCTTGTGGGAAGCTGGTGACCTGCATGCCTTGGTCTTAGGCTTTTCCCTTGGTATCTGCTTTGGCTGACATGAGACAGGTCTTTGTACAGCATAGACCTTTGGTCTGACCCAATATTGTTCTTTTATGTGTTTCTGCTATTGGGTCAATGCATAGTTTTCTATTCAATTGATTTATTATAATGACTAATCAGGAAGACAGACTTCTTGGTATGTATAGGGATTAGTTATTTTTAGTTCTTAGCTCATTCTATGATTTAATTCCGAGCCATTATTGAGAATACCATGGCTGATTTGACTTTAATAATTATATTTCTGTATTCTTAATACTGTATTATTAACAACATTGTTGCCTTCCCCTACTGGGAGTGTGCATAGAGGGCAGAAGATTAGTGACAATTGAAAATATCCTGTAGTCTTCCTTCCCTTTGAAAGCCTCTGCATGCAAAGAGTAGACAACTAATTCAGGCAGGAAGGCTCCCTCTGTGTAGGTTTCAGAAGTACCTACATTGCTGTCTTGAAGGAAAAAGCAGTCCTATAGTTCAGGAGGACTGGTGTGTCAGACACCTGAAGGTGTAGTATGTAGAAAGTGATGTTTAAAGTGGTGCATTGTCCCCCCCTCCTCGGGCACACACACATGCACACGCCATGTGAGGCAAACTGAGCCCCACGTTTGGTGCCTGTTCCCCAGCTTAGTGTTCACAGTTGAAAAGTCACAAGGTACAGGTTATGGCTCACACCTGCCATAGGTAGCATATTCTTTCTGTGTCACTCTTTGGCTGGGCTTTTAAACCAAAGTAAGTCTGAACTAAGTTTCCTCTTTGCCCAGCTGTGCATTTCCAACTCCACCTCTTGTGGTAGCTCTAGCACTTGTGCAAGGGTCTAAGGAGGCAGTCATGGGGTTGGAGTGGCTGAAAATTAACCCACACCCCCACAAGCGAACACAAAGAAAGTTGCAGATGGGTTACAAAAGCAGACAAAAGGTAGATCAGTTTAAAATCTGTGATGTTGCCTCCTTTACCTTCCCATGCATCTCAAACCCTCTGAGAGTCATCCAAATCCACTCTGGGAAGCTGATTTTCTTATGTGGTGAACAAGAGTAATCTGCTTTGTTATACAAGCCATCCCAGAGTAAAAATGTTAAACCAAGTAACCTGTTTTCCGCAAAAGCTGCTAAAAATTAACAGAAAAGGCCTAATAGTGATGACAAAGACTTGACATAGACCATGGCAAAATGTCTGAAAGTCCAGCTGACTGAGCATGCACTTGATTTCTTAACCAGGTAATATGAACCTGGGAGGAAATAAACGGGGTTGAATATTGAAGAAGTCAGGATTTTAGGGAGAAAGCAAAGCAGCCATAGGTAGTTTAATGCTCCTTTTCACTACTGAAGAACAGTCCTGCAGGAATAATATTCATGTCCTTTCAAGTGAGGCTGTCCTCTGAAAAATAAATATGAAATTGATATTCAAGACCAGGTTCAAAGTATAACTTCCAAAAGGCGCATAGTGCGGGCATCATATCCTCAGCAATAGCTGTATCACTCTCCAGACCTGCTCCTCAGAATCACACAGAATCACACGGAATGACAGAATGATAAGGATTGGAAGGGACCTCTGGAGATCATCTAGTCCAAACCCCCTGCCAGAGCAGGGTCACCTACAGCAGGTGGCACAGGACAGTGTCCAGGTGGGTTTTGAATGTCTCCAGAGTGGGAGACTCTACCACCTCTCTGGGCAGCCTGTGCCAGTGCTCTGCCACCCTCAAAGTAAAGAAGTTTTTCCTCATGTTGAGATGGAATTTCCCATATTCCAGTTTATGCCCATTGCCCCTTGTCCTGATGCTGGCCACCACTGAAGAGAGTCTGGCCCCATCCTCTTGACACCTACCCTTTATATATTTATAAACATTGATGAGATTCCCCCTCATTCTTCTCTTGTCCAGGCTAAACAGACCCGGGTCTCTCACCCTTTCCTCAGAAAAGAGATGCTCCATTCCCTTGATCACCTTAGTAGCCCTTTGCTGGACCCTCTCCAGTAGTTCCTTGTCCTTCTTGAACTGTGGAGCCCAGAACTGGACACAGTACTCCGGATGTGGCCCCACCAGGGCAGCATAGAAGGGTAGGATGACCTCCCTCGACCTGCTGGCCACGCTTTTTTTAATGCACCCCAGGATGCCTCTGGCCTTCTTGGCCACATGGGCACATTGTTGCCTCATGGTCATCCTGTTGTCCACCAGGACTCTCAGGTCCCTCTCTGCAGAGACGCTTTCCAACAGGTCAACCCCTAACCTGTACTGGTGCATGGCATTATTCCTCCCTAGGTGCTGGACCCTACACTTGTCCTTGTTGAACTTCATTAGGTTCCTCTCCACCCACCTATCTAGCCTGTCCAGGTCTCACTGAATATTGGCACAGCCTTCTGGTGTGTCAGCCACTCTTCCCAGTTTTGTGTCATCAGTAAACTTGCTGAGGGGTACTCTGTCCCCTCATCCAGGTCATTCATGAATACGTTGAAGAAGACTTGAACCTAGTACAGACCGCTGGGGGAACTTCACTAGCTACAGGCCTACAACTAGATTCTGCACTGCTGATTACAACCCTCTGAGCTCTGCCATTCAGCCAGATCTCCATCCACCTCAGTGTCCACTCATCTAACCCACACGTCCTAAGCTTAGCTATGAGGATGCTATGGGAGACAGCATCAAAAGCTTTGCTGCAGTTAAGGAGGACAACGTCCACTGCTCTCCCTTCATCTACCCAGCCAGTCATGCCATCATAGAAGACTATCAGATTGGTCAAGCATGATTTCCGCTTGGTGAAGCCATGTTGACCAGTCCCGATAACCTTCTTTTCCTCTACATGCTTAGAGATGACATCCAGAATGATCTGTTCCATCACCTTTCCAGGTATGGAGGTGAGGCTGACTGGCCTGTAGTTTCCTGGGTCCCGAGAAAGCGAGAACCTCTGTCTCCTCAGAATATGCCTCTATTTACATTTTTGAGCATTTTTATTTTGAAAACATAGTAGTTGTTTTCTGGTTTGTGGAATTAAGACCTATCTATTCTTCTTTTTTATTTGCCTGTCACAAAAAGTTGCTCAATTGTTTGGTAGGCATTTTTTAGTAAACCTGACTCCCTTAGCAATTCCTACTGAATCACACAATTTTAAATTAATTAGGTAAGATGAATTTAAGTCTTAATGCATTGCTTTGTTGTTGTTGTCTTTTTTCTTGTTTTTTTTTTTTTCTTGTTTATTTTGTTTGCAGCTTAAAGATGTTAAGCTAATAAAAAATAACACTGAACAGAAAAAAAATACCTTTTGGTATATACTGCTGAATTGGAGCTGTTCACAACTGATCATTTGCTACATTATCTACCGTTAGCTACTAAACCTTGAGTTAAAGATGAAATGTTAGACAGGTTGGTGGGGGATCCAATGTGGTAACAGAACAAGTGTTGTCTAGTTCACTGGATGTGTTAAAGTGTTCCTTATCAAATTGCAGAAATCTTACTCATCATATAAGAAAAAATCTCTTGGGGGGGGGTCGGGGCAGCGAAGGGTCAGCCAGCCCTCAATAACTGAAATTAAACCGGAAGGTGCTTTGCATCAAGGGACTAACTGTGATGCAGCACTATCTTATAAGACATATATTGCTCTCTGACTATACTTGCTACTGGCTGTTTGCTGAGAGCTATAGGCATCTTTCCAAATACAGGAAACGCATGACATAAAGGATGCCAACGACTGTGAATTAATATTGGCAGATCTCTCAAATAAATGGCAAAAAGAAACTCAGTAGTTTTTGAGGTTCCTGAGAGTCTCAAAACCTACAACACCAATACCACCAAAACTTGTTTTTTCTGGCTAACAGGGTAGTGGGAAGTTTCTGCTGAACCCTAGGAGTTTTGAGATTTAATAGCATCTGTTGTGGCATAGTGCAAAATGGCTAAGGCCACACTAATAAGCTCTTGTCAGTGAGATTTTATGAGCTGGCAAACAAGGAAGTGAGCTATTAATGTCTATTCATTTAGATCATGAGATGAGAATGCTCAGTGAGATTTGTGTATACAGTTCCCCCAAAGGAAAGAAAATGCATTAGTTTTCTCAGACTATGCCTACTGTCACAAAATTGGAAAACTTTAAATGCTTTTTAGGGAAAACTGAGGAGATCCTCTGTTTTTCATCTTATCCTCTCTGATAAGATGAAAAGGCTCTGTAATGGAGAAACTTTCACTAGAGAGAGAGAGAGATCCTATTCCTTTACCACAGGAGGAAGAACAGAGGCACCCTTAACATGAATAAACCTTAAGGACCATATGTAATAACTGAACCAGGTACGTGAAGCTTTGCAATAAATATAAACTTCCAATTCCAAATGAAGTTGAACCATAACTGAGAAGCAGGATTTCACCACAGCCACCACTGAAAGTGAACAGAGAATGTGCGAAGGGGATGGACAAAGTATGCCAAGACAACAGGCTCGCGAGATGTAAATGTGCAATCCACTTTGTATACTTCTTCTCCCATTTCTCTTAAAATCCCTAGGAGGTACAACATTCAGTAAGCCCTTGAGGAATGTCTGTCTTTTCTGAGAAGACTTATAACACTGAGAAAAGGAGAAGGGCAGAAGGGTAACTGCATGAGAGGGGAAAAGCAGTAAAGGAGCACTATGCCCCACTGTACTAGAGTCAGAAGAAAAATCTGCCTGAGGGTCTTTTGCTCACCCTTTTGTTTGACTGAATGAGCAAAGTCCAATATCTCTGGGGTGTCAGCCCTCAGCCTTTGTAATTAAAGCATGATTGCACTGAGGATAGCTTACTTTATCATGGGCTTCTTTAAACAGAATCCAGTTGTGCTGTCTTAACTGTGGTATCAGCCAGTTGTTACTAAAACTTCATCAGTGCTTTAAGCTTTATGACTCTTCATTCTTATGCATCTCAGACCACATCCACTGCATGAACTGCTATTGCCTTTGAACTGTGAAGCATTAGGGCTGCTTCTGTTAAATGCAATGAATTATAATCCAGTTTTGTGCAAATAGTACGTAATATTACACTTCTTGTGGTGAGAAAGTGATGCGAATTCTTTTTTAATTCCGTTGAAAAGCGTTTTAAAACAAACAAGCAAAAATAGAAGTGGCTTTTTTTTTTTCTGATTTTCATTGAAATACTCCCATGGAAAGTGTCCAGCAACTCTAATGATCAGATATATACAGAGTAGGACATTTGGTAAGCACTCCCCTATGACTAGACAGGATGTTGCTATTAGAGAATTGTGATTCACCATCAAAGTAGTCTCTGATGAGATAACAGTTAAGTAATTACATGGTTTGTAATGTTTTCTGAAAGTTAGCTGTGATATAAAAGGTGTAATCTTTGTCTTCTAGGAAGTTTTGATACAAATGTTTACTAGGCTTTCAGGAAGATGATGTGAATTATTTACAACTATGCAAGACAACACACTATTTGGATCACAGGAATAAGTTGTATGGAAAAATCACTGGGTAGCAAGAATGGTTATATGAATGAATGTGTCTTCAACTTTTATATATGTAATGTCATGAAAACAAATCTGTGTCAGGAAGCCATATGGTCCTCTGAAAAGCTTTCAAATGTTGCTCTAAGTACAGAATCTGTACAATTAATGGCAATGTCTTTCTGACAGCTTGACTACATTCGAGCTTTCCTTGATGTTACGCTATGCAAGAATGCTTATTTCTACAGTATCTTTCTATTGACAGCTAGACAGATTTGGTTTTAGGTGCTGAGATGCCTTTATATTATTCTTATATCAATGAAAAGACAAAAAACTACAAAGGAGGCTTGCTAGAGTCTTTATTTTTTTTTTAAATCCATAAAACACATGGAATAATTTTACAGGGAAAAGAAAATGATGTGCAGATTGTTGTGTTTTTCTTAAAAAGGACGCAAATTCCCTCTTATTCCTTAAGTGGTATAATTAACAATGGTACATTCTGATTCTCTTGCTCTGCTTTTATTTTTTTGATGTGATCATCATCTTACAGTAGTTAATTCAAGAAATTAAAACAATTAGATGATGTGGAATTCATTAGATGAGTGTGACCCTAACTCCAGCCTCTCAGTGCCAAGTGAGATAAAAACCCTTGGCTCCAGTTGAAGGTGGATTCCCCTGACTCAAGCTCTGCAGAAGAGGAACCTCATGCTCAAAATGACTCAGCACAGGATATGTACCAAAGGGCTTAGGTGAGGGGTCAGGATCGGTGGGTTGTGCAAGGACTCATAATATAGACCTAGTGTGACACCAGACAAGCAGGGGAGCATAAGCAGCAGCCCAGGGAGATTGCTCCGAGGCACATGCTGTTTTCTACGTCTTCTAAAATTACACACATACCTCTAGAACCGCCTCGAAACGAAGCAGGAGTGATGGTTTAAAGCTCTTGCTCCTTTCCAGGGAAGCTCTATGCTGTAGAAATGTAGCTCATCCATTCCCTCTGAGATAAGCTACTTCAGTGCTGAGGTTAGGAACTGAGCTGGGCTAGGCTACCTCCGTCGCTTAAGCTCTGGTTATACGCCCAATTTATTATTATTGTGTTTTCACAGGGTTTTATTTGAATGAAAAAATGTTTAGCTTATTAGTTATTGGAATCACATTACTATCTTAATGTGTCTTTTTATAGGAACAAAACATATTACATGCTGTTCTGATATTTTTTGTGCCTGCCAAATTTCAGTGAGATGTTCCTGATGTTTGCAATATTGCTTTCAGTAGGTTTTTCTGTTGTATATAGTGAAAAGCAGTAAAATACTGCTCTTGCAGTGCTGTGTGGAAAGGCTTTTATGGATAAAAATAGTGATTTTACCAGTTTAGCCTATTTGAGAATAATGTGCTATAGTGATATCCCCTTTACATACTCATATTTTAAATAGATATTATAATGAAAATCTGATAATAAGACAAACGTGAAAAAGGAGGAAGCATCATGACAAAGAGGAAAGCAGTGTGGTTATACGAAGCTTATTACTGTTTTTACAGTGCAAAGCAAGTCTATAAAGAATGGAACACTGATCTCAAACACACTTTGCATTGATAAAATACTTATGCATTTTTGCATAGTCTTTAGGGAAATAGGCTGTTCTATTGACTTATATTTTTTTTCAGTTAGGCTGATGCTTTAAAATAAGTCATGAAATTTCATCAGAAAAGTAAAAAGCTCTGGTTAACAGCTTATCATAACTAAAAGTGAAACACTTAAACAAAATAAAAGTATGCTGCATAAAAATGATGTGTGGCTCGCACAACTTGTGAGTAATTTTATTAAGCCAGAAAAAAATTACCTCATGGTTAACAAACTGGCTGAATAATAACAATAATAAATATAAGTATTTCCTCTGCTACCACAGACTTTCTATGTGTGCATAGGTGAGTCACAATTCTGTCGTAATTCTGTTCCTTTACAAAACCATAACAGGATAACAGCACTGCTGTGCCTTCACAGAGATGCTATAAGGAAAAAACACTTACAATACCTGAGGCATTCAGGTGCTACAGTGACAAGCGCCACTTAAACCTTTCAAAAAAATTGGCAAAATCATGCATTTCCTCAAAATAAAACCTGCATCTTACATGGGACTGAAAACACCTCTGTGAATATTAGTTTATCTTCACTGTTCGACAAATGGATTTTGCCTTCCTTTGAGGACAACTCAACTCGCACGGTGAACGAAGCACGGATTCCACCCACAACTCCTCTACCTCATTTTTTTTTCGCTTCCACTCCTGTCTCCCCTCTGTGCTCCGAACGAGGGCAGCTCACCTCCCGCCCCTTCAGACTTCCAGGCGTGCGGACGAGCGCAGCAAGCCGGTCCGCCGGCTCGGTGGCTCTCCCGGGCTCCGCGGAGCACAGCACAGCACAGCCCAGCCACCCACCGTGTTCCCACGGAGGGCTCTGCCCTCTCCTCTGAGTCACGCTGCTACCTTCGGCAGGCTCTTGTTATGAAATAACCACCTCTCCCACAGGCACAAGGAGAAATTGCAAACACTTTCAAACTTAACCCTACTTGCTGCGTTCACATAGAAGTCTCGGCCTTTCCCAGTGACTACTCTGTCTAATTTAGGAACTAAATAGAAGGGACTTAAGAGTGACAGCATCTTTCAAACAATACAGCACCTTCTGGCACACTTCCAGAGCTGTACTTGCCAGTGTGTTCAACTCAATCTATGGTCTCTTCTTAAAGAAAAAAAAAGTTTTTACAAAATATCTTACTGTTTTTTAAGCTATTACTATAAAGTCAGTGCTAAGTTAAAACTTTTTGGCAAACTGCAATGATTTGTTTTTTGTTTTGGTTTTTTTTTTTTTCATTTCAGCGACATTTGTACCAAGAGGAAGAACAAATTTTCCTGGCTTCCTTGGCAAGGCAAAGCTTTTCTGCAAACAACATCTTAGAGAACTTAGTAAGTCTTCTCAGCATTTTCCGATCTTTTGGCAATCAATACCGAGTTGTCTCTTGCTGAGGCAACATTGCGCTTTGCCAGCATGCCTCCATTTTCTTCTGTTAATTTTGTGTGGCTGCAAGTAGTACAGGAAGCTCTCACAGACAAGGCACAGCCCAAGAGCCCTGCGGAGAGATCCTTGTGGTAGGAAGACAAGCGCATGAAAGAAAGGAGGAAACTGAATAGTCTAAATAGAAAGAAAAAATTTCTTAAAGAAATCTTTTGCTATCTACATTTCAGTGTATTCTCATATAAACTTTTAACCTTTGACACAAAATAGACATCATTTGCTAAGTGCTTATTTAGTATGCAAATTCTTCATCACTTCTTAAACTCGTAAGTAATAAAGATGATACGTGACTTATAATACGAGAAGAAGCTTGCCAGTGCTGAATTTCCTGTCTGTGCTCTTTTGTTAATTATCATTTTTTACACTCTAAACTCACTGGATTAAATAGCTACACAATAAATTTACAGTGACAGTTTATGAAGCACCCTCCTGGCTACTCCAAGATATACAGCAAGAGTCAAACTTTCAGGGTACCTCTAAATATTTTCTGCATAAATATGGACATTTCAATTTGCAGATACAATTGTGTCCCTGCTTATGTGAGTACAGTGTGCAATCAGATGGGCTTGAATGTTTTGTGCATACATTTTTAGGCCTGCCGAAAATCTGTTTCAAGTCCAAACAGTTATGTAATTTAATGGATCAATCCTTTATGGTCTGCTTGACCATAAAACTCTCTTTCTTGGAGTATCCTGGGTTCAGCTGGACACGCTAAAATGAGCAGAAAGAGAAGTGCAAGGTATTTCAGTAATTTTGAACCAAAATTCTGCAGGTGCTTCTATCTTCTGAATTGTTGTTACATCAGTTACCATACAGTATTTGGTGCATTCTCAAAGTTTCCATGTTCTGCTTTGTGAACTGATAGTCTGCTTTCACAGAACTGACATAAGGAGGAAACTTTTAAAATGATGCTTTTTCCTTTTGAAAATCATAAGGTGATAAAAAAGACTGGGATTGCTACATACAAGCTGACTTGTTGCATAATTTGGAATGAAAATGATTCCACATTCATAGGTGTAAAAAAATACAATTACGCATTTTCCATATTAAAAAATGTTAGAATCTTTGAACTCAGTTACTCTCCAAAAATGAGTAACACTTGAAATTATGTCCTTGAGTATCATAAAATGCCATAAGGCTGTTTATTCTTCCTTTGCGTGTGTGCTTGATTTGCTTCTTGTTGTTCTGCTTCTTGTTTTTTAATGCACCGGAGCTTAGAAAACTTTGTGACCACTGCATCTAAGTTTATAATTTTACAGTAAAATTTTTGAGGCAGACCTGAGGAAAAATTTCTGCATTTTTTTTTCTTCATTTCTCCATTTTCTTCTTTAGTGGTCTCTTGAAAAATCCAGCCTGCAGAAAAGAAAAAAGTGACTAAGAACTATTCAAAGCATACAACCTGTATTGGTAGCATTCATGTGCTGGTTCTTACTACTATTTTAATGCTTTCAGTAAAGAAAAAAGTCATTTAATATTTTATCACTAAAGTACAACATTGTTTTTCCTGGAACGGAAACACTAAAGAGACGTGTCATGACAGCAGACAAAAAAAGTACAGTTAATATATAATAAGCAATTGCTGAATCATTGTTATGCTCACATAGTGTCAAAGGCTAAAACACATAATAATATTTGGTACTCAACTGAATAAATAATACTTTATTTTATACTTGTCAGTTTTTTCAAGAGGTTATGCGTGTTGAAATTTATAAACTGTAACCTTCTAATGCAAGTAGGAACTAAATATTTAGCTTGGAGAAGAGTGCCCACTTGTGGCAATACTTACAGTACAGGCACAAAGAGAAAACCTGGTTATCGAAGGCCACAGCCAGAGCTAATAAAAAATTCCCTTAATAAACCCTTAATCGTACTAAAATCTGTTCTAATTTTTCTTTTCATAAAATACTAGTACTACAGGTTTCAATTGGTTAACATTGCATGTTACTCATCAGAAAAATGTAGTGCTATTAGTTACTTTGTCATTTCTACAAGATTTCATTCCACTTATCAGATAATATTAGTGTCTGTGAGCTGCTAGTTATGAGAAGGAAATGGCAGAGAATTTAAGCATATTTATTTTCGTGAAGACAAGAACAGAATCACAGAATGGTCAGGGTTGGAAGGGACCTCTGGAGACCATCTAGTCCAACCCCCTGCCAGAGCAGGGTCACCTACAGCAGTTGCACAGGACGGCATCCAGGTGGGTTTTGAATGTCTCCAGAGTGGGAGACTCCACCACCTCTCTGGGCAGCCTGTGCCAGTGCTCTGCCACCCTCAAAGGAAAGAAGTTTTTCCTCAAGTTAAGATGGAACTTTCTATATTCAAGTTTGTGCCCGTTACCTCTTGTCCTATCACTGGGCACCACTGAAAGAAGACTGTTCCCACCCCCCTGGCACCCTCCCTTTAAGTATTTGTAAGCATTAATAAGATCCCCCCCCAATCTTCTTTTCTCCAGACTAAAAAGACCCAAGTCCCTCAGCCTTAACGTGCAGCTTACCTTCCACAAAGCAAATATAAGCAGTGCAAGAATCAAGAGTCCAGCGAAGATACTCAGGAGGATAACCCATAAGGGGACTGTACCCGGTGGGAGCTCTTTGGAAATCTTAATCATGGTCTGCAAAGTATTCAGAATGTAAGCAGTAAGTAACTTGCCTTTCTAAAATATCAACAAAGCAGCATGACTTTTGTCAGTGATTTTTTTGTGCAGCGATTTTCCGGTGTACCACTTCATTCTAAGTACAGGAATTTGTAGGAGGGAATTGAGAAAATAATGTCCAATGTGAAACCCTGTATTTACATAATATCTTGCACTTTCTAAGTGCATTCATTTCATGAGGGGTGGCCCTGCTGTGAGTCAGTACCCATTGTTATAATGGATACAGGACTAAAACTTGGTACTGTTGAGTACTTGTAGTGTATGTTAGGGAGGTGCTTTGGTATATTATTTATTCATCACTCAGTGCCTGCCTCCCTGAAAGGTGGCTCCTAAACCAATTAAATGAAATAAGTGTAAAAGGCTGTGTAGATACCAATTTGATTTTAAACCAGTCATATCTGCTGTAAACTAAACTGAAATAAGGAATATTCACATTTAAATAAATGTGACTATATAGGAGTTTGAATTATTTTAACTTAAGAATTTATTAGAGACACTTTATAGTTCAAAAAAGCATTGAACAGCTGAAAACTTAACATTCAACTTGAAATTATGTCTTAAAAAAGTTAATTCTGAAACTCCATGGTTTGTAAAGTCAGCTCTCATCACTGGCAAGCCGCTCAGCTGTGTTTTCACTCCTGGATTGAATTTTAAACTGTCATTTAAAAGAAATGCCTAGATAAAATACCAGCTAATAGTTGACTGTGATGTTTGTATTTCCAAAAATATTTTGCACAAGATGTAATTCACACTGAATATTACTTTGCTAAATTTACTAAATTTTGGGGGTATTAACAATAATAACACATAATAAGAATTTTGCTTAATAATGTACATTGTAATAAATAAGCCCCTGCGTGTACAAATTATCACAGAAAAGCCACTATAAAGGTCTTGGAATAAAGAGTATTAAAGGATAAATAACAACTCTAGCAAAATTAACATTTCTCTTTATACCTGACACCACTACTATCATGTTATATACTTTCTTATCTTAGAAAACGACAGGGAAATTCTGAAAAATAAAAGATCCTGTTTCAAATATGTATCTAGGCTAATGAAGTAGAAGGAAATAATAAAGAAAGAATTAATAAAAAATAAATAAAATACAATTTACAAAGTAAGATCACTTCTAAATGATTCAGGACCATTTCTAAAATACTATCGATTCCTTAAAAGAATATGAACTACACTTTTAATTTACATAGATGCAGGAAGCATTTATACTGCAGCAGGCAGAAAGACACCAGACAGTGCTTCTCACCCAGGTACATTGGTGGATAATGGGATTTTGGTATCATCATCTGACTAGTTCTGACATTTTTACTGTTGTACGAAATAACTTATTTTCATTTAGAGTAGGATAATACATTACAACAGGTAACAATCAGGTCACTAATAATGAATGAAAATGAATGATTCAGTAGCACAATAAATCCTATAAGGAGTAAATCCATGAATTATATGTTCTTACCTCCAGTTTTTGATGGTCATTTCTCAAAATCAGTGATGAGTTCTCACTCCTAAGTAATGCTTTCACAACAAGGGTTAAGCTGTGAATACTTGCCTGAAAGAAGAGAGAAATGGCTATGATTTATAATTAAGTATTTTGAAGTAGAAAGCTTTGTAGAAATGAGAAGGGTGAAAGTAAAACTTAATGCTAAAACTTTGGGAGATGCTTAAAAAATTTGAAAGTCAGTGAAGCTGCTCATGTGTCACACAACACACACACATCACTGTTTACAAGACACCAATACAGTTTTGAACGAGGAGAGAGCAGAGATTTCAAAAAAATATTAATAATCCTGGAATACTACTTAGGCCACAGGGACGGATTTGGACTTTCTAAAACTCTGCTGTATCTCTCCTCCTATTCTGTTATTTTCTAGAGAAAAAAAAAGACACAAAACAGGAACTCAGTATCAGAAATTTATCAGCTGAGCAAAATGGACCACAGCCTGGTCGTTGCTGTCATCAGACAATACTGAGGTGTGGTCTGAAGTGGACTCTCTCTTCTCTGCTCTTTTTGATCAAAAAGTCATTTCTAGACTTGAGAAATCTTTCCAGATTAAAATTCATTTAAAAATTATATTTTTCTATGTACCTCTCCTTATATCTGCTGAATTAGAATTTGTGGATGCATAAATAGCTATTAAAAAAGACCATCAATACATAATAAGTAAGGGGTGTCTTCTTACCATGTTTTGAAATCCCTGCTAAGTACTTACTTTAAGGATAATAAAATGCATGTAACTTAGTTTTGAGGAAATTTTAAAATAGCACAAGAAATTATATCAAATACTAGGGGTCTGTGAAGACTAAAAAAAAAGGAAAGGTATACTTTTAATAGACATTAGAAACATTGGCTGAAGTTTCTCAAACCTAAGAGTATTCTGAATACAAATGGGATTTACTTACTTTTATGATGGTAGGTTTCCATACTCTTAATGAAACATTCACTTGATATATGTCAGATGGGACCAGGGCACAATTAATAGATGCACAGCTGTATGTATCACAGTCCTGTTTAGAAGGCACCAGCATGAATTAATAGGAAGAGACGTTTCACATTAATAAAGTAAAAACATATAAACTACTATATATACATATCATAGACTTGCTATGACACCAGTACTGAACTGATAGTGATTACTGGGGCTTTTTAGGTAAAAATGACACTGCAGTATATAAAGCAAGTTGAGATATTCATGCTGTGGTAGAATAGGCTCAGTTATGGCAGGCTCGCTTAGCCTTGAGGAAGCTCTGCTACTGCAGGGATGCGGCAAAAGGCATCGGCAGAGCTCCTAAAAGATAAACAGCCTGTAACACCAAGTGTTTTTCTCCCAACACTTCTCTGCAGTGTATCTGATCCCTTCAAACTGTGGGACACCTGAGTCTTTCAAGCAGGGCAGGATGTCTGTGTGCAAATTTAAGTATCTTTACTTCCCAGTATTGTTTGGTAGGTGGGAAGGCAGCAGAATTATTTTCAACGCTTTGAAACATTTGCTTAGCCTCGACCTTTAATCACCTCTGTGAAGGACTACTATAAGAATGGCAAAATGCTCTTCTCATGGCATGGTTTCATCTGCACCAGAAACTCAACTTGTGCCTCTATGCCGAGGAGGTAGTATGACGGTTTTCCCCCTGACATGCCAACATAACTACGGCAGCAAAACTACTTTGCAACTCTTCCATCTAAAAGTGAGAGGCTAATCCTCTCCAAATGGGATCATCAATTACATTTCTACCAGCAGCATGGAAAATATGTCAGATCAGAGTGCCAGCAACTGAAATTTTCAACTGGTTGCCTAAAAAAGTTGCAAGGGAGATGAGAAGCTTTCTAAATATTACTATTTATTAATTACAATGGGAAGATAGAAGGAGAAGATTTACTCATGGGCTACTGTCATTTGCACATTTGCTAAATTTAAAAAAAAACACACCCCAAATTCAGTTCCACATACAGTTTTGTAGCCAAATAAAAACTATAGCTAGTCTACATAAAGATGGCTTTTCAGGCTATTAAGACAAAGTGAGTTTGCATAGGTTACAATTTGAGAGAAGCTTTCATATATTTGTTGCAGAAGTACTCAGCTCAAAGATCTGGGTTAATATCTGGGATGAACATATACACTATATCTGGGCTTACCATAATTGTATCCTTTGTAGGTTCTTTTATTTTTGGTAACACAAATGGTTTCCCCATGCTGATCTTTAACGGATCTACAGGGTAACTACTTTGGCAGATGGCATTCTGTTAACAGAAATACAAATATTATTTTTATTGTCTTAATATGCAATCTATTACAAAAAATGCTCTGGAAACAAGCCAACATTAATAATATTTAATATTTAATAACAATAGTATTTACTAACCGCTAAATGCAATAAAACTGCATAGTGCAAGAGTGCAGAATAGGAAATTCAGATGCTGTAGGTATTGAAGTATCATTATTCAAACCACAAATGAGCTTTTTATGAGGCAATTTAACCTCAACTCTATCCAGCTACTTAAACATCTGTAGAAGCAAACAAGAGCTTCCTGCAAGATGACCACGACGTGAACCTGCAAGAACGGGCTATTAGAAGAGCTAAATAGCTTTTGCACGGGAATCCACAGAGGTTCTGCCTCAGCAAGCAGGCAGGCATGTTAAGTGCAGGATTTGGGACCCCCTTTTGCAGCACCCAGGAAGGGGGAGTGGGTGCTGGAGCACTGCTGGACCTCCACAGCTCCTTCAAATGCAGCTGGGGAATCCTTTGGTGTCTTCAGTGCAGGGGAATTTGTTTTTTTCAGTCACTTTCAGATTGCTAGCACAAAGAGGATTGCAAATCCCCTGCAGTGCACTTTGGCACACTACTATCACTAGGGTGTAGCTAGCGGCGGATGAATTGTACCCACAGAGAAAGCAGAGAGTTGTTGAGTTTATCTGCAAACTTGGGTCAAATGTGGTGATTGCCTGGGAATGAAAATAATGGGGGAAGGAATTTGAGAAGAGACACAATATCTTTGTGTTCTAAACTTGAAATATTTTGGGGGTTTTGGATTTTTTTGTTTTAAAGTGAACTTTGAACTTTAATTTAGACTTTTTGGTTTATTTTTCCGTGGTGCAACACCTCAAAACTAAGTGAAATATTTGGAGAGAGGTGCACATGTGTGTGTCTCTCTGAGGGAAAGATAAAAAAAAAAAAAAAAAGAGGTTTAGATCACCACGTAGTGATATTTGGGTCCTTCAGCCATCCAGTTATTGATATAGCTCTAGTTTTAATATCTACAGATCTGGAATCGTGGGATTTTCTGGAATTATGATCTCCTCCAGCTGCTCTGGAGGAATGAAATGGAAAAACTCAAATGAGGGCTCTCATGAAGAACATCCGAAAGACATGACCTACCATGCCCTTCAAGATGTCTCAGTCCCCAGAGATGGAAGAAGCCAGAGGACTGCTAGTGCTGGGGAGCAGACATGCAGGAAAGAAGAGGACTAAACAGGAGATTGAGCTCTAGACATACACAGCAGGACTAGAGCATTTGCAATAAGCACTGCTGACAACGGAGATAATCGGAGGCTCAGTAGGCAAAACCAAGAAAGAAATTCCTATTTGAATTTTTCAGTTCCTTACAAAAATATGTTCAAATTTAAATTAATCATAAAAATAAAAATTCCTGGCTTACTTGAGAATGTGACAATGCAGTAAGGTAGAGAAGAGTGTTCTTGGCTGCTGTTACATTGGGAAATAAGATCTGCAGTGTGAGGTTTGGCATTGGAAAGTGTTCACCTTTTTCAATCTACAAAAAAAAGAAAAATGTTTTGATTAGCACTTTCCTTATTTTGTTGGTATTTGATTGTGAGTTTTTTCCTTTCCTGTGTTTTTCTTTAATTCTTCAAGGTTTGTTTTTTTTTTTTTTTTTATTTTTCTGCAGTCAGTTATGCAAGAAGTGGTGTGATGAACTCTTACTTTACCCCCAAGAACAGCCTGTTGTGAATTAGCAGACACATTCTTCTGTGGTCTTTGGTAATACAATGCTCTATTGTAGGAAATCAAATGAAGAGGATGAAAGGTGACATTTGACATGAACTCCTTCTTGTTATCTTGTTTACTGCACCCTCTTATCATCTGGGACTTCCATCTAAGGTCATTTCATTTCAATTTTTAATAAAGTCCCCAAAATGCTTTAACATGGGAGAGGAGCCACTCTACCAGCAGTGGCTCCTGCTGGTTCCTCCTCAGGTGTGCTTAGGCAACAGCCCTCCTGCTCATGTGCTCCTCTCCCCTGTTTTCCCCTAAGAAGACCACAGGACATATCTGTAAGCTGCTGCTCCTTCTGATCAGGCCTGCTGTGGCCGAGGATGCAGAAAATGCATAGATGGAATTGCTGGCAGGGAAATTGGTGATCCTGTCTCTGAAGTGGACGAGCTTAATAAATATTCAAGAACCTGTTTAACTTTTCTTCTTCTGACTAGTCATTTGTGATAAGCTGCTTGCAGCGATGAGTTTTGCTTACAAGATCATAAACGGTATGCTCTGCCATCCACCAGATTTTACATTCAGAAAGCAAAGGTTTTGAAATGAGATGAATAACAGCAACAAAAGGTTCAAGACTCTGGATTTTAACTTTTAGCCTAAAAAAACATAGCTGAGTAAAAGACTGTAGGTGGACTAAAAAATAGAAAAAAAAACACTTTGTCATTGCTATTTAGTGAGAGTGAAAACTTTCCCATGGCCAACTTTTTACAGATAGAAGTTGATACAGAGACTTTTATCCTTTTTATATGGGACCCTTGTTAAGCTTTGGATTTGACACTGGGAAACAAGGATACTCTCAAGATAACTAAATTCAGCCCTACTACAACTTGAGGCTGAGCTTCTAGTCCATTCAAGATCTTTTCTAAGTGACTTCAGTTTGCAGTATTCATTCCATTAGGAAGACACCATTCTGGTAGCATGGCATTTGATTTTTGCAAACCTGAGTGGATTTTGGAAATAGTTGTTCTAAACTCCAAAGAATGTAAGTTCTCATCTACCATGGCGTGCTCTCTTTACCCCGCAGAGGAGAGCAGCTGGGAACTCCACCAGAACTACTCAGCAGGGATAGACCACTCTGAGAACCTCTGACTGACCTTACTCCAAAGCACGCATGAAAAAAAGGTGTTAAACACAAAACACCCATGTAGAAGATTTAACATATTGCATAGCTTCTATTTAAGTAATAGGCTATCACATTAAGCAATTCAAACCAAATGAAAGAAAAAATGAAACCAGTAACTATATCATACAGTTTTGATTGTTTCTTACCCTATAATGTAGAGTAACTTCATCCCCAATCTGTTCTGTTGTGTTAATAGCAGTAGGCACAGTATCGTTTGCTGCAATTATAACATGGTGCTCTTTGAAAACACTGTGGGTTAAAAAAAAACACACAAAAAAAACCCCAATAAGCACACAAACTTCAGAAAAACTTCAATAGTTAATAATGTAGGTCTTTTCATTATTTCATGAATCCTCCAGGACTAGTCTTGCTACTTCCTTGCTACTTCCTTGCTACTTGTTACTTGCACTGCTACTTCCACTGAAGTTCAACTCAACCATTTTCTGAGCAGTACTCACTTTTTATTATGTACATTTGTTCAGATAAAACTACAAAATGAGCAAATATTGTTCCCAAAAATAATACATCAGGGCCTGATTTTGCTGTTCTTATTCTAGGTGTGCAGCCCCTTATCCTGAGCATTGCCATATGAAACAGGCAGAGTCCTATAAAAGACAGAACCAAGTAAAAAGAGAACAAAACAAGCATATTCTAAATTCAACCTTATTTCCTATGGGACAAACAAAGGCTTGAACCATGAAATGCATCCAAAACGAATTTGACTTAATTATTTACAATTATGCACCATGCAATGTAGTCTACTGATAATATTTATGTTTTTCAGGGATGGAATTCAACTGAATTTTAGCTATTTCTGAAATAAAGTGCACAACAAAACCTGCATCAAACTCTATGTTTGAATTGATAAAAGCAAACCCTGAGAATCTCAAATTAAGGCTAATTTTTGAAGCTGGAAATCAAACACCACACCATGCAATATTGTAGTGATACAAACTCCGGGCCATCAGGAAGCTGGAAGCATTTGCTTTCTTATGTCCCTGCAACACCTTTGAATGAATAGAGCAAAGTACAAGAATCAACAACAGCTGCTGTTGTACTTGCAAACTGCAGATCAAATTTAAATAGATAAAATGGAGATACAGCAAGATAGGGACAGTAACTGCTCCATTATTTCATGTAACTGCTCTTTTCAGTGAAGCCCGAGCTTCCTCTTCGTGAGCCTGGGAGCTGTCACCTGTCGATACTGAGCATGGCTCAACAACAAAACAACACTATCTTCTCATTGAACACCTGCTATTTACTGTGCTAGCAGATAAAAGTACAAAGAAGCATCAATACCTTACAAATATTAATCCTACTTCATATTTTACTGGAATTGTAACGTGTCCTCGGTTGTCACTCAAGGTCTCAGGTGGTTCTTCGCTGTCACTAAAACAAAATAACATATGCCACTCGGATCAGACTGTGGAGACACAACACGACTACTAAGTGGGAAGGGATATTAAGAAACTGAAATATCTACAACCCTGGGTATGAAAAAACACTACTCATTTCCAGTTAATTACTATCCCCTAGAAATAAATTCAAAAGACTATTTCCAGTAACTGAAAAGTTAAGTTCTGCCCCAGTCCCAGCTCAGAAACGCATCTTTGTTAAAGTTACAGTTGACTGAATGAAAATGGGCCAAGTAAAGGCCACCACTCTCACACCATCCCTGGATTTCGCAGGGAATGCAAACACTGAGGGCAAGTGCATTCCTTTATCACAGACGTCTTCTGCAATGCTCTTTGAAGGCCAGACCTTTTTGTTTAGCATAAACTGTGATTCATGCTAAAGCGTGCAGTAATTTTGTAAGAGGATAAACCTTTTCTGAAGGTAAACCTACTGGAAATTATGACTCATTTGTGAGTCTCAGGTTCTAGAGACACACAGCTATTTATTTAGTCCACTCAGTTCGCTGCTGGCCCAAGTACATCTGTAAAGGTCTACAGATTGTTTAACCACTTCTGAGTTCAGAAAAGTCATCACACAAATCTGCAGAGCTTTCTAAGAAAAAAAAAAATCAGAAGGTAAGCAAGTAATGACTGCAACTAACCTTGTTGCATATACGTGAACAGTAGCATTTTCCAGGAGATACGATGCATTGAATTGGAATGATATTTTGAAGGAAATCTGTTTAGAGAAATACATTACACATTTTAAAAGGGAGAAAAAAAAAAGAAAGAAAGAAAAGCACACTAGTAAGATTTGATCTAATGAAAAATGAGCAAATTTTTGCTACTTTGACCTATGGAATCCTTATTCACATTATAACACTTTTCTGTGAATTAATCATTTTTTTGAATCTGTCCCAACCAAGAAGCAAATGTAATAGCTACCACTTATTAAACAGAAGCCTCAAATTTTCAGAACTGAGAAGCCTCAGTAAAACTTATTATATTGTATATTAGAAATACATGGCTAAATAGTTCTTAATAGAAACCAACTCATCTTGCAAGCATTTTATCAAAACTATCTTTTTTTCTCTAATGAGGAAGAAACAAAGCTACAAAGCCTGGCAATTACAGTGGAGATGAACTGTCTAGAGAAGGCTGCTGGAATCTCACTTAATATATGGTAAAACACCTAGAATACAGAACAGAATGTTTAAAATATATATATATAACTATGTATTATAACTAGGGCAAACCTATCACAATTTGGCACTACACAAAATTTGGGAACACTGTCCCAAACACGTCCCTGTTCACATCCTGACACTTAAGGGTAATTTTATATAAAGCAAAAGTCTTACTATTTGTTACTCTACAGAATTTTTCAGCTCAGACTTTTCCTTTTCCTTTAATGTGCACAAATCTTTGTTATAAAGTGACCTAAGAAAGTTGTCTTAGACATTTCTTCATGTTAAAAAAAAAAAAAAGAGCTAGGAAGAGGCTTTAAAAAGGAATGTATTAGGGATGCTTATCAGTGAATCAGAGATTAATTGATTTCTGAATGCAAAGGAGAGTATGAAATTTCTAATGTTGGGGATCTATAGCTACAGACAAACTCACAACTGAAGCATGAAAGGAAAATGCAAAAAACCCAGTAAAGCTGGGAATGGAGGACTGTGGGCACTGGGATTGGGCAGTACGCTTATTCGGCTGCGAGAAAGCAACGGCTGACTTAATTTCTACAAGTCCAAGGCACAAGTTGGAGCATGTATGTGGGAGACAATGTAAGAGGACATCTCTCCTGGTCGTCCCTCTGTTATGCATCTGCAACGCAGACCTGATATGACAGAGGAACAGACAAGAAACTGCCAGGAAAGACAGTTGGTCTTATTTGTACGTGATTTGGTATTTCCCAATTCAGGATTAGAACTATTTATGCGAGGCTTAGGTGTGTATTTCCAAAGCCTTAGTTTAGCTAAAGCTCCCTCTCTATTCCAGCAGGAGATACAAACATCACTGGAGCTGTTTGAGCTGGAGCTCGATTTTAAGCGGAGTGCTTGCGGGAAAGGCCTCTCATTCCCCGCTGCGCAGAGGTGAAGTCTTGATGCCTGGCTTTGGCAGATCCACGTTAGCATTTCTACACACCAGCTTATTCCATTTTCAACCAACTGACTAAATTTTATATAGGAAATAACTAAAGTCATAGGCTCCAACCTGTGGAAAGGCACAGTATCTAATGTCTTATCAGTATACCCTAACTGATAGTCTCTACACCTGGAGACAGACCCTTCTGACCAGGTGTGCCACTTGCCTTTGGACAGTGTCAAGGATGGCAATATGCATCTATTACCTCCTGACATGCCACAGCTCACTGCCCAGGGACTGAAGATCTGATATTTTCCTATCTGGCTCAGTGCAGTTCATATAGATAGCTTGGGAAACATGAATGGACAGGTTTTGGGGTGAACACAAGAGAAAATAAATTCAGAGGTGATGTGGACTGCCCTGGCCTTTGAACAACACGAAGCAAGGAGAACTTGCACGCAGGGGGACTTTTTACCTCTTCTGCAGGTTTTAGAAATGGATATCCCACTTTGCAGGTGATGTTGTGATTAGACTCACAGCTATCTTTCTGTATGTCCTAAAGGAAAAAGAAAGAGAAATCATGACCATGTGCAAACTCTTTTTAAATTTTGACTAAGCACCAAGGGCCTGTTGAACATATGTAGCACTGCCGCTTTTCATTGTCAAAACATCATAAGAGTCAAAGCTTTAGTTGAACTGGAACAAAAACAGGAAGCCACAACTTCTGCAAAACAGTTTCCACCTATGGATATCTGCATCAATTAGTAGCCATTATTCCCTTACAGTGAAAGTGTTTGGAACATTAGCAATTATATACAAACTGGATAGCATGCAAATTAGTCATGGGGTCTAGAAGATCAACATATGTATAAGTACACAGTTTTTACATGTAATTTTGTGAATGTGTTCCTAACTTGGCAATAAAAGTGACATTCATTCTCCATAAATTATTGACACAGGGTCAGCAACAGTGCTATGGATCCCTGACTTCTCCTAATGTGCAACATCAGGACTGTTGATAGAAGACAAACATCTCCCAGTGTTTTCCACCTGAACTGAGGTGAATTCGTAGCATATCTCCTGAGGCAGGCAGAAAAAACAGCTACTTTGGAAATGCAGTCTGAGGTAGGGATGAGGCAGGCACTGATATATGCTGCTTTACCAAGACAGTGCTTTTTCTATACATGTGCAAAAGGAGAATTCTAGAGGCACAGAAGCCGTACTGATGAATAATAAGGCATTGCTGGCTCTACAGGTACAGAGATGATTCATGGTGCTGACGTTCATCTAAGACGCGGGCACTTACTGTCTAAGTGTCATTGCGAAACTTGCGTCTGTAGTGAACGGAGGAGAGGCAAGAGGCCCCTCAGGTCAAAATAAATACACTCTTTTAGAGGGATAAGCGAGGACAGCACTTCCAGGCAATCTTTTCCAATCAACTGAGATGATACCAGATTAGTGAAATTCAGGCTTAATAAAAAGGCTTCCTCAGATCTCCCTAGCAACATAAGTTATGATAAATGTGATAATGTGAAAAATTCCTACCTCAATGCCAGCAAAAATAATATTTGGAGAATATTGAACCAAAACTCTGGTGTTATAGGCACTGTCTTTTTTGTTCTTCACAGCGAGCTGGATGGTGAACTTATCATTGCGTGACTTTACAATGAATGGAGAAGAGCTGTAAAATAAAGTAAGAATGTTTGACACCTTAACTTTTGAATATGTTTTTAACATAAAGAGGAACTTCTTTCAGTGTCCAGACTATATTGTTTCTGATTTGGAAATTATGCCACAGTATTATATTAATAGACTACAGAATTTGTAATTTACATAGAAATTTTGTACAGATATCAAGTGACACAATAAACCCAGTGTAGTTACCTGTCTCCAGCTATGCTTGCTTTTACATTCAGAACAAGATCTGAAATGCATTTATTTTTGGCTCCACAATCTTTTGTGAAAGGAATCTGCAACGATAGTATTTTTATTCTCAATTTTAATATATTTATTATTAAAATTAAACACTTCCATTTTAATTCATTATCTAATTTTATGTAAAGTCTTCTGTTTGACAATCAAAGAAGCCTTCCTTAATATTAATCAGTTACACATGCCAACATCCTGTAAAATGCACAGGTGAAACATAAGCTTTTTACTCATTCCCTTCTAAGTGATTCATCTAGATCAGAAAAAGGGGCAATACTAGAAGTACGGATGATGCCAAGCACCATCAAAGTAAATGACTAACATTCCCCTGCTCTATCTATGTAAAAAATGAGAATAAAATTGCTTGTACTCTCGTCTATCTTCAGTTAACTCTGGACAGCTTTAAAACCCCAGGCTGGTTCCCAAGTACATTGAATTAAGCTCTTCACTCCTGAAGACTGTATTCAGAAACATCTTCTGGACAGGCTCAGTGACCCTCCCTCTTTAGCCAATTTGTGGACAACACTTTTGGCTCTTGTGTAGGCTACGTATTTTACCTCAAATACTTTGGTTATTAATACAGAATTTTGCTGACTTACATATTCAGATATTGAATTTGGCAGGTTGCTATCAAGAACAGGTCCACTCTCTGGATCAGAAAAATTGAACTCCAGCAAAACCTTTACAGAGTCCTGAAAGTCAGGTTTATCCTAGAACATAAAGAAAACAAAATTGCTGTTATGGACATTCACTTTAATAACTAAGGAGGCTAAAAAAAACCCCAAAAATGCTGAGGTAAAATATTTTTCAGTCACACTGCCGCCATCCTTGCTAGAGAAGCATTTGAACGCTTGCAACTGATGATAAAGCATTTAATGTGCAAGCCAATCCTTATAAATATCTACTAATGTTTTTTGTGTATCTCATCTCATCATAAAAATTTCACATAGTCTGAGCATACCCAACACAATTTCATTTAAGAATGTCTCAGAACAGTCAACTTATAGACTTTCCTCTTTTAGTTGTGCAGAAAGAATCAGTAAGATGAAGAGCAGCGGTAACGCCTTGTGTGAAGTCAAACTGAGGCCTGCTGTTAGGACAGGTATTGAATATTCAAGCAAATTCTGAGTGTCGTTTATCACTAGTTTTGAATTATGATACGACTGTGTAGTCACTAAATATATTAAATGTGGGCAGCTTATAATACATGTCTCCGTTCACTCTGCACATTAGTTACAATCTGGGCAATTTCATACTCACAGTTGCTAATTACATTTCTGTTTTGCAGTGAATAGGTATTCTCTATCCCAGAACTAATTTGTGAGGGTTTTTACTATATTTTAGTAGGAGGAATTGCACCAATATGCAAACTAGACTTCCAGCTCACATGATCTTGGTGAGTTTTGAATGCACCTATCCTACTAACCACGATAGCTGCTTGGTTCCTCTAAGTGTTTTATGCTCTTTCTTAAGACAGACACAAACAAAGAGACAAACGTAAATAGACTGTACATATAAGTAAATAGTTTTTATCTATATACATATACAAATATATAAATCCTAAATAATAAACAAATTTTATGTACATTCCTTAAGATTAATTCTGGATGCAGATTATGATGTCCAATTTACAATTAATGGAATGCATTTGGGTTATTATAATGTCATCATGAGAAAAACACTTTAAATGATTTACTTGCCAACATGTAGAAGTTATGTTTAATACATTCTGACCCTTTGATAGTTATATTTTTTTGCATTTTCCTTTCATGGCTTTCTGTGAACAAGCTTCGAGATATTTGTCTTTGTGAGTCAAGAGTAATCCAATACTGCAGACCTGCAAAAGAAGTTGAGATCAATATTATGAACCAATTTGCCTCTACACACTCTTTTTACCCAAAGTATCTTAAATACACTTTGAATAGTGAATTTAGAAGAGTTGCATTCCATTTTTGGAGAAATAAATAAATGCAAGCATAGCAGTTTTATAGGATAAAGATTTCATAGCTTAGTGCTTATCTACTTACTGGATTCAAATGTATCTTCCTTCGACTTTAGTCTGGTCTTAAAACAAATAGTGGCATTTATGCATATTGTTTTTCTTTTATTTATTTGACAATTTTGTTGTTGGATATTGATGCTTTTGGGTGTAAATTGCATGGAAACATTTACTTCAGCCACATCACGAGACCTTAACAAGAACACAGAGAGAAAGTGCCTTGAAAATAATAGCAGCAACTTTTTTCAACTTAAGAATGAACTTACAAAACGTGCAACACTCAACATTAAAATACCTCTATATGATGGTGTAGACAAGTAATTAACTATACGCTCTATACACAGTACCAACAAGCAACAAATTACAGAGAAAACGGTCACAGGGTTTCTCCACAGCGCTGTACTTGTTTCAGAACAGATACCGGATGAAACATTCTGAAAAGCATTTAAGCAACTCCATAGAGCCAGTCCCATTTTAAAAGAGACTGAAGGCCCAGACCCGTCCTTGAGGATATCCACAGAGGAACATACTATTATACACAAGCTGGCGGGTAATGTGCCATCTCTTAGGCTGTGGGTACATAAACACGTTGGGATTCACTACCACTTTGCTTCCCTTTAACTCCCCTTCGCCCCTGTCCCTGCAATGCATGCCTCTCCCTTTGCTCTGGCTCAGTTCCCTGTTGGCCTTGAGATAGAGTATGCCAGTGTATTAAACCAGCTGAAAATTTAGCTGGCAAAATAGCTTTCTTCAGATTTGTGACCTAAAGAACGCAGCGAAGGGGCATGTCATTGTGTTCACACACGGGGCTTTTAGAAAGACAAACTACCAGATGAAGGTCAGGAGAAGGTGGCAGCTTGAGGATGGTAGCAGGACCTAACAAACTTGATCACCCAGCAGGTGAGTTAGGTGGAACAGCAAGACAGGGAGAGCAAGGACTTGGCTTAGCAATTGCCTTACCAGAGAGAGAAATAGTTTTAGTTGTGCTTTAGAAATGAGGGATTACATATTACCTTGTTTATTTCTCTTACTGGCATTTTTATCTTCTCCCTTAAAAAAATATGCTGTTCATTATGCCATCTGAGTCATGCTCTTTTGTAAAGAAAATGAATTAATTTTTAAACAGTAAGTTTAGTTAAATTTTTCGAAGATTTTCTGGAGGGAGACAAACTAGATGTTTCTTGTTAGGAAGTCAAATGATTTTTCTTAGTCACCCCGTTACATTTGAACCTGTCCTTGATATTGCTAATAAGATAATATGCAATCTACTGTGAAAAAGAGAACACTAAGGGTTTTTTCCTATTTTCCTTACTGCCACAAGTGGAATCAGTTTCTATTTTGAATATGGTCTAGGAGCACAAGACCTTCATACTCGGCTAACAAGGTTTCTAAAACATTCCTGTATTTATTACTGTTATGCAGTAAGTTTTATATTCGTGCCTCCAGAGAGACGTGAAAACATGAAGATTCACAGCCAGTGCCAAAGCATGAGATGAAACCAGTATCCTCACAACAGCCCAAACAGTAGTGCATGCAAGTTACATCAGTATCCCAAGACAAATGGTTATTTTCTGGCCTGACAGCTGCTGTGAGTGTCCATACCAGAAGAGGGCAGCCCCACCAAGGCCTCCAATGGTGACATCAATCAGCCCGTCATCGTTTAAATCCATTTCTCCGTGCACAGACTGGCCAAAAAATTTCAGTTTTTCCCCATCTCCACCTGATGCAATACGCTGTGAAAAGCATTAAGATGTTTATGCCGTGCATATTTAAGGATTTTTTAAGAATATTCAAGACGCATTTGTTGGCAGTTAGGTAGCATTTAGAGTCTTTAAATACATTAAATTTTCATTACAATACTCCTAGACCAGTTACCATGGTGATGAACACACTATAAAGTTTCACAATTGAAAAATACCTACTTTTCTGGCTGTACAGAACATTTCAGAAGGTTTCTAATAAAAACATGCAAGTATATTTTCTAACAATATTAGAGTAAAATTTGTTTAAATCATTATGAGTTTAAAAGTACAGAGCATTTTTAAAAAGAATCTGTAATGACGGGTCAAGTCATAGTTTGATTCTGTGTCAGGAGGACACGGGAAAACAGGATTTAAGCTACATAGACTTAGCAGCGGCTGCCAATCTGTAAAGTTATACTTCATACCTGTGAATATTTTTTACTGATTGTGTTACCACGGCCATGATAAATATAAACAGCTCCCCGATGATCATCCTCTAAGGGAGAACCTATTACAATGTCATTATATCCATCAAGGTTGAGATCCTTCACTGCAGCAATCGCAGTCCCGAAGCGTGCCCCGCAAGGCTCATTTTTAAGAACTTTGCAGGTGTCCTGTTTTAACGGCGAACAGCATGTTTGCTTTATAGGTTCGAGGCTCATCTGATATTCAAACTTTGTCTGTGAAAGAAGAGATTCAGAGTTTGTGGATTTCCATCAACATTTTAGCAATGCAGGCTGTGAAGAGCGCCTGTCCAGAAGACCAACTGATGAAATAAATGAAACAATTACATCCTACTCCTAGTGATTGACTGCACTGTAGAAACTGTGATTCTGCAACTACAATTCAAACGTTCCTTCTGAGCAGTGGGTGGGAAAGATATTCTTGCTCCCTCTCTTTCTGCATCTAGATGCTTCTGCATATTTCTTGAAGTTAGAATTTCACAGGAAAACATAGTATCATAACAATATTTGGATGTTATTATAAGTAAACCACTTCATTCTTAAGATAGTGTAAAGGGTTCTTCTAAAAGTATTCTCTTGATCTGATAAGTAAGCCAAGTTTCTGATGAAACACAGATGGCAATACTGTTATTCCAGAACAAAAGACAGCATTTCTCTTACATAGACTGAATTCTGTCCTCAGAGACAGATACTCCATGGCCTAACATACATATTCCTGTGGTTCAGTGTGCATCCTAGGCCAAACACACACACAGAGTGTCCTGGTCTATGGTACGTAACCAATCTGTCCAAGAGATTGGTCCCATGAGTTCCATGTTAGAGATTAGCAGCAGCAAGCAGTTGCTGCATGTCCTTTATTTGGAGGTGGATAAAACGAAGCACAGGAAAAACAAATTTAAAACCCTCACATTACTCGAGGACATGGAATTCTTGTTTTCTCGCCAACCCTATTCACCAGCAATTTGTTGTTAGCAACATGCATGTAGAAACTGGAAGAATTCCTTGTCAAACAGATCCAGTCTCTTCAGGTCATTTTCTTGCAATAGTATTTTAGGAGACCATCATTGCTAGGACATATTTTGGTAACTGTTATAACGATACAGTATGGCACTGGACTAAAAGAAGAAAAAAAGACGAAAAGGTATGCATAGACATTGGAAGGAGAGACTTATCAAATTAAGAAGCTGAGGTGTAGCTGGTATATTTCTCAATCTAGTTGTGACATGTTTAAAAGCTGTTGGATGCATGGGGTTTATCTCTAGGTTGGTAAGCAAGTCACAAGGATACTGGAGCAGACACTTTTAGGATGGGTCAGCCTTACTGTTCCCTAAGCCGCAAAAGCAAAAGGAAAATGCGATAGAAAATTAATCCTATAAATTTGCATCTTTGCCATATTGCAGCTTACAGGGTATAGTGCTTATCTAAATAATACACTTGATCAGAAAAAAAGGTGAGAAAACAAAAGTTTTAGAAGAAATTTTTCAAAACCAATCTGTATTTTACTCTCAATTGTCAAAACCAGGTTTCTCCGTTTTCAGCAGGTCATCTTCCCCAGTTCACCTTATCATATTTCTTTGAAATAAGGATATGAAGACAGTAAGGAGCATGTTCTGTTCCTGGTCAATAAACGCCATCCTTACCTTGTTCAGACCATAAACATATACTTTCCCTTGCTCCTCTTTTTCAGTTCCCATATATGTAGGAGCTCCAACAAGAAGAAGGTCTGTAAATGAGTCCCTATTGATGTCGATTGTGGTAATAACACCCCCAAAGTATGACCCAATCTGCATGAAAATATAAGATATAAATCAGAGACAGAGTCAGCAACATCATGAAGTGTTCCTATTTATAGACCTGTTTTACAGTTGCTTACAACAATGTTGAATGTTAACCATCAGGCAGAAATTTTCTTGGCTACCTAGACCTTTTTGGTCTGTTTGCCTTTGAAGCTTGTTTTCTGTGTTAGGGTTTGTTGTCAAATTTTTTTATTTAAGAATGGTCCATTCAACTTTCAACTCTCCTGAGTTTGAGAGGTACAAATGGTGCCTTCCACCTGCTAAGGCAAATAGGACCTCTTAAGACAGCATTTGAATAGAAGCATCTTGGGGAAACTAGTTTTCTCTTCAGTCCCAACAATAATACATAGAAGGAGCAAAATCAATGGTCTTAGGCTTGCCGGGGAAAAAAGTAGGATGGTGGACAAAAGCGCCAAGACAACACAGTGCCGGCTGTCTCCAAAATTCCCAAGTTGCCACTAAATGCAGAGGAACAAGATCTACACGAAGAGCTAGATACATTCATAGACTGGGTACAAGGTGTGGGATTTATCTGATTACATTCACTTCACAGCTACGCTAGACACCCCGCCGTTCCTTTATACTCAACGTGAAAAGCAGTCTCTTCTACTGCAAGATGCATGTCATTCTACAGAAGATGCTTCAAGTAGGCCAGATCCCTCAAACCTTAAAAATGCCTACTTGACTCTAAAAGGACTGATTGATCAGCTGAGTTGCAGATACCAACTAGAGGTGAAAATCAGGTAACCTGAATGATCCTGAAAGAAGCTAGTACTGCAGTCTGGGGAGACCCAAGTAGGCAGGACTTTCAACTCTTGTATGCATAATATTAAAGTACCATCTTTAATTATGTGATTACATGTTGGGTTTTTTTTCCTGCAGGAACAGCTCTCATTGAGCTCTACTCAATATAACAAGCAGCTATTCAATATTTCATGCTATTCCAGCTGATGCTCTCGCACAGAACCCTGCTTGTTGCACCCGTTTCCTGCCAGTGACATTCCCCTTCCGCTCAGCAGAGAAAATTGCAAGTATGGAGATGGCTACAACCACTTTGACACTGGTGAAGGTTTAACACTCAAAGAGAAAATTTCCAAGGGTCTCTGAGTACTGTAGAGTCCATTTTCCATTACTTACTATACCAGAGCATCTACCTAACCTTTCCTTCTGATCTTGCTTACAACTCCCAGTTTCATTTGCTGTTCTGATGCAGAGTTCTCATCTGAAATAATTATTTGTATTTCACATGCCATATTACTCTCGTATGTTAATAATGAATGCATACTTACTTGTTCTCCATTTAACCTCTGAAGTACTCGTACCTCTCTTCCTTCCATTTTATAAATGATAACTTGGCCAGTGTGATTGTATCGTGGCTGTCCTGCTATGTACAGTACACCTCCAGGTGTCAATGCTGAATTCACAGTATATCCTAGGAAGCAGAAAAGAAGTCAAGAAGATGCAGTACACTCAGAATGCATCAGAAATCCTTGCTGTGATTCAGAGCCTTTTTAAGGCTTATTCTACAACTAGATGTTTAGCCCTGCTTATGCTAGAGAATAATAGCAGAGTTAATTAAAAGGGCTGGATGTCTGTTTGCCTACAGTCTTGGAGTCATGAGCACCAATGTGTTATTAAACCCGTTCACAGGCTGGTGAGTCATGTTCACTTTGCCATTCTTACACACTGTAAGAATGTGACGGCACTGATGAAATAGCTCGTGAATAGCTGCTTGAAAGGCTACTTTCAAAGAACAGTTGTCACCAGCTTACCGTCAAGGTGATGGAGTCTTCCAAGTGTGATTCCAGGGGCATTTTGAACTTAGCTCTGTTTAATATTAACAACAATTTAATAACTTGTGTGAAGGAAGACTTAAAAAATTGGCAGATGGATCAAAACTTTAGCAGGGTTGCAAGAATTATGGAGGATGGGACCTAAATTTAAAATTAATTTACCAAATTTGAGATAAAAAAAATAGCTAATGGCATTTTGCAAAAAAGACAAACCGTTTACTTAGGGCAAAAAAAGAGAAATTATTCTAGTGTTGACTCTTCATCAGTGAAAATATGGCTTAAATGAGATATCAGAGCAAATATAACCACAAGGTGTAGAAAGCAAGACCTAGAGGAGACAGGTGGCCACTGATGATTTTTGGTAGAAAAGGCTGAGAGGAAAACAATGGCCTGCCAATATGCAAAACATTATTATAAAAAAGATAGTGATAAACTGTTGTTCTTGTCCATTAAGTGAGAGAAATTTTAAACAAAGATTTAGACTGAATAACTACCACGGCATAAGAATACTAGAGGAATCTGTGAAAATCTCTGAACAAATTAGGCATCTCTATTGGGGAAAGTCTAGATATACTTAGGTCTGTAAGTATTTGGACTAGTTTTTTGATTGCGGACGTAATATTTTTTTTAAAAAAAGAACAGGAAAAACATACAGTGGACATGTCCATACATTATAAATTTTCCCAGGCTCCTAGAATGTAAGATAATATTCTGTAAGTCACTCCTTGTGAATGAGATTTGACCGAGGTCTTGTAGCATTTGTTGGAAAGTGTTATAAGATGCGCTATTTCTCTTACCTAGATAAGCTGCAAGGGGTTCATTTTTTTCTGAAAGCCTGTCACGAAAAGTGTCATTAGTTGGCATTGAAATACCACTGTCCTTCACCATGAGCACTGTGCCATTCCAGTCATATGCTCCAACTGCTCCAAGCATGATCCAATCCTTACACAGAGAAAAACAAAAAGCCTGTTTTCTATGTGAACCACCTTTAGATGTTCATTGATCATGATGCTCACATTTGGGTAACGCTTCCTGTACACTTACTTATTTACCCCTGCTTTTCCTATTATAGTATGGCCCCTACAATCATAGTATGTCTCCCCTTTTTGTTAAAAACACCCAACTTAAAGAAAAAAAAAGGGGGGGCATGCAGGAAAAGCCGCAGAATGGAGCACAGCTCCTACAGCTTCAGCCTACCATTCCAGGCCAAACAAAAAGACAAGAGGGACTTAGCAAAGCTAATCAGAGAATACAACACTTAAGTGAACTTCCCAGACAAACTTTCAGAAACTTGAACCTTTCTCTGTTGAAACTTTGGGTCTTGTATATTGTGCAAGAGCCTTTGGTCAATGAGAAATGGTTTGCTCACCTTTCTTGCCCAAAAGGCACGAACGTAGCGTTCTAGGTAAGACAGACACCAGAGACCCTGAGTCTGTCAACGCACAGTGACAGGACAAGGGACAACTGTTTTAAACTGAAAGAAGGTAGATGTAGATTGGATATAAGGAAGACTTTTGCAATGAGTGTGGTCAGGCACTGGCCCAGGTTGCCCAGGGAAGCTGTGGCTGCCCCATCCCTGGAGGTGCTCAAGGCCAGGTTGGATGGGGCTTTGAGCAACCTGGTCTAGTGGGAGGTGTCCCTGCCCATGGCAGGGGGATTGGAACTCAATCATCTTTTAGGTCCCTTCCTACTCTAACCATTCTACAATTCTTTGATTCTACACTTTATGCAAAAAATAACCGGATTATTTTAAACTCCAAAACTTCCAACAGCAAACAGGACTGTACAAAGAATTCTGAAATATTCATTCCAAATTCATGCCATCACCAACAAAAATCTACTTTGTAAAAGAACTTCTATTTTCAAACGCTTTGTTTACCTGAGAATAATGAGCACTGAAACCAGCTTGAGACATTTCCATTTCAAATGAGGCTGCCTGCTGGTCTGTTGTTGCTATTAAACAGAAAAAAATAAGTTTCAAAATAAATTATTTTCAACCTGGAAAAAAGTGTCTGAATAGTGTAATAAAAATGCTCATATGATAGTAAAGGATAACATAATTAGCTAGAATATTCAGTGAATATATCTTGCCATAGTTTTTTATAATAAATGCAGAAACTAAGATCTGTTATAAATGCTACCATTAAGTATGAGAGTTTCCATTTTATGATGATGTCTCAGAACTTGTCCAAGAAATATTTCTGGGCTAAAACTGACCAGATTTGACCTCAGGCTGATGGTAAATATGTTTGGAATGTTTGATTAATGTGGTTAAGCCATTTTCCACTTGAACTAAACGAACAATAAAACACCAGCCATGTAACCCTTGCCTTGTATTCAAGCAACTAAAAATTCGTAGGCAGCTGGTAGAACTTTAAATGAAAAACATTTGATGTTTGTATGAACCTTTGTAAAAAACAACATAGGAAAGTCTCAGCTGTCCAAGATTCAAAAGCCTCAGGGAAAGACTTGGGAACTATAATCCTGCCCAGAAAGCTGTATGAAAATCTTCCCGTTTCTCTTAAGTGACTTTGAATAAGAAGAGGTGTCAGGTGATTCAATACTAGTTTCAGTATCTTGTCAGGCTGTCATATGCTAGTTATTAAACTCTGAAGGGCTGCTTTGCAACCAAGTACACTTGAAATATCCTCAAGAAAGAGAAAGGTCTGCCTCGTCCTCTACTTGAAAGCAATACTCAAGGACCATCAATATTTTGCCACCTGAAGCACCACAAGTAAGGTAACTATATTCTGCGTACTGATTCCTCCTTGAGAGCAAGATACAGTAATGGGCAGTAAAGGGGAACTACGAAATCTGCTCTGATGCGTGTCCAGGAAGAGTTCATACTTTGCTACCAGCTGAGTGCTGAGGCAAATCTCCAACTGTGTGAATGAAACTGAGGCATAGCAAGCCATGGCTGCATGCATTTCAGGCATCTGCACTATTAAGTAATACTGAACTTTTGACCACAGACATTGGTCCCTGGGACATGATGTCTTTGCTAATTGTTGGGATTTATAGCCAGACATAGGAAGGAGACATGATCGCAAAATGTTTGACATAAACATAGGCCATCATGTTTCACAAGATGTAGCTGCTTTGCTAAGTCTGTAAAAGTCCTTTTTAAGCATAAGACTCTTAAGTTGCACATTTGCTGATGAACAGTATTTTCATGCAGTAAAGGATGCTCCTTAATGAGCTGAGAAAGACAGGACTCTCATAGACTGAGGCAGAGGACAATGCCGGTACTGTTGGCGTGTGCAGCTCTGAATGCTGCTTAGATAATGGCCCCCAGTCTAACTTTCCATTGAGTTTCAAACTGCCAAGCATCCTACAAAGGATAATTTGTGAAAAAACATTTGTGCCTGCCCACGGGTTGGATAAAACATGAAATTGCTGTTAAAACCAGAAGTCCATGCCATGAGACACAGAGGCATATGAAAAAGATTATGTGTAAAAATCCACTGGCTGTCAAGCATGCGTTTTTGTTGGATTTGATTTTTCAACTCTCTCTCAATTTTCCTTTGTATTTTTTAAAGGCCAAAACCAAAAAAGAAAGCAAGAAAACCAAGGAAAAAAAATCAAGTGTACTACTACACTAGCAAGAAGCTATTTAGATTGAGAATTTAAACAGATTCAGGTATGGAATTTTAAGAGTAAAGGTTCCTGTGACCTCCATGTTATGCACAGATGTTAATTAATCTACAGTGTATGGGGTTAATTAATCTTTTCCGCATTGCACACATCCAATAAGCTGGATTACCACCAGAAAGCTGGGTGGGGCAGAATTAATATGCTTTTCTCCCCCGCCACAATAATGCATCCATGGACATGGTTGCAAAGCTACAATAGCTCCTGAAATGCTTTGGGAGGGGACAGGAAACCATGCCTGAAGAATCGACAGAAACCCGTTTAGTCAGCATCTTTTTGCTCCAGCCTTACCAACCCATTGGAGCAACTCAGCCTTGCTATGTTTTGACAAAAAGCTAAGACCCCATTTTCAGTTTCTATTCTGACTTCCTTGCAGCCAGATTATGTGATTTCTGGGACTTTCACAGGTGGAGGAGGTAACATTTCTTGTCTCATATCACAGGTGTCTTCTATAGAAATCAGTGCATCTCTGAATTCCTACTGAAAATCTGGAAATCAAGACACCTTGTGGGAGAGCTGAAATCACCTAGCTCATCTCTTACAGTGTGGATGAAAATAATTTCCCACTTTTTTTGTTTCAAATATATAGTTTTTGTAATAGAGCCAAGTCTGTATAAAATAAAAATTAAACGTAAGACAAATATATAAAAACACAAATATCCTAACAGTTTATAATAGGTTTATATGAACTAAAAAGTAATAATATCCAAGAAGTACATATTTGTTACTGCATCTTTTGCAGAAAATTAAAGCCGAATTCAAGTACTGCAAAACTTGTTGATACTTAAAGAGGTATAATATGCTTAAAGTACCAAAATACTGAAGGACACGATGATGAGAATTGGTCATCTCAAGAGCTAGCTGATTATCATATAAACAGATAACATTTATACAATTTAATCAAACAGTTAGTTTCACCACTACCAACATAATTACATTATTTTGGGGTATTTTATTAAGCTACAGAATTTTTTTCTTTTCAAATATTTTGTAATTTTTTTTCTTATGATTAGAGGAATGAATTACTAGCCAATGGAAGGGTTAGAGCTCCACCAGCAGGGAATTCGGGCCAGCACAACTTACTCCGCTATCTGGAGGCTGGGGGTTCATGTGACAGCCAGGCACTATCTTATGGCTACTGATTGCTAAAAGGGACAAGGTGGAGTGTGACAAAGCGAGAACAGCTCTTTGAGTGGCATCTGGTTGTTCAAAGGGTTGAGCTATGGCATGAAACCTTGAATTTCAGCACACAGACGTCCAGAAACTCAGTCACGTTAGGTCTTACATCCTTCGTCTATTGTCATGACTAGCAGTTGATTAACTTTTTTTCTATATCCATTACATTTAATAGGTGTAACTAATAGATTTTGTTCTACTAATGAAAGACAATGATTTTTCTCACTTTTCTAGAAGTAAAAAGCACAAATTGAAGACTAAGTTTTCAATTTCTGTTTGAACAACTATTTTTCCACTGGAAGTGTATTCTCCCTAGTAAACAGGGACTTAACAAAAGATCCCCCTGTCCAATGAACTTTGAAGTACTTACTCACTGAGCTTAAGTAGGCTAAACTTTGGGCTTTAGAGAGATTAAATTCTCCTCAAATTAATTTGTTTCAAAAGGGAAGAAACAAAATCATACACAATGTAAAAAGATAAGAACGGAAACTGGAAAAAATATTTAGTAATAATCAGCTGAAAAAAGTAATATTTGAACAAGCTAAATGATACACTAAAAAAAGTACTTAAATATGTCTGAGGAATAGATCTCCAGTGTAAAAAACTTTAAAATACTGTCTCATATTTGCACTATTTCTTGACATTCAAGTCAACATTATCTTTGTTCCAGCTGTAAACTACAATTTTCCAGCTACTTGGAAAGTTGAGATGTTGAAAAAAAAAAAGTCCAAATAGACGGATGTTTTCTTTGTATGACACGAATCCCTTCAGAGTTGTCCAGTATAATTTATACCTAATAAACTCAGTCTTCTGTTACCAGTAGTTTGCTTGAAACAAACAGAGATTTGGACAGCATTACCTAATTTGGATGGAGAATGTAAGCAGAGAGAATGACTTTTCTGTGCTAAAATCTGAGCATCGTGAACATTTGCAAAGGAAAAATATATCTTGTCAACTCCATTCAACAAGTCCATGTTAAGTTGTATAGCAAAGTAATACACTGTAATTAATAACTAACCAAAGAAAGAGAAACTAGAGGTACAGGCAGACGGACCAATAATTATGGGGTAATCAGGGTACGGTATGGAAATGCTTTTTTACCTAAGGGAAGGGAATTTAACGTTTACTCCAGCTAAAACAGTAATGGTTACTTACCCTTTTCAGCAATTATCTCCATAGGCTCTAACCCATCTGAATATATTTCACATCATTACCTATGTTTTTGGTGTCTATTGTAAAATATTTTTCTGATCAGCATGAAAAGAATACCTCCATAATACATTTTATGCAGCACAATACATTACAAAAGAAGATAAAACCGGGTGGTCTTCTATTTGCTTCAGCTGTAATGCGGTCATGAAGTAAAATTTTAAATTATGTCATACCTTCCAGGGCAAATATTCTCTCTCCAAGTGCTTCAACAATAGTTACAAGAGCTAATTCATCTGAGACATTGAAGAAATGCTTTTCAGTAGGCTTACTGGCAATTGATTTTATTTCTTCTACAAATTTCTCAGTACTTAAATTTCCTCTGCTGTAGCTGCCAAGAATCTAAAGAGAATTAAAAAAAGGAAGTCAAGGATACATTTTATAACCTGTTTTAAAAGATAGCTTTGAGGCAGGTTGTCATAGAATATTGGGAAATACTATCTAACCTTAATTTGTTCTGTTAAAACCTCCCTCAAATTAATTTGAAATCATTCTTTTCCAATGAGAACAGAACTGCATGAGGGCTCAGTTGTTTTTCTGAAAATATCAACAATAGCAAACAAAGCAACTGTATGGTGTAATGTCTGCTATCCTCAACTGTCCTTTTCTTCACAAACTTCTAATGATTTATTCTATGACTCTATAATTTGTTGAAATAGGCCCTTATTTAGGAAAAAAACCCAACGCAGCAACACCCAAACCAGAATACACAATTGCACTGGCTTATGCGTAGGTACCACCAGTTCTCCTCATAATGTGGTATATGAGCAATTACTGACAAGTTAATTAGGCATAGAATAATTCTTTTTTGTTTGCAGATTTACCCTATAAATACATATAACAACAACACTTGCATTCAGTGTTAACAATTCCATCACAGTATAAGAGTCGAGATTTGATTTGCAATTTTAACAGCACTGCTGTAAAAATTCAGGATGCCTCAGAACAAAATGACTCAGTTCTCCAATTCTCAGACCAAGTATTTTTCATAGAAAAAAGCGCTCTATACATTTAACTTGCTTTGAGAGGGAAATAAAAAACAAACTCCCATGTTCTAGCATTCCTGGACACTGGAGTAATTAAAATTTGGTTCTAGACAGGGATTTTATTACTAAAAATGATTTCATCTTCAAGGACAAATTTTTCTTTAATGATCTCCAGCTTTATGAAGGAAAACAGCGAGAATTGGTGTGCTGCTGGTTTCAGCCTTGGTTTTATGTTTTTCTTTAAATTAAAGATAACCTCTTTCTTGAATTTGTATGGTTCCATACCACCTCATTGTACCAAAACAAAGAAAGATAGGAACGGAGAAGCAACAATCCAACGGAAGTTCAAAATTAATGAGAGAAAACAGATTATCTGAGTGTAGAATACACAAATACAGTGGAGAGTTCACACCAAATCTATCATTAATGTTTCCGTATTTCTCGATATGGGTTAACCTCCATCATGTTCATCCTCTCATTCAGCTACTAAGTTTGCTCAACATGAAAACAACAGCTTTAGAATGCCAGCTCATAGAACAGCCATAATAAGCTTGTTTTTTATTGATGGTTTACATCTGCTTTTTTTTTTTTTTTTTTTTTNTTTTTTTTTAAGTAGATAATGGGCCTATAGAAATTGCTCAGAAGACTTGAATTAATCCACTCTGTTCAATATTGCTCTTAACAGAAAGGATTTGATTTTATACTGCCCCTCAAACTCCTTCTCCTTTTTCTGCACATGCACACACACCTGTCATCACCAGGAAGACAGATAGATTTCTTTTTCTTATGTGCTGTAAAATCAGAAAGCAAATTTTTAAGTTTTTTACAGGTTCTTTCTTTTCTTCCTCTCTGAAATGATTATATTCCCATAAAGGTTCTGTGAAAGGAACTTTTTAAGCAGAAATTACATTTGGAAGATGAAACACGCTTTTAAGATTCTGAATTTTCCCATTAAATACCACTTACAGCAATAGCAAATCTCTGAATGTTTTCATCTTCACAATTATCAATCACTTCTTTTAATCTGTAGTTGTCGTGTGATTCCCCATCAGTCACAATAACCATTACTTTTTGTACTCCTCTTCGTGCACCACGAGCCTCAGTAAAAGCCTCTTTCCTAAAGGGAGCATAAAGCGTTTGGAGAAAGGCAAAGTCAGCAGTTAGCACATGCATCATATTTGCATAGTCAACCATAAACTGAAAGACTTTATATTAACTAAGAAGCAGAAAAGGAGATTATTAACCATGAAGAAATACAAACAACTATTGGAGGTTACATGACAGTTCACAGCCAAAGAATTTCATAAGCATTCATTCATTATTCATTTGAGAGCAACAACAGAGAATACAATGCTGGATAGTGAAGAATTCTTCCCCTCTCTAAATAAACTTCTGGCACCTTAAAGCAGCTTTTGGCAGCTTAAAAAAACCCAACCAACACCCCCCTATCCCAAAACCCCCACACAAAACCCCAACCTATATCCACCCTACAGCAGCACTTCAAGTGGTCAAAGTATTTACTCATTTACCAGCACACCTCTGCACATCTACAGTAAAAGTGGGTGTTGGGGATGTGGTGGAAGTAGGTTGCAGGTGGGTGGAGGCAGGTGGAGGTGACCAGTTGAATTCTACAGCCGCAGATGGGCAAACGGGCACTGAGGTTTTTGGCAGCTGCTCACCCAGACTCTGGAGGGGACCAGAAAAGGTGAGGGTGCATTAGAGCTCTGGAGGAGAGGGAAGGAAGCAGGACTTCCTCTTTTTAGAAGAATACTGCAGAACTCTTACGACTGGGCACGAGTGAAAGCTGAGATCTACTGCTGACGGTGGCCAAAAGTGGATGGATAGGAAGATGCAGGAACAGAGGAAGCTTTTGCTGATAGTTTCTGTATATACAAGCCCGCAATAGTTTGTGGGCTTTCTGGGGGACTTTCTGAATCACATGTGGTTTCTGAGTATTTGGCAATTCCCAACTGGCTCTGCTTTTATGAACTTGTTCAGACGCCCTCAAGCTTCTACTTGTATCTAAGGAAAACATTACTGGTGAATACGTAAGAATTTCATTAGATTTAAGACATTATATCAACAAAACCTTGGTCAGATAATCAAATAATAAATCAGAAAGATGCTGCATATTTCACTAAATGGTTGTTTGGAAAAGGCGAATGCAGTCTTTTACAGAATAAAGTCATGTCACGTCTGAAAGAAAAGTAGAGAAGAAAAAAGATACCAGGACAACATTGTACAGTTTTAAAGTGTCTGAGAGATTTTGCATTTACTGTCTGTTCTACAAAAGTCAGATTTCATTTTTCTCATAAAAGAAGCATTTCTAAATAATGCTATTTCTACAATAGATCTTTAATCTCGCAGTGATCCAGAAGCTTCAAAGACTTTGGATATAAAATTTCTAGACTTTCTGACAAGTGTGGGCTCAATCCCCATAATAGTCTTAAATTCAGAATGAAGATGAATTATCATTAAAAAGTTGTATTTTTTCCTGTTTCCTCTGAAAAACTTAAATTTCCTTTATCCTTCTACACACATAGCTCCTACCTGCTCTGTGTTGACATCAAAGATTGTCAGCCCTTTGCTTAGAACTACAACCTTGCTCCATGTCTCTTCTCTTTCCCCATTTTCTCCTGCCTTTTCAGGGTGCCATATACAACTGCTGTAGATGCTGGACAGAGTGTTTATCCACCTTCCTCTTAAATTTTGTTTGCTTAGCTAAAATGAAGCCAGATGTCAACCACATCACATTTTTAATTTATAAAATCAGAACCGTCATTGTTTGTGCTTGTTTCTACCATAAGCAGGACAATATTTGTTTCTACCATATGCAGGACAATATTTTGTGAACATACCTTGCTGTGTCTATTCCCAGGGCTGTCATAGTTTGCGTGCCACCCCTCTGGCGTATTCTCGTGGCTGCAGCCATCACATCTTCTGTTGTCGAGTATGTATTCAGGAAAAATTCATGGACTACAGTCTGCCCATATTGGACAATTCCAACCTGAAATACACAGTCATGTTAAAAACCAGCTACCCTTAAAGAAGACATCTGTGTCTCCTGCAGTGGGATAAATGCTGATCTGTACTTACAGCCAGGAAAAGAAATGAACTTTGTGTGTTTCCCTCAGTACGAAACACCTATAAGCATTTGAACAAGACTGGCTAGAAGACACTCAATCCCATGAAACATTTTGAAGTTTCTAAATTGTTTTTATTAAAAATAGGAACAAAGTCAAAAGCAGGCTCAACTCCTTGCTCTTCCTGTCTTGTGGTAATCTGTGCTGCAGCTCGGCTCTCCTCCAGGCCCAGGCAGACCAATGCCCTAACCACCAGTCACAACTTCTCAAAATAGTCTTACTTATAGCATACAAGGCCATGGTTCACTCACAGTCCTCTTCCTTCCATCCAAATGTAATATTCCTACATCTGATAGTCTATTTACTCTAAACCTAGTCCATAAACAGCACTGCAATGACAAATTTAGGCCCTCAGAGTGGTGGAAGACCAAAGTACCCCTATCTTGATGAAGACAGCAGCGAAGTCCAGGCCATGGCTGTTCTTCCAGCAGGACGTAAGCTGAAGTAAGACACCTGGCAAGTGCCAGAGGGGACAACGTGAATAAAATGGTGGCTTCTGGGATGGGGGAGGATGATGGAAAGACTCTAGATGACTTCAGCAGGACAAGTCTTTGTGTGAAAATTCAATGCATGGGATTGGAGCCCAACCACAAATGCCTGAGGGAACCTGCTGCAAAAACAAGTGTGGAATAAAAAGATGAGCAATATTCTTAAATATTAATTAATTTCTCTCATTCGTCTCTGTCATTTTTAATGTTTTGGCAGGTTCCTGACAGCTTTTACTGGGAAGATTCCACACAATGTTCCATTAGCATATTTCAATTTTATGTTACACATGGCAATTTAGAGGTGTTATTTAGGATAATGCAGTATTACATGGCATATTTATGTCTCACTCATTTATTATTAAAAGCACTCTAGCATTTAGGTACTGAAGATCAATAAGTCCTCTGGGATGTTTATGCCATCACATTATTTTAGAAGTGGCTTAGTATGTACCTTGCAATTGCTTTATAGGTGGTTTTTGAGGTACTTTCATAGCCTCTCTGATTCTGCACAATGTTTGTTTGCTTGTAGTAGAAGGCTTAGAGTTGGATAAATATTTGACACTAAACATCAATATCATGATCATTATGAAAAGCTAGTTACGTACAGTTATGGGACTATAATTATAATGGTATGTGGTAGCTAAATCTATCCCACTTAATTTCTGTATCCTTTTGAAAAGACAACAAAATCTGGAAGAACTGATGCAAGTTCAAAATTACGACAAGTTGCTCCCTTTTAAGACATTGTAATACTCTCTCTCGGAGGCGTGCCATCCTCCACCTGCAGCCGAGAGCATCCAGAGGCTGCGTGTTCTCCTGGGCAGCAGCTTGTTAATCCTGCAGAGTGTTTACACAACAGGCTGGGGCACAGGCTGTATTACCGATCACAGCAGTCATGTGGCACCGGCTAAACCCCAAGATGAAGATGACATTTTTAACCCATTCCCTCCAAGACAACTATTTTGTGGCGTGCATCTAAAATGGCTTATGGCATAATCTAAACAGGATGCTGCTCGTCATTTAAAGAGACTGCCATTAACTGGTGATAAACAAGAGGTTTTCATAATGTTTGGTCTTTTGGAGGAAGAGGAGTGCCTCAAGCATTCCAGGACCATGCGCAAGTGTAGCCAGAGACTATTGCACACCAGGGAGCCCACTGCTGTGGATTCATGGGCTCGTTATCTACAGCTTTGAGACTTTTATTGATACCAAGGATTAAATCAACTATTGACTGCTGCCAGGGTGAAAAGTATCTGCTAGTCTTTCATGATTCGAGAGACCCATGTTGGTGTTGTCGTTTTCCTAAAAAAGATTACAGGCTGACATTGAGTTGTATCATTTCCTATTTGAAAGGAAATGTCCATGATCACAGCAAGTAAACATTTTGAGCATTTCCTTCTCAGGAAGTGAATGGGAAGAACATCTGAGTCTGGAAAACTGCACTGTGTTGCATACCTTGTATATCAGGAAGGAAGGGGGGCATGTGGTTATCTTATGGGATACAATTGTTCTGTGGGACCCTTCCCTCGCACTAGCTTTGAGAACACTGATCTACATATTTTCTATTACTGTTCTACATATTTTGTGGCATCAAAGATGAGTCATTCCTCAAAAAAGGGTAACAAAAAGCTTCCCAGAACCAACAAAATACTACTAGGCTGCATGTTCCAGTCTAATAACGAATCACAGAATCAATACCACCTTGTAAAATTAGGATTATGTTCTATTAGATAGCAATGAAGGTTTGAGCTTTTCCAGCCTTTTAATCTAATGGAAAACTATAAATGACACATCTACGTGATGCAAAGATGCCTTTATGGGACAATAAACCTGCTCAAATGGCATAACTTCAGCAAGCCCCTAAGAATGATATTAACAGGTGTTGCATGTTTTGATTTGCTTGTTTCATTTAAATCTGGAAAATGCAATAGTACTACACAGAAGGACGTAATTCTACTTTATTCCAGAAAACCTAATATTTTTCCCAGCATTACTGACCATAATCTATTGAACATCTTTGTAATTCCTAAGTGTATATTCCCTTCCCTAGCATTCCATGGCTTTTATATTACACAAGGGAATAATTCTTTAATTGTCCCCAGTTCCTGTGAAAAAGTGTCGTACAAGAGAACAGCCAAGTGAAGGACTGTTCTACTTTGGGACAAAACATTTCTGAGAGCAATTATTTATTGTTGTTCTGTAAGTGAATACAGTCCCTTATTTGGAAAGTACATTCTGGCTTTCCCCATAAATTATTAAGCTAATCTATTTGATAAAACAAAAAAAAAAAAGAAAGGAAAATAATTTAGCACATGGAGATGATATGCTAGGATTTTCACCACTGGGCTGTGGAGGAAAATTGGAAATATTTTTGGTTGTATTTAAACCATATTTAATGTAAAAGAAAAGCAGAGATGCCTTGGGAAGCACTAATTGACGACACATTTTATCATATGGAGAGGTTGCTAAAGATACCTGAATCAAATCAAAAACTGAATTAATCCTGCTACGTTTTGTTTGCTCCCAGGGACTCAGACAGAAATTATTTGTAAACTATTGCAAAGGTCTTTCTTCATCCTGAATCTTTTTAATACCTCTTTAATACACTCCAGTTGTGGAGATAAAACTGATCATAAGGTATAAATGACATGGCAGGACTTATTAGTGCACTGATACAGTCCTTCTGAAGATATAATAAGGTACCTATAACTGCCTATATCATATATTAATGGAGAAATAAAACTTGCCTGAAAATTTCTGAAGGCCATTCCAACATAGCTTTAAAGCTGGAATTGAACATATCAAAGTATTCTCCTTTGTCTTTTGATATTCTTCTACCACAGAAAGTTGCTCATATGTAAAGGATTAAAAACCCCACCCTATTAAAAAGAGAATTATCTCTACAAAAGTTTAACAAAGATTAAAAAACCCGCTGTCTTGCTTTGCAGTTACATTAAAATGTGGAATAAGGCTGGGAGAAATGTTTTATTCCTACATATACCATTTTTTCTCATTTAACTCCTTCTTCCTTTCCCACTTTTCTAGCATCACTTTCCCTTTACTTCTTCTATCCCTAAACTCAGGATATGCAGCTTAACCATCAGTATGGTGGTGTGGATTTTCTGGAGAACGGAAAGAGGAAGGGAAGGAAATACTTCTGAAAAAATTACACCAGAAACTTTGGCTTTTCGCATCTGAATCTTCTGGCTTTCACTTTCAGATTTGCCAAACATGGGACACTGAGGAATTTCTCTTCTGACTTGCCGTAAATCTAGTGACCATTGTTCATGGAGCGGGTAAGTGGAAAAAAAATATCTTGCAAGCCTCTAATCAAAACACGGTTTTGAACAAGTCACACCCAAGCTGCTAAGGAGTTATTCTGTAATCACCTCATTCCTTTACTGTGCAGGAGGAAAACAATCTGAAGTAGTGAAAGTCCACCGATCTCCACATGCCCAACAATCCCCAAAAGATGAATATGGAAAAATGAATTTAAACAGACAGAAAGTAAACTATTGTTCCTTTATTTCTATTCTGTGCTCCCAGAGGAGAGGGAAGAAATAAGCCTGCTCTGTCGTTTCCCCTCTTCCCCATTCAACAGACATTTAAACACAGTTTCTGAGAAAGGAGACAGTGTGGGTGGAGGAGATGGTATAAACTCGTTACTACCTTTGGCTGTGGCAGGGTTTCCAAGCAGGGGGCTTGGAGGAGAGGAGAGGGATGAGATAGGTTCTGGGGACAGGGGAAGGTAAGAGGAACCCAGAAAATTCCAACTAGCTTTTGCCTTCTCTTTCCAGTTTTTCAGCCTCTCTCACCCTTATCCCATTCTTATCTCCCTCTCAAATGTTTCTGCTCTTTAGCAACCAGATGCCAAAGATGACGTTCTCAAGTGAATAAGTGTACGTGTGAGAAGAGGGGTAGCTGTGCCAAATCGTGGGTAGAACGGATTTTGTAGGTGGAGATGGCGGGCTGCTGGAGTGCAGGCCAGCTAGGGACCTTTTGTGTGCGAGCCGAGCCACACAGACGAGGCAGGATTCCAAAAACAAACATAACAGAGGTGTGGCAATGTAAAAATTTAGGAATTTCAGGGTGAGGAAGAGAGGTGAGGCTGCAGTGGAGTTGATTGCCCTGTGTACTATTCCCATGAAGCCCTTTGAGCAGAAGGCAGTGATGATTTCCATGCAGCCATCGCCCTGCACAAGGAAGTTCAGGTTTAACTATTTTCCCAAGATGGCACATGTTTGAGTAATCAGCAGCCTAAGGGACCAGGAAGGATTTTTTTTTTTTTTCCTTTCTGTTAAATTTGACAAAGTGTTTTTCCTTCTTCCTCCTAATATCTGGAAGAATGGTGTGTTTAAAATAACAGGACACAATTGTAAAGTTGACAGTTTATAAGTAATAATTGTATCAGCCAGTGTTCAGTGTTCAACAGGGGATTTGGGTGGTTAACACATAAACCCCAATTAACTCGGAAAATGACAGGGATGCTCTCTGAAGACAGACGCATCCTTTACACCTTCTCACAGTCTCCTTTGTGAAGGCAGAAGCTGAATGTTAGGAGCTAACCTGCAGCAGCAAAACCACTAAGTACTGGCCAGCAGCATACCAAATATCCTACAGGATCCCAGAAAATCCTTGACTTTGGGAGGGAGAAAAGGGCGAAGTGAAAGGAAGACCGTGTCTCTTCTGTTGCTGTTAATAAAGCTTGCTGCGTTAAAATGTATCCCAGTGTCCGTGTTTCCCCTTTCCCCAAGTTCTGCTGGAATTGCTATTTACATACTCTGTTCAGCAGACTATGAAACATATGTCAGATCCTCAGCTGGGGTAGTTGGTTGTAGCTCCGTTAATTCTGGTGGAACCATGCTGATTTATAGCAGCTGGGAATTTGGCCCTCTCCACTTATTATATAAATGCAGCTTCTGCCATTAATAACATGCGGCTTAACAGCCACTCGTTAATTATGACTTCAAATGTTTAAAAGCTGTACCCTCAATGCTGCACAGTACGAAATATTGAACACTCCTCCAAAAAGCTTATAATCAAAGGCTGTCTGAACCATGCATGTGCAGCTCGGAGGAGCAGAAATGACCTTTGTGCTACGAAGTACAAAAGAAGACAAGAAGTGGTTGTGGAGATGAAGGAAGTGGGAAAAGACAATGCTCAAACGGCCTCACTTAATGCACTTAACTTTTGCCTCTAGGTTAGAAAGTCGGTTTCTCCAGACCGCCTGAGCGGTAGGGGGAGGGAGAGCCTCCCTGACATTGCTACTTGGTGACAGACACTGACTTAGTTGTGGTTTCAGCTATTTTATTTTAGCTTCCCATTGCCGTAAATTCTTGTAATTGAAGAGCTCCATAGACAACGCTGTCATCCCATTTCCTGTAAATCCTTTTTTTCTCTTGCAAATTAAACAACCATAAAATATCTACCACGTTACCTGTGTTTGCTGAGGACCTATATCCATGTTTTTCAGAAGGCTGTTTAGAAAGGCTGTGACACTCTCCCATGGATAAATGCTGTTGGACCCATCGAGGACTATGACGATGTCCAACTGGCTTTTACACTCTGCAACACAAATTGCCACGTGAGAATTGATACTAACAAAGATCAAATACATCTCACAGCTCCAGTTGCTTTTGTGATTAGTAACAAACGCATATCCTTCTGCCACGGGGCTGAACTGACACGTTTGACGTCTACAGTCACATGTCAACTTTTGCATCATATTTTACATCGTTTGTGTTCCCTTTATCAGCAAGGCACTTTCTTGTGAGCAGAAATTTAAGAATGGGATTAGAAGATCATCTAACTGGAGTATTTACTAGTGACCCCTAACTTCTTCAATGTCAATCTGTTCCTCTTTGATTTTTTCAAAGCACCAGGTCCTTAAGATTTTTATCTATATGACTAAACTGGGTTTGTGTTAGGTCTTAACATGCCATCATTACTTAAAAAGAGTCTTTTGGCCATAAGTAAAAAACATAAGCAACTATTTTTAGCAATTGTGTTTGGATGTTACATAGCAGTCTAATGATTGTTTATACCAAGATAAATTCCAAAAGTAGCAAGAATTTAGGTTATATACGGACAATGAAAACATTTACTTAACTTGGTAATGCTGGTAGCTAAGTTAAGCAGTTTATACTTTTTGGTATGCCTATGTGTATACATTTGTCTTGTTTGGCACTTTGTATTTTCGGACACACAAGAGAATTCCTGTGGCATGCATACCTTGCACAGATGGAGCAATTGCCTCGATGGTTTCAAAAGTGGAGCTGACATTAGAGCAAACTCCAGTTGTGTAATGCAAACGCCCACATTTATAAGCATAAAGTGGTCCACATGCCTTTAAAAGATGAAAAAGGGTGAAATGCTTTTGTTATGGCACCTGACAAAAAAACAGACTTCTTTTAAAATTGGCAAAAAGTCCTTTCTTACCAGAAAGCCTCCTTTTGGGTTAGTCACTAGGGTTGTTCCAAGAGTCATGTTTTCTTTTACTTCCACGACGTTAGGAACTGAAGTAGAAGCTATAAATAGATTAAAATGTTAAGTATTTGGGAACATGAAAACAAAATGTTAAAGTATATATCCCCTAGCATCTAGCTTCCAGCTTCTAAAATAAACCCCAGACTGACACTGGTTTCATCAAATATTTTAGCACCCTTCCTCCTCCTTCTTCAATTGCAACAATCAAGAAAAATTTCTGAGACTGGCTTTTATCCCAGAAAATTTGTCTGGGTTGCTGTCTCAAATAGTTTCTTGAACCGCAAAAAAAAAAAAAAAAAAANAAAAAAAAAGTAAAAATAACAGCACATCATGAAAGCAAGGGATTACTGTTCACACAGCTTTGTTAATTAGAAAACAAACATTCATTTTTTACCCTGGTCTGCTATAAATGACTTAACAGCTTTTACATTACTGTCATTTAGTTTTTCAAGAGAAAAGAGGAGATAAAAAATACAACAACAGCTGTATTTAGTGAAATTCATATTAACAGGAAGTCTTTTCCTGTCCACATCGCGTATCTCTTGACACGAGCAAGAAAATGATTAATATTTACCTGTGTCATATTAAGATGCATCAGCCCGGTTCTGGCTAGTTACGTTCTCATCAAAAGTTTACCAATGGCATTATGAAGGCTCTTGGCTTCAGAGAGCTTTGGAAAGGGTAATCCATGAATCTATGCTGCATGGCCTTTCTGGCTCCATGGCCAGGACTGCCAACTACAGTCAACTAATGCCAGTAATAATAAAGTTTTGATAACACAGACAAATGCCCATTCTGAAATTATGAGCATGTTTTCCATAAGACAAAGAGAAGCTTTAAAATAAAATTATTTTTTGATGTTACAAACACAACTTCCTTCACATTTAGCTCTGGAGTCCGAAGTAAATTTTCTCTATAGAAAAAATCCTAATGCATATTTATTAGTTAAAATTTCCTAAGATCTGACCTCTATTATTCCTCCATGTTACACAGCTTTGTTTTCTTTCATACCTGGTAAGTTCAGTTTTATGCAGGGTGATTGGCTGTCCCTTCCTACAGGGCATTTGTATACATCTCCGGTTCTTTTCTCAGGTTGGCCAACTAAAGGTGAACCAATAAGTACCCTGCAAATGAAATAAGTTACCTGAATTTTTTTCTTTCTTAAAAGGCACAAAAGTCAGCAAATAAAACTTATAGAGAGAGTGCAGCTGCAGCAAACTCCATACAAAGTGTACAGGATGGAGAGCAAGAAAAGTACCTATTATGCTAGTTCAGATACAAGCAAAAGCACCCGCTCTGTCTCCTCTTTAATAAGGGACACAGAAAGGAAATGTGTCTATATACCAAATTACACAATAGAATAACAGTTTTAAAAATTCCAGTGGAAAACAAAAGCAATATTGGTGGGTGGATAAAAAGTATTAAAAATAAGACAGAAGGAGATATGTTTTGTTTACTAGCTCCTTGACCTTTAATATATTCTAGAAGAAAATGTATTTTCCATGCTGAGAGACCAAATGCCAAAGGAGAGGCTCACAAGAACCCAGAAGAATAATTCAGTCTTAAGTAATATGAGCCAGCCGTGTAAAATACGTAATTTTTCCACTCATTAATGAAAAAAAATGTGATTAAAAGGGTTATTAAAAGAAATTTCAAATTTTTAAAATGCTAAGGATTTTTATCCCGTGTATTTTTTTTCAAAATTTGGTGTGATCAAAAATCACTATTCTCATATAGTACTTTGTAAGCACCACAAATTAGCATCCACTCCTAAATCCAGTTTTCAGCAGGAAACACTGTTTAGACATGGACACTGCTTTTGTTCTCAAATCTTTATTAGCTACACTAAATACACTAAATAGCCTAGCATTACACAGCAGATAACAACTGGCCCATTAAATGTGTAAAGAAGAATTTGGACTAAATTAGAATTCACAGCACACACTGGAAACAGAAATCCTGCCACTAAGAGAAATAGTTCAGTAAAATTTGCTACTGGACGCTAAGATGATTGTGAAGAGTTATTGAGAGAGCCATTTCAATCTTTAATCATAAATTAATGAGTCCAGGCAGAAGGTATTTGAATAGAATGACATAATAGGTAAAACGTAGCTTACAGATTTAAAAATGACAGAAAGGAGAATTTAAATCCAGTACCCAATCCAACTTCTAAAAATACCATACTGGAACACCTTATTGCAATTCACTAAGATTTTTTCATTGATAATAATTTAATAAATTCTAAAGCAAAATAAAATGCTCCAAGTATACACCAGATCTGACTGCTCTTTCAAGCTATATGCTGTAATCTATGTATTTTTTACACCAAAACTCAGAAACAGGCACCACAGCCTAACATCCTTGACTTCCACTTCACTGCAGAGAAGCTGAGTGTGCCCAGCATCCCATGGGAGGTAATCAGTGCTCAGCAGGATCATGTCCCTGTGCTGTTCTTTTCTAGAAAGAGCATGACCCATGCCCAGGGAGAAGTGGTCTGGAAGGATGTTTTGTCTTTTTGCATGGGGTTGTTTTTAGTGCACCCCAGTTTTACTGAGAAACAACCACAGTCAGGTTTACAGAACATCTGTTGCTGAAAAACCCTATCTGTGGTATCTAGGCAGCGTTATAACCGGTGATAAAGCACCACAAGGCTGCTTTGTATATTCATTTTTAACTGTAGAGCTACAGATTTCCTGCTCTGGATGTTGCTATGCTGAGAGCAACTCAAAAGCTTGACAACCGTCAAGCAGCTCTGAGTTTAATTTCAGAGACGTTCAGACCTATCACACTAGTTTAGGTTCCTGTCTTCCTTCAGCTACTGCAAGAGTCGCCATTTCCAGCTCATACTATTTTTTGCTCTTGAAAGGTTTCAGGACAGTGTACAACAATATAGCTTACTTTGCAAAATCCCAGCTCCTAGGAACGGATGCAATTTCCTGAAGGTCTAAATTAGCTGAAAGAAGGTCATCATCAGCCTCCCACGACCCTCATGCAGACGTATATTTAAACATCCCACAACCTGGGCAATCAAGATCTAGCACTTTCAAAAGCAGGCTCCGCAATTGCATCTCTGTGAACATCCTCTACGGCTGGTGGTGACCACTGCGTTGGACTCCTGGAGTCAGGCAGCCCCGGCGCTTGCGGGGACGATTGCTCGGGCAGTACACGGCAGTCTGACCTGGCTGTCACACAGCCACGTGCCCGTCATCCCAGGCTGCCCACGGGAGTCCCTGGGTTTACCAAGAATCTCCACGTACTGGCAAAGCTCTGGGAAAACCAGAGCGATCTGTAAAGAATGATGGAGATCTCAGGATTCCCAAACCTTTTACTGTTCCATAGTTATTTCAGTCCACCAACCCAGTGGTTGGCCTGTGAAGTTTGTTCTTACGAGGGAAAAGCATAAGCAGGTGTTTATCAAAAGACCAAGAAGCAATGATACCAGTAAGCACTCCAAAACGCGACTTCTAATTCAGGAGAACAATGAGAAGGAAAAGACAGATTAAGAAGAAGGCTCCAAGTCCCAAATGTGAACATATTACCAATTGCAAGACGGAATTAGCACTCCAAAAGGGAAGGCAGAGTACTGTATTAATGAATATTTTGACTGGGAAATCTTTCCACCAGTTAAAAAACTCAGTTCAGACAACCTCTGACAGAAAACTTTAGAAAAAAAAAAATACAGACTAGTTATGTAGAACAGGAGCAATTTCACTAACAATACATTAACACAAGGAAAAGATAAATAATGATTTTATTCAGTAAACAGAGAAAAGAGGGGTCAGGTATAACACAAAACTTTCTCAGCTCCACCAACAAGGGCATTTACCCAGTTTCTGAACTCCTTTATGTTTTTGAGGAAATAAATGAAGATACAAATTTGAATCTTTCAGTCTCCCAGTCTTTCCAGGTTTCCTTAGGACTGTGCATTAGTTTAAGAAATATGGCTGACAGAATCTGACCCTTATGTATGGGGCATACCTACAAATAATAGTGATGCACCTGGGTCACGGAATACCTGACAATTTGGAGTTTCTATGTATGAAAAGAAAAACAGCTTACCATTTCCCTTCCTCATTTTCATACTGTTGGACTGTGTACCCGAACATGTCTTCCAGAGGCCCACTGAAGGTCATTGCATTTTTCACATCAACATTGGAAGAGCCCACGAGGTGAAAGAGAGCTTTAAAGAAAAACATAATATGTAGCAATACACATAAAACTCAAGACTTTTAAGAAATCAAGGTTAACTTAACTGAGGGTGCAAAACAGGGATTGAAAGTGGCATTTTGGGCATATTTATCACAGCCGGTAAGAGATTTAAAACATACTTCCTCACACATACATATGCAGCTAAATTCAGAGATGTTAGAAGCTGGACTTGTGTATTCAAAACCTATTTTTTAAAGTCCATCGCTCATTTGTAAATCACAATTCAAATAACATTAAGTAAAATATTATTATCTTTAATAGTAAGCAAAATTTGGTTATTTTTACTCCTTTTAACTCCATGCATTTCTAATGTAATAATTTTACACAAAATTTTCCTTTCCTCATTCAATGTAGTAGTTCTCAAGTTTTCATAAATTTGAGAATTAAATCTCTCTCAATTGTTTGCAGAAGACACACATGGGAAAAGAACGAGGAAAAGTTTTCAGATGTATTTAATTTTAAGGTATATTAGAGGAAAAAAAAAAGCACATAGTGTCCTCTTAATTCTATTCTAGAGTACCTGTAAAATTTTCATATTTGGGAAAGAACAGAATAAGTTTTTAATGCAACCATATGCTGTTATCTCAAAAGTACCTGTATGTGCCTATTTGCAGAAATCCAACATTTACCCACTTAGGAAAAGTTACTCTGCAATGGAGTTGTTGGACTATGATGAGATCAGTCATGACAGCAGACGTTTCTTAAGACTGATTTCCCGTACCCTAAAGCTCAGTGATCATTATCAGGGAAAATACTGTAAAAATATGACTGTATAGTAAGTTTCAGAAAAACATGGTATATAGGGTGAAAACTCCAGCTTGAAGTGATAATCGTAACCCACCATGAGGCTCACTAAGAAGCCAAAATTACTATTTATACATAAAAATAAGGCTTTATTCTTTTTTTTCCTATTTCTTATAGTGATTTCTTCCATCTTTGTTCTGTTGAAGTCAGTTACAAAAGCAACCACTAACTCTGCTGCTGCAGAGCTGTGTATTTAATACACAATAGCTGATTTAGTTGAATTTGTAGAACATCAAGACTACTTAAAAACACAATTATACACAACTCTAATTTCATTTCAAAGAAGCATTTCATGATCATTTGCTGACATTTAGCAGCTACATAAAAATACCCAAATTCATAATACTTGCTGCATGTCAAAGCATCTAAATAATATCCAGTTACTAAAATACATCTGTGTTATTCACCACTGAGATGATGTTCTCATAGAAAGCATGTTACTATAATTAAACTCCCAAGTGGTCAATGCTAATTTCTCTCTCTCAGCATCTTATTTCCTGCTTAATGCAGTAAAATTACCACAAAAGACTATTTATCACTTAGTAGGTATTTCCAGTCTCACTGGACAGCAAAAGAGGAAAAGTTTCATTTGTGTTATTTTAGTTTTTCTTCCTCCAGCCAGAGTCAGGAAATATAAAGAAGTGAACAAATTAAAACAGAGTTTACTTTTGTTCTTCAGAAAAGATTCATTGCAAACAATAAGAAAAAAACTCATGGCTGATGGTCTGACAGGAAATAATTTGCCGGAAAAGTAATCCATGCATCTTTTGTCTTCCTTAAATGTTTACATTTAAAGAAATTCTGCTATACCTGTTCATGTGCAATAGGTGTTTCCCTCCCCTGCTCTCTGTCATCAAAGCCTAATTAAAATCAACAAAATTGGTTTTTAAAAATTCAGTCATCACTGGTTCAATCTTCTTTTGTTAAATTTCAGAGTAAAAATAATTGCTATTATTATTTTTGTCACCATGCGTGGGATTCAGACCACGTCATTTAGACTCTCAACCTACCTCCTAGACAATGAAACGGTTCTAATGAGATCACCTGCTAAAGTAAGCGTCTAAGTTCATTACTCAGTTGAAGAAAGGAAGATGCAAAATCTATCCATGTCAACTTTCCTCTTAAAGATCTTCAGAAGTCTATTTACTTTAGCCCGTGAATAAGATGGACGGAAGATCATTCTAGAGGTCTTCAGAGGCATGTTTTTTCCACCCTATGATGGTATTTAAAACATATTATGATATGAAATATTAAAGGTCACAGAAGCGTCTAAGTTCATTACTCAGTTGAAGAAAGGTAGATGCAAAATCTATCCATGTCAACTTTCCTCTTAAAGATCTTCAGAAGTCTATTTACTTTAGCCCCTGAATAAGATGGACGGAAGATCATTCTAGAGGTCTTCAGAGGCATGTTTTTTCCACCCTATGATGGTATTTAAAACATATTATGATATGAAATATTAAAGGTCACAGATGCGTCTAAGTTCATTACTCAGTTGAAGAAAGGTAGATGCAAAATCTATCCATGTCAACTTTCCTCTTAAAGATCTTCAGAAGTCTATTTACTTTAGCCCCTGAATAAGATGGACGGAAGATCATTCCAGAGGTCTTCAGAGGCATGTTTTTTCCACCCTATGATGGTATTTAAAACATATTATGATATGAAATATTAAAGGTCACAGATTCCAGCTCATCTCTTCCAATTTACTTTCTCCTAAAGCTACCAAAGGTTACACATACACTCTGCACTCTGTACACTCCATCAAGATACCTTCCATCATCATTCCATCATTTGCTGACAGACAAGGAATTTCTTCACGATGATGCATTATTAACAAATACTGTGATTTTTTACTGTGCATTCACTATACTACATGGTCTTGAAGTTTCCTGAGTCTGTTATACAATATGCTCAAATCTCATAATTTTAAAGAATAAACTTCTAATCCTCATAGCTGTAACAGAAGGTTTGAAAATGTGAAATGCTAAAACAAGCAAACTAGAAGACAAAAAAATGCCAGCTATTTGATACTAACCCCCCCAAATCCTTGTGCTTCTGAGTGAGGTCAAATTAAAACCAGCAATAATAACAAGTATTCTTCTAAAAAAAATAAAGCTAGAGGAATCAAAAGAAGCTAGATAGGTCATACTGGTCAGAATTAAAAAGGAGGTGGCTCTACACAGGGGGAATACAACTGTAGACCTTTTTGATAAAGGATGTTTTGGATGCTAAGTGTTATGTATTAAATGGGTAACTGAGTAAGTTAATGGAAGACAAAACCACTGCAGGTCACAAACCATACAGAATGCAAATCTGGTTCAGGAAATCCCCTCAGCTGGAAATACTTGGAAACTGGAAGAGGAATATTTTGTATGCTTGCTCAGTTACTTTTTGTCTCTAGCTATCGGCTTACATGTACTCCTGCAGACATGATACCGGACAAAACACAGTCTTGATTTGATCCAGTATGGCCATACTTGTGCTCTCTCATCTTCCTGTTCCATCTTAGCCAGAAATCAGATGCTTTGAAGTTTGACTTCATACACAAACCGTGTGGTATATTTTAATATAAAATGTATTACACGACCTTCTGTGGCTTCCATGTGCTATGAAACATCATGACCATAATGTTTTTGACTAAAATAAGGGTGATGATAATCAGAGTAAGATTTACTTATAAACAATTAATAGATTTAAAGGTATCTTATTACATTTTCCACAAATTCTGTAAAAGGAAATCTTGCTACTCAAAGATACATTCAAATCTGCAGATGGTAAATGTAAAAGTGGAGTTTACGGTGACCCACATTACACGGTTAACTTAACAATAATCTTCTGATTTATGGCAACCCAGCTTTCACATTTTGTTTTATTTTTCAGTACAAAGAACATTGTACATAAGCTGACAATTCAGAACATTTAAAAATATCACTGATTGTGGCTGTGACAATGATACTTTATATTAATAAGAATATCTAGCTTCCACTCTTCCAACCTTTCAGTTTCTGTCTAAGATGCACACATTCTCATCTGTTTCTAGCAAACTTGTGTATATAAATTGAAAAGACTATTGGCAGAAGCAGTGGAAAAAGAAGAGCTACAGCGAAGTTGAGAGGATTCTTTTGAGAGTTATGGGGATTAAGGAGAAAAAAAATAATTTTGGTAAGGTACGTAGTATTTGACCATACACTTAATCACAACGTAGGTAAATTAAAATAAGATTTTGAATTATTTCATGTTGTGTTAACAGAATGAATACAAGTACAGATCAAAGCACTGATTAGAAATGCAGAATATAAATGTTTATCAAAGGATAAAACTGAGGTTCCAGCTCTTAACTTCAGGTTCTACAAGAAAGGAGGCACTGTGGAAAACCTGGGACAACGTCCCTCTCACCGGTTTAAACTGAGGAGAGAACACGAGCTGATGCATGCGGCATTCTTTGCCGAGCACAGTTTGTACCTATACGTGAAAGGTTAACACTCAGTCACCAAGACAACAACCCAAATATTATTTCTATTACAAACCTAGAGTAGTAGCTCATACTTGTCCAGTAGCCACTAATAAATTTTTTTCTGTTTCATTTAACGACATCTTTTAACCAAACGTTCGTGTGCTGCCTGCCTGGTTATTCTGCCTCTAAAATGTGGAAAACTACATTTCCCTGGCAGTTGTCCATGTGCATATCGCCTGGCCACTCTAACCTTTGTAAACAGAGAACTCCAGAATAGGCACCCTTGTTTTGCTAGAACAGATGGATATAAACATAACTCAAACTGTAGTACAAAGCCTAATACCTGGCTCTTTTCTGATGAATATTAGATCACCACAAATCACCCACAATGGATGGCATCACAAAGACTGATTTAGCCGAGAGAAGAGAGAAAATTCAGCTAGAATATTTTATCTGTGTATGGTCTGTAGCAAATAACAACTGCATCCTCTCTAAAAAGTAGTTGTTCTGAGAAATACAAAACCTTTTTGCAAAAATGAGAATGGACAAATTTGCACTTAGCATTGAAGAGGGCTTACACATTGGCCACATGCTACTTCTCCCCACCAGCATGTGGTCAAAGTGTTATTTTTGTCGCATTTCACACTTTATATATATCATTTGAGGTGTCCTTATTAATTCCTCTGCATTTTGCAAGAAGAGACTGAAACAAAGCAGGTCTAAGTGCAAACAAGGAGGACAGAAACCAAGTAGAAATGTCTTGCAAAAGTATGCACAACTGGAAAATATTGGTAAACTCAAAAAATGTTATCAGCAGAAAAAAAATCAGACAGCTTCCGTCCTGGAAAATAAAAGAACATAGCTAAATTTAAGCTGAAGATTAAAATAAAATTAAAATGTTTTATGCAGTTCTCATATACCTGGTCCTTTTGTATAAATAATAAAAAAAAATTATTGCTTTAATGTCTTGTACAGCACATATTACAACCAATGGTGATGTAAGGATATTTTAAAGACCTGCAAACCACATAGGATTGCAAAACAGCAACATGGAACAGTGCATCTGATCAAAATGTACTCAAAGCTGAGTGATGTTAAGACGAATGTCCTAGTTTATAAGGCAACAACTGATTGCCTTTAAATGTGTTTTATGCTGGTATTGCAAAAGACTACCTGCCTCCGTTGGGATCCTAGAAAATACACGAAGCAAACAGCGGAAAAGAAAGCAACTGGGATGCTGGTGACAGTTACCCAGTGAGGGGAGCAGGACTGGGAACATTGGCTTGGCCTCCCACACAGGCTTATTTTCAAAACGGTGGCAAATAGTATCATCCTCTGCAATTAGAAAACTCTTTCACCTGAGGAAATTGATACCACTGCGTGTTGGCATGTCCAAGCCTCTGCTGCTGCTCTCAGGTAGCCGGAATCAAGCCGGCGTCAGGAGAACAAGCTGTGTCCTTCAGTAAGTGCAGCACTGAGACTCAGCAAACGAAACCTCCTGAAAGCTGGATCTTTTAGCTGCCTCAACACAACGCCATGGATTTGGATTCAGGGCTGGACTGCATCTGGCTGGTGGCAAGGGAAGATTAAACACGCATCTGCTTGCAAAGACATACCTATAACAATGCTATTTGTGAAATCATGGCTCAAACACATGGAAGTGGATTATTTGCTGGTCCAGCAAATGAGAGAATCTTCACATTTTACTTTTTACTTCATTTGCAATAATGTCACTCCAGTCTTGTCTTATGAAAAAGAGATTTAGTCACAGACATCCCAAGTGGAAGAAAATACGACGGGGTGGTACAATTGCCGTCTGTGAGCTCGGGGGCCGCAGAGCTCTGGCCTTATTGCGGAAGGCCAAAGAGGCTGCAGTAGGAGTTCCTGCTGCATTCAGCTCTGGCTGGCTGAATATCAGCGTATTTCAAATAAAGCTGTATATTAAAAAAAAAAGTTTCAACTTCTGAAACTTTTTCAGTACTGCTTAAATCAAGCCTTTTACTTTTCAGAGCTACAAAAGAACTTTTGTATAATTTTGCCTCCAGCATTTTTTCTTTAATCTTTAACCTTTGAAGAGCAAAAGACTGACTTTCTGGAATAAGACCAAATAATTACCAAAAAAGACTTCTTATTAAAAGTAGATAAATATCCCCAAAAGACAAAGAAATATATATTTGAAAGTGGTTCCAGATTCAGTAGCCACATGCTTTTCAAAACCAATTAACTGCTTTATACAACTCACTAAATAAAGCTTCCTTTGCTGGTTGTGTAGTGAATAACTTGTACTGGAAAATAGCTTTCTAATGCGGTGTCAAGCCTGAAAATACACTGAATCAATGCTTTGTAATGTGGTCCCAAATAAGTAACACAATGCAATAGGCAAAACTCCTGGAAATACAATAGCGGAGACCAAGAATGTGTACCCCGCTCGCCTGATAGTCATCAGAATAAAACTATTTTGTCCGAAGTTTGGAAAGTAGTCCTCTCATTGGCACAATTCTTTGCACTTTGCAGTTTCTCACAGAAGGGAGAAAAAGCCTTAGAAATATGCAGTCACATACAAAAAACTTCATGAGATCAGCTACTAGACTTGTAGAGACGTACAGAGGCTTCGCAAATTTAGCACCTTGATGGAAGTGAAACACGTCCTAGAAAATGTTTCGGCTGGTCTCCAGTGATCTCCAGTCCATCTTTTGGATGTAGTTCTTCCATCAACACTTAATTCCATTCAAGTCCCTATGATCTTTGTGTTCCCCTCTAGGCCCATCCTCTTCTGCTATCAAAGACCCGTTTCCTCCTGAACACCCCACTATAACTTTTGTTTCTTACCATCTAGCTTTATCTATAAGCCCCCAGGACCCTTTATCTCTTGACTTTTTTTCAAGATAGAAGATATTTATAATTATCTATAATTAACTCAGATTTCACACAGAAAGTAACTTTAAAATGAAAGTGCATGTTATTTTCTGAAATAAACCCCAGAAGCTTAAAAAGGAGCAACAGATTAATTTAATGCAAAAAGTGAATAAACAAGGACTCTTTAACCTAAAGAAAAATGTGTTCTTCACAATACTCTCCAAAACTGCACATGGACCTGTAGGTTTTCCTCTACACAAAATTCCTCTAGGTTGATAGGAAGATTCAAGTGTGATGTTTCAGCCGGTTTTCTACAAGCTTTCTACTTGCTCAGTTATGCTGAATCCCAGTTTTGCAGGCTGATGTCCTGCTGCTGTAAGCTTTCCCCTGTGTAGCCTTGTCAAAAACAGCATGGTAAGGCAGGTACAGCTATTGCTGTGGGAAACACACGTTAAAATCCTTAGCAAGCCCCAAAGTCACTTCTTCCATAGTGATTTTTCATTTGACTTCACACTGTTAACTGGACTGCTTTTCCCATACTAACAGCCATAGTTCTTTACGTATTTCCAGTTGATTTTGTTGCTCTTAGGCTAAATCAAAGGTGAAGTAGGTTCAGTAAGAATCTTGCAGTTTCTTTTAAACACATATGATGCTAATTGAGTATCCAAAGGCTTATTAATCTTATCATGCTAAATAATTCCTAAATATTTCTAAGTATTTGTTTTCAGATTTCCTAAGAAATGAAATGCTGCAACACTCGATAATGGGAGGAAGCAAAGCCAAAAGCCAATTTTTTTTTTATTCTTAAGCAAGTCACTTCCATATCTTTTGTAGCATATGTAATCACATAAAGAACTTCAAGCAATAGTTCCTTCAACTTTACGCCTATGTTTCAACCCGAAGATGTAGCTGGATTGTGCAATAGGTAGCACAACTGGTTAAGGAGGTCAACTCATTGCTACCTGGTAAAAAAACTGGTATGGCTACCCTCACATAGCACCGCTCTATTATGGTTAATGATCAGTTAACTTAAATGCATCCTTGAATCAGAGCTATGTTTTACAACATCAGAGTTGAAGCTCTTGATAAAACCACTTGAAAGCTTGCAGAAATATTGTTAGTGTGATATGTGTTCAACAGTAAGTGTCATGCCTATTCTCCATCCAAAGTAGGTTTATTTTCAGAAAATGGAGACTGGTGACTTTTGTCATTATGCAACATGGCCTACACCTTTCATAATCTCAGTATACTAATATAGGATTAAGGAAAAAGAAAGTACTGAATACTTATCAGACTGGCCAGTCCTGTGAGTTGGAGTAAATTACTACCTGTCAGTGTTCAAATGTGAATTGCAAATGCCAACGTCTACATATTTTTAAGTTTCTTCTGAATCCGTGCTTTGTACTTGTGTTTTCCCTTGCCATCTAGCAAGCTATATTTGAAAAAATAAAATATAAATACTCTGTCAAAAAATCAGAGAAAACTGTCAAACACTGCAGAAAAATTAATGTACTCCTGAGGGTGGATATATTGACAGTATGCTGGTATTTAGACATTAAAAAAGTCTATTTTCCTTTAAGAGAGCATGAACCGTAGCACACCAAAAAAAAAAATTAAAAAATCAGCCTATCTGATCAGTCTAGACTTCGTCAGTCTACCCCATCAAACTCAAAACCACTCATCTATAAAACGCACCAGGACAGAAATTCCTTTTGAACATTCTGGGAAATGTGATAACCCAAGAACTGATGCAAAAGCAATGCCTGAAAACTCAAAAAACAAAATCAAAGCTGAAAACTCGTGTTACTATCTCCCCACCAGGACGAAGGACAATTGTTATCTTTTTTTGCCTTCCTGACTTGGTATCATTATTTGTTAATTTTTCCCCCCAATTATTTTCAGGGATTGTTGGGTAATTTTTCTCAAAGGTCAGCAGTCTTAAGGCTAATATCAGGGTGGAAATGCTTTGGTGGCAATAAAGGCATTCTGAGAAGCAGCAACTTTTTCCATTTCTTTACTTCACAATGGCTACAAACTTCTGTCTTTCATCGCCTTACGCTGAGCATAATCATTGGCTCGCTCTCAACCAAATCACTCAAGGCTTCAGGAAGAGAAGAAATCCTCCAAAAGGAAGTGCAAATATCCTGATATGACTCTCTCACACCCAGCTAGGCAGAGCACCACAGAACTTAAATCCAAGCCAGCTTTTATACAGTACAGTACAGCACAGCAAAAACATATGCAGTCAACATGCATGCTGAAAGCCAATATCTCATATTTTATGTCTATAAAAAGCATCAATATCAATACAGCTGTGATTCCAGAAACTGTAATAAATGCAGTGGAGGGAAAAGATGGAAGCTTACAAATATATATCTTTTCCTTTGGTCCCATACAACTGCAGTAATTTGGGGGGAAATAAAACCCAAAAGCAAGCAGACAGCTTGACCAAGCAAAAAATTCCAGAGCCAAGCAGGGACGGACACACTTCAGAATTAAATCTCAGGTGTGTATATTAAAAGGAAAAAAAAAATCAACCTGCAAACTATAGTCAAGTTGTAGAGAGAACGCCTTTCCTGTTATTTCTGCTAATAGAGCATCTATGATAATTTTCACTGGAACACAACAGAACATTAATTTTCTTTGTCTGAGCCATCTTCTAGTACAGTAAGAGGGAAACACTATGCAGCTCCAGCTTCTTCTGTCATGGCTACATAAAAAATAATTCCATGCTTCCATGCTCACAATATGTACTCCCGTATTTCGACAGGGACTTGAAAACTCTTAAACTTTTAACTGCTTCTTAGCACAAAGACCTATATTGTTTTTCAGAAAAACTTGTTATATATAGCTAACAGGTTCCAGCAAAATGTAAATAAAAAAGATTTTTACAAAACTGAACTCCATTTAAATGGCACAGGAGAAGCTACAACAGTCTAAGATAGAAAACACTTTTACAGATCTAAGTATCCCAGTAAAGTTTAAACCAATTCTTTTGTATTTAAATAATCATACTTGCAGTTTTCTCATAGCAGAACTGGAGAGTAAGGGATGAAACCTACTGTGGCCAAAAGCAATTTTTTAAAGGTTTAAAAATGCTTGACATTGAGCTTAGACTGAAAAAATATCACCATCGTCCAAACAATTCCTCTTTTCTATTGCGTATGTTCTTTGCAATGAATCAGTTGTATTGTCAATAATATTGTTCAAGATTTTTTTTTTAAACTACTTCTCCTATCGGTAACCAGAAAAATGACTACTGTGAGAATATAGCTGATAAGAGATTGCCACAGGCAGTAATGGAAAATAAGTCACATATTTGTTGAAATGCTGGAATTCCACCATGAATGGTCCCCAGATGCTAGCGCTGTCACACCACGAGGTCAGATGGAAGTGCCTCTTCGTCCCCAGCTGCAGAGCAGCGAAATGCCCGCCGGGAACGCCGGCTCTGTCCCGCAGGAGCACGGGGCAGCAGGCACTGCCCGTTTGCACAGATCAGCTCTGACCTGCTCACGAGCAAAATCTGGAGCGTGGCTCACGCACGCGCTGGCATGGGTGCTCACGGTATCAGCTCTCTACCAAGACATACAGAGCTCTTCTGGTTTGAAACTTATGACTGCTCACGGCTAAAAGAGGAGACAATCCTCAGCCAGTCTGTTCCCTCACTCGTCTCTACCTATGAACTGTTAACTGTGATACGGAATCTTTTCTTGTGTTGGGCAGTTTGAAGCACGTGGCTCAGGGGTAACATACATTTTACATTTTTAACTGAGAAATCCAAGCAGACGAGAATGTGGGACTGCAAATAAGCACAGTGGTCGTTAAATCTTCCATGAACATAAACAACCGTGAAATAGCTGCCTAAACTAGAAGAGGCCACAAAAAAACACCACCACACACACCTCACAAAAACACTGCACCCTAAGAAAACCTGAAGATCAGCAATCCAAAGATTTGTTCATTTGGACAAAAAAAAAGACCCACAAGCACAACTGGTATTGCACTAGGCAATTCAAAGACTGCTGCTATGCTTATTTATTTATTTACTTTACTTAAGCAGCTTTACTCATAGTCTAAGACAATCGCGAGGAGTTTCCTAGGCTTGCTGTTTTATACGTTAGTAACTAACTCCAGCCTGCCTGTGAGGTGAACAAAGTTTACAGGCAACAGATAAAACCAAACTTTCTGTAAATGGATTCATGTACTGGTAAGTCAGTGTTCACCTGAGATCATCAGAAAAATCAACAAAGCCAAAATGCTTCACACCGGTATCGCTCAGCGATGAATGGTACCACTCTGGTGCATGTTAGAAACACTCCCTGAAATAACCGTGTGGGACATGTTTGAAGCGGAATATGATCAAGATCAGTGCCTCTACCGTTGTCATTTCACAGTGCAGTTTGGGAAATAAAGGAATTTTAAAATTACATTAATAGTTTATAGGGATTTAATAATTCTTCTTTTATGTGGTGTATTTTTATAGTCAAGACACCTTTTTTTCAATTAGAAAGTTAATAAATTCTCCAAAAGCCAGTATCTCACCATGAATTATTAATATTGAATAGCAATGTACTGAAACCTTTAGCATAATAATATGCATCATCAACCATATATACTAATTTTTAAAGACTAATACACTTAAGCACCAGTAAGAGCATGAGCACCTCTTTTGCTGTACCGCTGGTGTAGGGATTTTACCGGTAAACCAGTTGAAAGCACTACAGAACTAATCCTAAGTCTTTTTACTGCAAATGTTCTTTTTTACTGGTCAACAAACAATTCAGGGAAATTTGGTACTAACCATGAAGAGATTGTAAGAGGAAGGTTTGTTTCCCTCCCCAAAATTAAAGCTGGACTCTAGAGGTAGAAAAACATCCTGTTTTTTAGATGCAGTTTAAGATAGAGCTTTCTACATGAATTACTGGCGCTAATAACTTACATTTCCCACCCACAGCATATGAAGTACACCCGAGATTTTAAGATATCTGTCCGCCCCAGTCCTGTTCAGAAAGTATCCCGGTGTTACCAGGAGGTCCATAAAGAACCTGTTACTCTTTCTTTCAAACACCTGCATCAACTTCACAAAAGTACCATGGAAGTTTAACAGTGAGGAAATGTTATCTCCTCGTGTACGTGCCACTCCTCTAGGCTAAACTGAGGTTTGCAAAGCTAAGGTCAGTTTTTGTGTGATTTAAGAGTGACTCAGTCTTCTAAAGTCAACAGCAGCTGCAAGTGTTAAAAAAGGACCTCATGAAAAGGCACAAAAGAACTTCATGCTACCACCTTACATCCCACAATACTTCTTTTGCAAATATGCGCTACCTTATCATAGATTTAACATCAGCTTTATGCAAGCAGCACCTCAACTACAGTGTCAGCAGCAGAGGGTGGCAACGGATCCCTTCCAGCTTGTCCTTGCAGCCCAGCCACCAGGCAGCACAGCAGTGCTGATGCTGCGCTCTGCTTTTATCCCTCTTTGGTCTATAGTTCTTTGGATACCACAGTTGCCTTTGTCTGATGCAGACTTTTCTAAGCTGTACCGACAGACACAGAGGACCAACTCACAGCAGCTCACTTCCAAATTGTTGAAGAAACCATGCTTTCTAAAGGAAACACATTTAATGATCAGTGGCTCGAGTCTGATGCCTGTTTACAAATAAAATGCTCAGAAATTATTTTTAAATAGAACTGTAAAGCTGCTGGAGGACATCAAACTGGCAGAGATCGAAAGGAAAGTACTCACTAAACCCGCGTTAGGTACCTAATCTAAGCATTTTTACATAGCCAGCTCAGACGGCTAATCCCTGTCTGGCAGGAGGTCCGTAGTGCGGTGCAATCTGGAGCGTCTGTTGGGATGTGATGCACTAAGAATTGGACTGATATACATGGGGCAACACACTGCTCCGCTAAAATAACAGCAGCAAGTGCTCTGCTTCTGTTTAGAGCATAGCGTACAGGATTGCTGAATCGATTCCTATCTATTGCTGGCAAGTACATCATATTTTTCAGGGTAAACAAATTCCATATAAAAGTGACCTTTTGCTTCGATTTTTCTGACTGGAAGGCTGTTCCAACTTCTCATTTTTCCAGTAGTAGGGAGCTTCTGCTCTCCAACATACGTTTGTTTCTTGCCAGTTCTTATGTCAAAATAAAAGTGCTTAAGCTAGGGAACAAAGTCGTTATAAAAGTGTTCTGGAAGCAAAAGTGAAAACTTCCATTTCAAAATAGCCCAAAGCTCTAAACATCTTACAGTGAAAATGTCACTACTCTTCCCTGGAAAAAAGACTGTTATAGATTTATATAACCTATTTAGGCTAGAAAGACAAGACTTCAGAATTAGGAAAGATTAGACTCACAGTTATCAGCACTAATTGTCAACATTAATTTTGTTCTTTCTGAACACTTAATAGGACTTTTGTCTGATAACAAAAATACACAGGACCATGCAAGTAGACTTGGATAAAATATATGCAGAGGGCTTGCAATTGCTTAAGCAATCACAAAACAATTATTTACCAAGATCACAATGCTGGACTGTGTATTAATAGTTTTAACAACTGATTTCTGAGGCTTTCAAGAGAGAAAGTCTAAAAACTTGTCATTTCTTTAACCAGAATTGGTTAGTACTTACTAGTTAGTACCGGTTAGTACACTTACTAGTCTGGTTATCTTACTATCTGGTTACCTGGTTATCTAAACCCAATGCTTTAGTTGAAACAACCTATAACCAAAAAAAACCCCAATAAACTTTTAAATGTTTTTTTTCTGGCTTTCTCCTACTGTTTGCTCTCTCAAAGCACCCCCTCAAAAACTCTGGAAGGTTTATTTAAATCAGCTTCTGTTGTTTTGGTTTTTTTTTCTTCTAATATCTGACTAGAAATGTTTCCTTTGCTTATCACGCCGAGCACCCACGCAACACAACAGGGTGTGGAGGTGTTTGTTTCACATGGAGGTGTTTGTTTCACAAAGCTGTACATGCCAATTTGGAAAAGAAGGCGGCTTTCAGACGGTTTTGAAAGGAAAACAAAGGCAGTCTTTCACAGGCCTGGGATACAGCAATGACTCCAGGTGTGACACCTGTGTAGCAGCCTTGTCAGAAATGAGTTACTCCGCAGTGACAGGACTAGCAAGGTCTCAGTATCTCGGTTTCAATCTCGGCCTCAGGCTCAAGGCTCCTCTCCCTGAATCGCATCGGCTTAATCACATCAGCCAGCATCTTACCCTCGGCTGAGGACGAGCTGTCAGAACTGAGTACGGGTATTTCGAACTTCCACTGCAGCTCTCTTTGAGGAAGAAGTCCCATGCCCAACACAGCACCTCATGTTTTCCACTGAACCATCGCTTTTCATCTTTCCTCATGGCTCTGGAACTTGGAAAAGCTCCCTCATGAGGCAGCTGCTCCTTTTCTGCCTCTCACCACTGCTGTCCCAGCAGCTCCCAGGTACGACCTTGCAGCGAGGGCAGCCGATGCCAGGCGGCACGGCCGTCCTTGCAGACAGCTGATGTTCTCCCAGCACCCTACCTGAAGAAAGCCCATTTCAGCTTCTATTCACCACCCTATACCAGAACAGCAATCTCCACTCGGGAAAGGAATAAATTATATGGGATAAAGGAGTTCTCCAAAGGGAGTGGAAGTAGTCTTATGGCAACTATTTGAGTAAGATAAACAAATGCAATTAATTTCTCTCACACCTAAACTAAAATACCTATACCAGTGTTACACAATTTAAGTCACCAGGCCAAACACCGCAGGTCAAAGACAAGTCAATTCTCTTCAGCAACACCTGCTGCAGCTTTCAGAGCTTCAGAAATGCTGGAAGGAGACATTCGTGAACATTCAACACCCCAAATGTAGCACTTGCAACCAAGCTCCTCCTCCCGTAAACAAATCTTGAGGCCTGAAGACAACTGTCAGGCCTGCGCCCTAAGTTATTCCTTCAGCTAACAAAGCAAATACAAGCTAAGAGTCGTTAGCTTTTATTTTTTTACATGAAGATACCACATTCTTTGAGTGCACTGCATCTTCATACGCACACATATATATCTTTACATACCTTTTGTGTTTCATTTCTTTGTTCTGAAGTCCTTTCAGTAAAAAGCCAGCTAAAAACATTTGTTCTAAGTACAGCAAATGTCTAAGGGTTTGTATTAAGGCTGCATGGGAAATAATCTGCCTGTCTTCAAAAGTACATTTGCTTGGATGCCACGAAGTGCAAAAACTTTTTGAAACACGGAACCCTTCTCAGGGCTTTTTTCTGAAAGATGAAGACTACAGATGGAGTGTGTTAGGTAGGAACAGTCCCAGCTTTCAACCACTTTCCTGGCCCATTCAGATCAGAAATCTGAAAATTGTCTCCCACATCCCAAGAGATGACATACCTGAGTCAGTTGTGGTGTAGCTATCTCGGCCAAAATATAAAAATATTTTTTTGCTTATACAATGTGGAATTGTACTTACCAAAGACACTGACAGAAAAGGGAGCATCTTCAGCTTAGTGTTAACAATGAAGCAGAAAAGGGTCTTAAGTTTCATATCTTCTGTCCCATATGACTCCTTAAACTCCTAGACTCTTTCTTTGCTATTCTAGGCTTGGCTTTGGTTAGAAATTCCATTTCGAACCAGAGAAAAAACTTCCCATCAAGTCTGGTATGTACATTCCTAAAAAGGAGGACTGGTTTCAACTAATTAACATTCTCTAATGGAACAGCTATTTTGTCAGAGGACTCTTGATCAGCTCTAATGTGACTTCTAAGTAATTATTAGAGTAGCATGATAGTAATTGCATTAGCTGCGAACATGGCATTTCCCAAAAAAGAGGGCAATAAATTAGATATCAATATAGCAAAATCTGACAAGAGCTGGCAGGGCTTGAAAGCTGCTGCTTCATGTTGCATTTCCCAGAAGACACTGACTTGGAAGCAAGTGCTGCTCTGCTATCAGCTGTCTCTCTGTTTCTTGTACAGCCCTCAAGTGGGACAAGAGGAAGAATTATTTTCAGACAACAGAATAAACAAGTATGATTTCAGAGACCTTTTCCTCACACTCTGTTTTAGGCTAAGACATCTTAGGAGACATTTTTTTCACGGAGAAGCCATACTGCATTTCTAAAACAGTCAAGTTCAGAAGTTTAGACAGAATATGCATTATAGTTTGGTTGTCAGACAGGAGATATTTCTTTCCTTTATATTCTGTACCATGCAAGCAGTTATCCTCAAATCAAAGTCAATGTCCTGCTTGAGTCAAGCATAAAAAATGTGGCAGGACTAAACATTGAGCTTATTAAGCAATTCTTTGGGCAATTGTCACACAAGCAGCTCCACAGTCTACAATCACTCTTTCCACTGCTGAAAAAGCCCAGGCTCGACCCATGTCAGAGCCTGAATTAAGAACTATAACAATATTCACAAGACTCAAATGGTTAGGCATTTTCGTAACTCTAAATTAGCAGAATAATGAGTTTGCAAAATACTATTTGCCCATAAGAAATACGAATACAACAGTCTCTAAAAGCAAGTTGTGTCCATTATAGGAGAAACACAGATACTGCACAATAACCTACTGCAATGCCATGTCTCTCTTCTGTTCCCACCGTTTGCTACATCAAACCAAAACTGAGAAATCCTAACAGCATCAAAGCTTTTATCATTAACTTTGTAACAAGTTGTAGGTGTATATTTAACAAGAATTGAGAAGGGAATGAGTCCCAGACCTGTAGCATTCCCCACATTAACATAGCTTGAAGAAACTTCTTTTTTGTTTAATAGTCATCAACCTGAACCACCTCAGCTGCACCTAGCTCTACATTTTAACAACTTCATTCCAAAATAAACATTTTAACTGTATCTTAAAAAAAACCAAACCAAAAATGGGAACTGATAACAGCAAATTCAAGTCTGAAGTTTTGCCATATCTAAAAAGTTCAAAGATAAGTAGTTTTCTGAAGTCATTCCTTCATTTTTTTAAGTGTCTTGCAGGAATTCCATTTTTGGGTTATAAACAAGGATTCCTAATTGCAGACCTACTAATTGCAGTTTCACATTTTAAAAGTTGCTTTCTTAGATCTTGTGTAAAAGAAATAGACCACAAACTGCACAAATGTGGCTTCAGATAAAAAACACAACAGCATAAACATTACGAGAACATGTTTTTTCCTGCAAAACTATAGACAACTATTCCTTTATGAAACAGGCATGTCTTCTTTAAAAACAGAGATATGAAAATCTGAGAGAAAAGTGAATGGACTGGGTGACTAAAAAAGATCCCATGCACATGATTACACCTTTTATCCCCCCACTTTGCCTGTATGAAACTGAGCACATTTTCTGGACGGATACTGCAGCTTCCAGGAAGAAATTAAGAGAGGCTCAAGCTATACATCAGTCCGCTGAGAAGTTAGCTATAATATACCTTCACGGAAAAAGGCAAACCAAGGTCAGCAGCTCAGAAGTTAAACGAAGACATTTTCAAAGTCTAAGTAAGATAGTTTTAATATTCAGGGCTACTTGACCTTTGAGAAAACAGTAGCAAATGAAAATTACTTCATGGCTTTAAAAATATTATGCTGGTTATTTTACAAATTAAGCTGAAGAGTTACGGGCTTTTGTTACACCGGTGGTCAGGGAGAGATCAAAAGACCATTTATTACCAGCATTTTACTTGTATAGGGCACAAGGCTGAAGACAGGAAGGAGGGAGATGAGGAATTCCCTAGGTCAAACACTGTTATATACTTTATAGTTTTACGAAAAGATTTATCTTTTATTTTGCTTTATAACTAGTAGCATTATTTTGGTCTCTTGCTGGTTGTGAACTCATGTTTTGCATCAAACTTTATTTGGTAAACCACCACAAAAAATTGATATAATAAGAACTGGATTAAAATGCCAAAGGTGACAAAACTAACAAACTGGGGCCTGTTCCAAAGTATGAGTTTGTAAGAGAGGCTTTATGACCTAAACTCATGAATTTATTTGAATCTTTGAAGCTAAGAGCACAGCAGGGTTCAGGATCAAGCTGATTTCATGATACTTTTTACAGCTTTCTTCCTACTAAATTTAATAAACAATGTGCATTAATTTATTTTGAAAACTGAAAAACTGGAAGACAAACCATGCTACTAATTCACAGAATTACGTTAGAATATAATCAGAAACTAATCTGAGACACTGTTTAAAATTACTTAAATAATTTATGGTGTAAGAGAACAATTTTCATATCACGGACAGTTTTTAGTTCATGCATGTTTAGTTCCAAAGAAAAGACACAAAAAATATTTTCCCATGGCTCTAGCACTTACTCATTTGATCTACAACTTCTGTGTAAGTGTTATCTACACACAGACATTAAGGTCTGTGTTAGACAAGCATCTTTGTCAATATGGACTTTTAAACTATTCAAAATTCCTTTAAATGTAAAAGATACTAGCAACCCTGGAACTTTGCCAGGTCAAGCATCTGCAACTACTGAACACAGTCTACTTTCAATACCAAGCCCTTAAGCTGTTTCCTGAAACAGGATGCATTTGTCTACACAGTGATTGTATATTTATTTTACTACAAAAATGCTTACCAAAAAAAAAGAAAAAATCCCACCCTTCCATACTTTGGGCAACTAGATGTGTATTTCTTTCAGAGACTGAATGCACTGATAGCAATAGCTAAAAAAAGAAAAATACTCATAAATTGTAAAGTCACTGCAGAATTTTAACTCTAAGTGTAAATAATTCAAAGAATCACTGTGAACATATTTCCTTACCAGATGTTTGCTGTCACACCTTAGAAAAAACAAATAAGCAGCAAAATGGCTGCTTCTTTTCCTTGGTGATAACACCACCACAAGCACAAAACTTAGACTTACAGAATTGCCATTGTAATATTCTTATAGTACACAGAAAAACCTCTTGATAATTTCTTGTTTAAAATGGAATAACTGGAATCAATTTGGTCTAATAAAATAGCATTCCACAACCGAGGAACAGTTTGATTTGTTTCTCAGTTTGCTGAGAATTAAACTAAGAATTTCCTGGTGTGTTACAATTTCGAATGTATGTTTCATTTGTGTACAACAAATTGGCATTACTTATAAGAAGGAAAATACTAATATACCAGCTTATCTTAAAGAAATTAAAAACTTTTTGACATAATGAGCCTGTTCAAAGCTATAATTTCCTGCATACGCATAATACGTATTGAAGATCAGATTGTTCTACCTGTTTCACATAACCTTTACATTTAACTCCATATAGACCAGGGATCAGAGTGCTTTCTAGCTGGCAAAGTGTATAACCAGCTTAGGCAGATTTATAAAAGAAAAAAAAATAAATTTTAATTTAACCAATCCTAACTGCTGAAGGAAGCCTACCTGAGCATTCTACAACTTGTGGCACTCAACACCATTGAAGACAAAACCATAAAGCTCAAATAAAATAGCTTATCTGTGCAAGCTGACTCTAATCTGTCTTAATGGGCTTGTTTGTCTTCAGTGAGAGAAGAATCAAAGTGTTAATAAAGTACAGCTCTAACGTAAGTTCTGATCATGCACTCCTTAGACTGTGTGGATGATGGGAAAAGGGGAGATGGTTTTTACCCGAAAAGTACTTCTCTATCAAGTTTAGGCTGACATTTCAGCTAGCAAATTCACAGAGCTGGCACACATCAACATATGGCAGTACCATTAAAAATGCTTTTTCTAAGATTATTCTACCCAGACTAAAAGCTTTGGTGTTTTTACTTTTTAATGTTCCAGTTATATCCCTTTCTGTACTTCAGCAGTCTTCCAAATTTCATAAATGAAATTTATTTTTGGCAAGTCTCCCCTGCTCCTCCCCTCCCACCACATTTAAAAAAGGAACCCTTATTTACACACAACACGTATGCCATCAAACATTGGTTTAAATTGAACAATTCCCTTGCAGCTATGTCAGAATCTGAAATATTGGGCTGAGGAAGCAGAAACTGCTTTATTGTCCAGTGAAGAAACAAAACTTTATAGTGCCTCTCAATACTTTGAGCAGATCACATAACTGGAAAAGTAATTTTGATTTTTACAGCTATCATTATCTTAAGCTGAAGTTCAATTTATAAATTTGTAATCCTTCTTTCTGTATCACAGCTTATGTATGTTTTTAAAGAGGTACACAAATAGACAAATACCAGATTAGGAACTGACTCAAACTACTGTTGTCAAAAGATTCCCCATGGAAACTAGTGTCTTGATTTTGTAAGCCTTTTCATATACCTTCTCTGAACAGGGTGTGAAATCCCAATGCCATTTTATCAGAATACAGTCAAATGACAAGATAAATAATACCTTCTTAGCCTTCAGGACAATCTCCCAAGATAACAGTATTCAGAAAGATAACTGAAATGGGTGCACTTAACTTCACAATTTATCTTGCATCTACTACTGTATTAGAGAGAAAATGGTTAATTTAAAGGGTCTGGTTTCTGAAAGATTGCTTCAAGTGTTTCACAGAAATATTTAAGTGGTTAGACTTATAACACCAAAAAAATCCCTAACAGATGATGTTGATCCCACTCCTTTCCCACATGGTAGGACGAATGGTGAGTTTCTAAGAAGATCAAACACAGTTTTGATATGTCTTGCATGAAGAAGCTTAGATTTGTTTTGCAATACGGTATTCAAGCATTTAAACAGAATTAGACAGACTAACATAGTTTTCTCCCTCTTAGTTTATTATCTTTTCATACACATTCCAAAACACTAAGCTGCCAGTCTGCCTTAACATGCAGAATAAGCAGCTTTGGGAAATCAAATTCGTTTCTTGTACTGCTGGAGGTCCAGGGTATAACTTGCAAAAACAGTCAGCTTCAATGCACAGTATACTAATAATCATTACCACAGAACAGATATCCATTAGTGTGCTGAGCAGAGCTATATGCCGTGAGAAATACTATCAAAAACTTAAATTACATGTCATGGCACATCTGCACACAGTATTTAGGAAGGGAGGGCCTTTAATGTCATTTCAACATGACTTGGAAAAGAAACCGTGGAATGAAGTCACTGTTATCAATCCTCTTCAGAGCTAGATTCATCTTCCTGGTCAGAGAGCTCAGCAACAGGAAAGCGCAGGATGGCTGCCACCCCTGTCAGCTGGCCAAGCTGCTCTCCAGACACATGAAGGCTAGAGAAAATGCGTACTGTGCCCATGTTCTCCCGTACGCTATCTACCAATTTAACATATCGGGCACGTGTAGCCACATCCTGGTGCCGGAAAAGCTCATCACTGATCAGCAAGGTATCGATGGCCATGGCTTCATTGGCCTTCTCCACATGTTTTAGACCATAAAAAGCCCGGTCAGGCTCATGCTGCAGCATTTTATAGAAGTCATCTAAGGCTTTGACCTCACCAGCTGCCTTAGTGTCAGAGAGACGGCTAGTTACAGCTGGGTCGCAGAGGGCTTCCTTCAATGCGTATTTATGTCCCGAGGAAGAGTGGACCTAGAGTAAAAAAAGTCAAAGGTTTGGTTTTTTTTAAATCAAATGGACCATTTTCTTGATTAGCCAATCACAAACATCTTACACCATACATAATATTTATCTTTTTTAACTAAGAAGTTAACGCTTTCTTGAAATCTACATGATTCTTTTCTTAAAGGATCTCTCCTGCAACCCAAAGCCTAGACCAAATCCCTTAAACTGTATTTTAAGAAGTCTAGGAAAGCTGTTTCTCTTATTCAAAGACTGGGTTAAATATGCTAGCTGTTGCAGACAGTCCCCAAGGCAGGGCCACTTGACGCTACTAAGAAACTAAGACTTAAATGTCTTCCTTTTAAAGTATTCAAGAAGAGGAAGACCTCTTAAGATTGCAGACAAATAGTGCAAAAGCATTGAGTCTTGCACAACTGCATAGCTACTACGCTTACAAAGCTGTGAAGTACATTAAAACTTTTCACACTTCCTATTATCACTTTGCTATAAATGCAAAAGGAGACTGTTTGGCGCACTTTGTCTTCTCCGTATTGTGACCATTAAGTACTGGGACACGTTTCGCCACCCACTCCCCACAACCGGCCCTTTTGCAAGCATACATTGCAGGCCTACTCCAATTAAAAAATTATACAAGTGCCCTTATGAAAAGGAAAACTTATTTTAGGCTCCAAGTGCGCCTACTTCAGTGACAGGCAAAAAGCCCACCCGCTCAATCAATGAGATGACTAATGAACAAGAGAAAATGCTATGGACTGCATAACCTTTAACTATGTAGTACAAAACTAATACCACAATTAACTAACATCTATTACATCCAGGTACTTTTTTTCTTCTTTAAAAAAGCTTAAAAAGCTGTTATTAATAATGCATGCTATACAGTACAGTAGATTAACACTACAGTTAAACTATTTTCCAACTTCCACTTCATTCTTGATTGAAGATTAAATACGCCATTATATGTAGTTTGAAATATTTAATACTTTCTCTACTCCACATTAAGGTATCCTAGGAAAGAACCATCCCTGTATCTTGCAAAATTACCTTACAGTTTGAGAGGCATGAAAATAATTTCCTTACAATGCTCACACAGAAATTTATCTTCTCTAATAAGTGAATTATTTCCCATCATCCTTGCAATTATCTCCTTTTATCACAGACAGCTCTTAAACCTCCTTTTACCCATTCTGGAGGCTGTTTAGCTCCTTACCTGTAGGAACTTGGATCTGTTCTCCAGCAGAAGCTTGTTGTCAGTCTTGACAGCCTGCTGGAACATGTAGTCACAAAACTGCTCCCGTACGAAGCCTGGGCTGGCCACCAGTACACACTTCACCACCTCAAAGTTGATATGCCGCTGGATGGCTTGCACCACTTGCTCGTAAAACCTCTCCAGGGCCCGGTCGTGCTGACTGCAGTTCCCTTTCCGCTTGCGGGGGATGTTCACCTCCACCTTGGCACGGGTTAGTGTCATGCTTGGAGTGACCAGGCAGACGTGAGCCAGCCCTTCCTGCATGACCACAGCTGCCACATCGGCGCTCCAGGCTGGGTCGCAGGCCTGCTCGATGCGCTCCAGCACCACGCTGTCCCACTGCTTCTTTGCCAGCGTGAACTGCCGGTTGGGCTCCAGCTCGATGGTGTGGTAGGCCCCCATCTTGACGTACTCATTCTCTTGGATGTTAGTGCCCTTGACCCGCAGCTGGCAGGCCTGTGAGTCAAAGTCGATGGCCTCCACGCAGAGGGTGAGGGTGGTGCGGATGCGGTTGCTGCCCACGCTGCCCGTAGCCGACTCGGTCTGCACCTTCCGGATGGTGGAGGCCCGCAGGCTGTCACCCACCTGCAGCAGGTTGTAGGTGTGCCACATGTCCTCGGGCTCCTCGGGGATCAGCGTCACCTGCCCCGCATTGTCCTTCTCCAGGTCCTTCCTCACCAGCTTCATCCTGGCGGTTCCCGGCGCCGCCGCGCCCACCGCCTCCCCCGGCTTCCCCTCAGCCGCGGCGGCAGCGGCCAACAGGCCTGCCCCGGGAGGCCTGGCGGCGGGAGGCGCACGCTCCCAGACGGCGGGCAAGCAGACAGACGGCCGGCTGGCTGGCCTACCCCGGACCGCGATGACCGGCCTTTTCCGAGCACCGGCCCGCCCCGGGCCCGCGGCAAAGCCCGGGCTGAGCCCTCAGACGCGGCGCGGCGCGGCGCGGCGCCCGCCCCGCTCGCTGCCCACCGGCGGCTCGGCGCGCATGCGTGACGCCCCGCCGCCCCCACGGCGCATGCGCACAGCGCGCGCTGAAAGGCGCCGGCCGGACGCGCGCCTTCCCCCGCCTTTTCGCCTGAGGCGCATGCGCACGGCCGCCGCCTCCCGCCGCCGGCGCGGCTGCCCGAGACCCGGCGCAGGCGCGGGAGCGGCGCCGGAGGTCGGTGCTGAGGGGAGGTGCGGGGAAGCTGCGGCCTCAGGCGGGGTCGCGGAGGGAAAGCTCCGGGAGAGGGTTGGGGGGTAGGAGACAGCCGCCACGCTCCAGTGTGCTGTGGAGCAGGAGAGGGCTGTGAATTGGCGCGCGTCCCCGCTGCGGCCTCTTCGTGAGTGAGGCGGGGGTGGGGGAGGGGGGAGGTCGGGGCCCGCCCTGGTCCTTCCCCTCTGAGCTGTTCACAGCGACGATTCAAACTTCCAGAGGCTTCTAGCGCAGTCCCTCGCGTTTGGGAAGAGAGGAAAAAACCCCTAAGTAGTTGTGGAAGGTTGGAGAAAGAGCTGAGAAAAGCAGGGCCAAGGCGCAGGTTTCCCGGGCGCGGGGAGGGGACGCGGTGGGAGCTGAGGCGGGGAGAGGGGATGGACGGCGTCTCGTCAGGCGAGCGGTAGCGGGTGACATGGAAACCGGAGCCAGGCATCGTCTGAACCTGAGCTGACGCTTTGACGTCGCGCTTAAACTGAACTTTGGCTTAGAAGCTTTTGGTGAAACGTGCAAGTTACCCGTCAGCCTGCGCTGAAACTTGACCCGCTTCCTGAGTCTGCGACTTCTCAGTCAGCGTGAGGCAGTTCTGAGAAGCTTCAGAGGCAGTTACGCACGTTTCAAATGGACTTCGACGTTGACAAACGCAAGTAATAGGCCTTGCAGAAGAACCTTTTAATTAACACACATATTAATTCAATGCTATTTGCACAGAAAAGGGACCTGAGCAATACCTGGACAGCTCGGCTTGCAGCCTAGCCAAATTTAGCAAGCCAGAAATAAGATTAAAAAAAGATAATGTCATTATGCAAGTACTGCAGCTTATTTTGAAATGGTGCACAGCAGTGAAAACTCCACTTCAGAATGAATGTTGCAAATTTAGAAAGAATGAGAAAAAGAAAATGAAAAAAATAGAGAATAGAAAAAAATGCTTGTATGAAGAATGATTCAAAAGAACAAAAAATATTCAAGAGTAGACAAACTATCGGGGCAACTGGAACAGATACAGTAAGTTTGGAATGTCTACACGCTCCATCTGATAACTGGAAAGCAAGAGGACATCCTCTTAGAGATGACAAAGTGGCAAATTTAGAATTGTTAAAAAGAAGTTTCTGGTTTCTTTTAGTTTGTTTTTTTTAAAAAAAACAAAAAACAAAAAAACAAAAACCAACCCAAACCCAACACTGTGGATTATGGAATTTGCCAACTTGGAAAGGGTTTGGAGTCAAGGATTTAATGACATACAAGGCTACTGTGAGCAAAAATCATCCCATATCTCCCATTATGGTGTACATTCAAATTTCTCTCAAGTACGTAGCACTAGTCAGTTGTTGTGACAGGACACTGAACCCAGATCTGGCCCAGTAATGTGCGTTCCTTGTTTCTGGGCTTGATACTAATGTAAAAACAACTTTATCAGATATTACATAATAGGATTTATTTATGAGACCTCAGAGTCTCTTCCGGTGAGTACACATGCTTAACTCTGTTAGCATGAATAGTTTCACAGAAGGAAGCTGGACCACCCAAGGGAATATAACATAAGCACACATGTAAATAACTGTTTGTTTAATTTGGGCTTGTACATACTCACAATTTTGTATTAATGTTTTGTGGCTTATGCAGAGAGTGTGCATTCAGCTTTTCTTTATGAGTTCATTTCACTTATCTATGTAAATGCTGCATGGTGAATTTATGGTGAATTTTCTTCTTTTTGCTCTTTGCAATTATAAAATTGCAAGAGTTGACCTCATGCTATTCTTTCAAGAAAAATTAGCTGTAGTGCATATTTACCTTCCACATCATTATTTATTTAATTTTTTATTCTTATGTGGCTGCGTATTTACAAACTTTTCTCTGCTTGGTGGTTCCAGTCTAACTTTTACAAGCATGCCTGGAGATGCAATGTATTTTAGATAAAGGTTGCAATTTGGCATCCAGTACCATCCAGTAGAAAATAACATTCACTTGATGCAAGCAGTGGCTCGCTGCATTAGAAAAACCAAACAAAACCCAACCCAAAACAAAGAACAACAACCTTGAAACGAAGTTGCCACTCAACATGTTAAAATGTCTCTTTCTACAACAACAGTCAATTTGAGATGCACTAGAGTCCTTTCTCAAACAAAAAATTATGAGACTTTGTAGTTATGAACAGTGATCCACAAGTATTTAGTGGCAACTGTAAACTTCAATGATGTATCCACAATTAGCAAGACCATTGTCAACTTATAAAGGAAAACATTTACTAGTGATGATACTTTGCCTACTCCGGTAAAAAGTAAGTACTAGGTATTATTATTTGTTTGAATATGTCAAAGAATGAGCAGTAGAAGAAAAACATTTCAAAAAAAAAAAAAGAACCATATAACTGTTAGTTCATACTAATTTTGCTAACGTCAGTGAGAGAGATTAATTTGACCTCAGTAGAGCCAAAACAAGCGGATACTTTTAACTCTACGTAGTTTTAGCATGAGTTCAAAATTACATGGTCTGTTTCAGTCTTGTTAAAGATTAAGACTAATTGTAGAACCTGACAGTTCTTACAATTTGTCACTTTTAGAAAACAATTTTATATATACTAATAATTGCAGCAATTTGACATCCATTTTCAGACCTTCTGAAGCACAGTCCAAGACAAGATAAAAATGATGATAGCATATATTCATAGATTTTGAAGCCATGATGTTTTTCTAAGATTATTATTTTGAAAACATTTGAGACAGTGCCCTACATCTTGATCAGCTGCTTTATAAAGATAGGTTGCATTCAGATTTTAGACAAGAAGAGGTCAAGTTTATAGCAAACCCCCTCTTCCCCATATCATAGCCATTTTAGCTAGAATTCATGCAAACACACTCAAGTCCTCAACAAGAAAAACTAGTGGGAAAGAATCTCAAATATAGGGGAAAATCTGCTGAGAAATGTTGGACGTTATTGTTGCAAGAGCAAAGGAAGATAAAAGATAAAGATGGCAAGAGAAAATGGGGAAAATGTGTTTTTTCATGCTTTCCCTTCATCCTGTGTCTGTCCTGCCTTTGCAGGCTCTGGACAGAGACCACTTCATTTTCTGCATTCAGTTCTGTCTTTATGATTACCGGTCTTTTGTATTATAAAGATGAATACTCAGTACCAACAACATGATCATCACCAATGAGGAGAGAATTCAGGATGGCTCAGGCTTTGTGTAAAAGTATAAGTGAAGAAGCGTTAAAAAGTACTGGAACCCTTTGGATTGATTTATTCCTTTCTCTTCTGTTGAAATGTAGAGCTGGAGAAAAATTCAGTAGATCCCTAGTCAAACCACTTACACTAAGTCCAGGTGACGTACACCTCAACCATCCCTCACAGGTATTTATCCAATTACATCAAAACTTTCAGTGAAGGATATTATGCAGGCGTGGGGTTTTTTGGTAGCCTGTTCTAGTAATTCTTTATCTGAAGAGTGAGAAAGTTCTTCTGAATATTCCTTAAGTTTTCTGCATAGTGAATTATATTGAATTTCTCTTTTCCTTTGTTGGACATGGAGAACCAACTATTCATCAATCTCTTTATGAACCAACATATGCAGTATAGAAAGTCATAATTGAGTGCTCTCACAAAACAAAGAAAACATGGACATTTGGACGAAAAGTCTCACTAATAATACCTTGGTAAAATATATATATTTGAAATGCTCAACACTTTGCCCTTAGTTTTCCCTCTTCTAGATAAACAAGCCTAACTCATTCAGTCTTCCCTCATGGATCATTTTCCTCAGCCCTTATCAGGCTTGTCACTTCTCTGTGCACTTCTGCCTGTTTGTCTGCATCTGTGAGACTTCCTGTGCTCAAGATTCTCAGAGGCCTCACAGTACCAAGCTGAATTAAAAAAAAAAAATCTGGATAAATACACAGACATACACCTCTGTGCACCTCCTTCATTCTAGAGGTGATAATTTTGTCTGCTAATGCATGCCAGATTATTTGCCTTTTTTTTTTCTTTTTAAGAAAGAAGAGCATGTAATTAATTTGCATTTATTTTTTATTCCACTGTAATTCTGAAGCTCCTTGTCCTTATTTTTATGACATTTTGACTTGTTTATGTAGGACTACTTCTCTTATTTATTTGAGAAAATTTGAATCCAGTTCCTGGTATCTGTAATGCCTCCTCTTACTTCTAAGTATATTCTATTTCACAATAACTTTTTTAAAAAGAAAAACCACAAGAAAACCTAGGAAGCCCCTGACAGATCTGGATGGGACCCACCCTTGAGATGTTTCCCTATCTGACAATAAACTTTTTTGTCATTACTGGTGAATTATCTGTCAGCAGTACCAGTGGCAACTTTACAACTCTGAAGGGAAGTTGTGGCACACTAAATTGTTGCCACTTTACAAAGCCTCCTTCTGTGAAGGAACACAAACAAAAGCGTATTTTGGCAAATATCACTGTGTAATAACTGTAATAAAGACATCTACGAGCAAGGGCTAAACATGGCACCCCGAAGTGCTACATTCAGATTTTCACATTTTCTGTATATGTTCTTCCTTGCAAAAGCACAGAGTGAAGAGGGAAAATCCTCAGTCTTGCCTTTTCCCCTACTTGCTGCCGCCTGCATTTTGACAATTCTTGTGAAACTGATTTCTTCCTCTGTACTGCCTCAGGTTCACTGTGTGTGCCAGTTGCCAGCGCAAGAGCTGCTGGGGAGCTCGGTGTCAAAGTTTGCAAGCACATGAGTCCCAGCATTGCCTTACCCTCTTTCCCACTTCTTGGATTCCCCTGATTTCAGATTCAAGATGTTACTGCAGACTGACTAGCTAGGGGGGATTATTACTTGCTGTATTGGTTTTACTAAAAAAGCAAGTCCCAAACAATAAATGAAACCCTAAAAGGAAATATTACATATTCCTTCTCCGGATGAACTCATCTTTCTGAAGTTAGTTGGGTGCAGTTAACCGCTTCCTCACTTCCCTTTTACTGCTCAGAACATATGAAAGCCGAAAACAGAAAAGCTACCCTAATTTAAAAAAAAACAAAAAAACAAAAACAAAAAAAAAAACCAAACCACAAACCAACCCCTCAAACGAAAACCAAACCGTTGCCAGGTGCACCTCTTTTTCCAAACCAGATGAAATTATAGTATTTCTTCTCATCCATTCATCCTCACCGAGCAGCTCCCCACTCCCCCCTCCCCGAACCCCCGCTTCTAAGGTTGGTTTAGGGGATTAACGTTCCCAGAGAGAGGCAAACCGAAGCAGTCCCTGAGGGGCTCCAGCGGGAGGGCAGCTCCGGGCAGGGCATTCCCGGGGCAGGGGCAGGCGGAGCGCTCGGGGAGCGGGGCGGGGGGGGGGGAACGACGACGCGGTCCCTCGGGTGCCAGCCCCCAACAGCTTCACCCCCCTCCCGCAGGGAGCAGAGCTGCTTTCGGGTCTTCAAAGCAAGACAGAAAGTGGAGAGGGGTGTGCTTTCCTCACCTGTCAGCATCCAGTAGGAGGCAGCCATGCCTGGGCTCCTGCGAGCCCGGGGGCCGGGAGCCCGGGGCGAGGGCAGGGGCGGCGGGAGCGGTCCTGCCGCCGGCGCGGTGCTGCGCTGCGCTGCGAGTGGAGCTCAGCGCTCTGCGCCGCCCGTCCGCCTCGCAGCCGAGTTAGGCATTTCCTGTTTGTTATTCGGTCTTTACGTTGTTTCTTCGCATCAAGAAGAATTTAACTTCCTCCCCCTGCACACAACTTTCCTCCCGCCCACCCCTCAAAGACCTCTGAGCCTTGGAAACCTCCCCGTAGAACTAGCCCAGCGCTAAGATGTACAAATAAAGCCAAATCTTTCCCCCCCACCTCTGCCCCCCAAACCTCCGGCTGCAGCCCTGGGAGAGCACAGCAGACCTTAAAGGGACATCTGCCCGCTCACAATGAATTAATAAGTGTCTCCCGCCGGCGAGCCCCCCTCCCGGTATGGCAGGAGAGAGCTCGGTGTGCTCCTCAGCCACCTCTCTCGCCCTTCCCAGCAGGAGAAACGCATGATTGAGGTGTGGAGTGTGTTTGGCTGGTCAAGTTTGATTTCTCTTACATCACCCCATAAAAACGCACTCTATGGCCGGTCATTTGCCTGCAGCAGGAAGCCAGCCACCCCCTCCCCATTCTCAGCGGCTCTGGGGATGCAGTAACTCTTCAGACAGTGGACTATTTTCTCGAGTCTTTGCGTCTCCCTGTGCTTTGCTGCGTAGAGGAAATACCAGACAACTGCCTTTGCCCTCATCTACCGAACATTTGCATGACATCCCTCCCCCCTCTTTCCCTGCCCCCTGAACGACTTCATTAATAAATAACCGAATAAATCACAAAGGTAATCATCAGCCAGATTCAGCCCTGTGAGTGGGGACTTTCAGGGTTCATTAAACACTCAGTAAAAGAGCAGGTTGCAGGACTTTTCCTTTTTGTGTTTACCAGAGTGATGCTCAGACAGAGTGACATCCTGTCAGCAGTGTGTAAGTTCTTGCACTGGAACCTGGTGAAAAATCATTTTGACGTTCATAAAACAGAAGAACCCATGGTCCTTCAAGCAAGAAAAAGAGAAATTAAAATGCCCTATAAGGATCTGGAGATTCTGGTGCTCGTAGGAAAATCCCCCATTTTTTCTTTGATTTGGAGCAAAGAATTTGGTGAATAAGTGAAAGTTAGTGGAATTTTTGTAAGTTCCTCTGAGGCTAATAAACTACAGCTGTTAATCATCACTATAATAGTTAAATACATCTTCCAACTTCTGTCTTAATTTTATGAGAACACTTTGGGTGCACCTTTACTTGTAGATTTGTGGAAAATTTAGAAAACTGCACAATTTCAAAGCTATGTTTAAGAGCAAAGGTCCTCATTCAGTAATAATTTATGCATATACGTGCCTCCACACATTATAAAATATATTTAAGTACCACAGTGGGACTACTCAAAGTTGATGAAATTAAGCACATGTGTAACTTTTGCTAAATGAGGATCTGAGCTCTGTTGGTACCAGTTTAAAAGACTAGACACATTTTTTCCAGTTAGAGGTTTTGTGCCTAAAATGAAAGGAAACCAAAATGGCATTCTAACTAAAAGAAGACTGAGATTTTGGAAAAGGCTGTAGTTTAATTTTTTTTTGCAAGTGAGGTGTGTTACTACTGCCGGTTTTACTCCAGTTTCAAAGGTGGCAATAACTTGCTGAGGTTTGGTGTTTTGCTATATTTTTTTTTAAACAAATCTTTGTATTCCCTTTCTGTCTCTATACTTCAACTAAAAGCACATGGAGGAGTTCAGTTTGCTTTCAAATCATAGTGAAGGATTTCTTTCTGTGATGCAATTAACTACACCACAGGAAGAAACAGGGAAACTAAGGACTTTCACATGGATTAAAATGATCGGTTCAAACCTGTTTCAAGTATAAGTGACATTTGGTACATATGTGGGGAATGTACATCATGTTGGAGAATAATGCTTCTTGAGAATAAAAAGAAATGTTCCTGTTGTAGGATTATTTCTAATTTCTTCCAAAATATTCTTGGAATTATTATTTATTAATTTCTTTTTGTTGTGTCCTGTGGATCTTGCATCAGGCAATGTCAAAAGGAAGACATTAGAAAAGACAAACTGCTGGAGTGAGCTAGCATTTCTTATTAATTTGCACACGTTCAAAAAAGTAAATACATTACAGTTTGGAATGCCAAACTAATTCAGAAAAAAAGCAATCTCCTGTTGCTTGTAGAATAGCTGCTTCATTTTTTCAGAGTCTTTGTTGCTTTAGGTGCATTCATTCAGGCAACTGTTTAAAGTCTTATACATTAGTAGTAAGGAACACATGTATATTAAGCAGGAATCCCTAGATGAGGTGCGGTCAGGCTCAAAGTAGTTAGGATATTAGGTAATTGCAATATCTGCATAACAAATATTATTAGTTTCAGTGAATCTTAATAGTATAGAAAATATAGAAAACCTATAATAATGGAAAAAATGAAAAGGTCAACTTAGTTTAAAGAATATAAGTGTTTTGCATATTCTTTTATGCCTTTCTAAAGTGTCACAGAATGCTGAGGAAAGATTTTTTTTCTAGTGCTATAAGTTAAATGTGATTTGACATTTTGAACTCTGCCTCCCAATTCAGTTTCAGCAAAGTATTTTAGAATATGCATTATAGAATAAGTACTCTAGTAGTTCCGTGGAATCTGATAGAAGTATTTATGATTAAAGATCAATTTAAAGACTTTGGAAGAATGGACTTTGAAAAAACAACAAAAAATAAAAATATCAGGAAGACCCAATTCTTCTCCCTTCAAGAGGGTGCAATTCCTGAAAAAACAGTGGAAATGCATTCTGTCCCAAAGGTGAGGGGTGAAGGAACAGGAACCACAGCTTTTCAAATAGTTTCAAAGGCAGGCAGTGTGACTGTATATGTGACTGTAATGTACATAGAACACGTTTTCCATGGAAATTTTTCTTCCATTCTGATAGAGGATATGAGTAATTTTAATTTATTTTGATTGTTGGGTAAAAAGGATCTCTAACCTGTAGCACAAGAGAGCAATGAGTAATGCAAAACTTTGACTTCAAATATCCAGAAGCATGCTTAACTTACTTCCATTAAAGGAACAGTGTGACAACATCAATAATTGTAAGAGATGTAACATGTTTCTGCAATGTTCACTGTTATTACATTGTATTATGCACTGCATGGAAAATAGTACAGAGCTTATTCATATAGCTTCTGAGTGAAAGCTCTTATTATCGTCATTGATGGTTTACATTGTACTGTAGATTAGTGATAATTTACATTTACATTTTTTTCTTACGCTTGCTTATTCATGGTCTCCAAGATGTCTTTCATCTTGATTACTCTGTTGTTCATTTTCATAGTCTCCATTTTTTCCTATGTGATGCTAGGACCATGCTAGAATTCACTTGGCAGAACTTGTGGGGCTGTAGTCTTATTTTTATTATGTCTGAGATACTCAAGGGCTCCTTCTTCAAGTACTAGAACTAAGACCTTGCAGGATTTGATATGGTTCCAGCAATACTCTGCGCATAAATCTTTTCATGTTTTACAGCTCAGCTTTTAGCTGATACTTGATATTCTTGGAGAATGCCCATGTTTCTGCTCCATCTGTATTAACCAGTGGTACAAATGTGCCAAAAATCCTTTTTGCTGTACAACGGGATCTTCATAAAAATTTTGTTTTGCAGCTTGTGTTAGTTTAATTAATGTTGGTAGGAAATGTTATGGAAAATGCCCTTTGTCTTCTGTGTTCTGTTTTGTTCTCTACACTATCTTTTATGTCTTCTTCACTGGTCTTTTTTGGATTATATACCAACAATCATAGAGTAATTGTGAACCAAATTAATATACAGTCTGTATTCCTACCAAAATAAAATAGTCTGATTTTCCTCCTTAACAGATTTAAAGTACCTGACATCCTTGGTCATGCTGCTTTTCTTTCTGCATTTTCTCTGGATGCAATTTTTTCAATATTCATCCTAAATTTGTAAAGATCAAAACTAGCTGTATCACAAAAATACAGGAACACCAGGAAGAGATGAGTTTGTATGGCATCATTTACTGTTATAAATCTTCCACTAATTTCTTTATTTTATGATTGTTGCTTAATACTCATGTAGAAGGATTTTTATATTAGAATAGAATTTAAGATTCTTGCAGATGATACCTCTGGTCTTTTCATCTTTTCTTATGCTATTTCTGTTTCCTTTGAGTCAGCTTCTTACAATTTAAGTCCTGATTCACAGTTTTCTCCTGCAACATGGAGGAGATTCTCTGCTTGCTTATTTACTTATCTATTTATCTATTTACTACGTCAACAATATATCTTTGAGCTCTGTAGTGTATTATCAGACTTTAACATGAATCTGTACTTCTTCAAAGTGTAGGCTACAAATATGGCTAGAAAAAACACAATCTGGTTTATCTATTCAACTTGAATTATTTACTAATCTCTGTGGCCTGAGTATTTCAGCCTTTTTTGTGCTGAAGCACTTTTTCTGCAGCACTGAAGTCATTGGAGCTATGACATTGAGTCTGAGGGAAATGGAACCAGTAACTTCAAGTGTGGGGAGACAAAAGAAATAAATTCAGATTTTATTGTACAAAATCAAGGGTCTGCAATAGAAATTGCAATCTTTTTATAAGGTTTTTGACTAAAGGTACATATAATATCCCAGATAATGTTGGTCCATCAGTGCATTAGCTCCACTGCATTATACAAATGAAATTATTTGAATGAGGCCAGAATTTAGGGGCAGAGGATTATATGATTCTTATTATTACCTTGGGCTTTCTGGACTCCACCCACACTTTTTTTTATTACAGCTTCTTAACAATTAAGTGTCTTTTTTAACATGCTGCTCATGGTATGTTGCATAACCAATATTATTTATTGTTCAGGTAGATTTCAATTATGAAACTGTACAAAAGAATAACTTAATGAGACCATGTTTTGAAGGCAGACTAATAAATGACAATATTTTCTCAAAATAATTACATAGTCTGCAGAGTTTTACACTGTATTGCATTGCACTGCATTCATTGCCTTCACAGCTGGTCTGCATAATATAATTACTTATTACAGTTTGGTTACAGAAAAAAAGGTAGCTGTGACTACAATAACCATGGTGAAAACCCTCAGTTTATTATGTTTTTTTCTTTTTACTCTACGTAGATAAAAACTGTAACTCTCCCCCTTTTCCTGGATGCATGCACATATTTCTCTTCCATTTCTATTATTTTGCTTAGTTAGCACAAAAGCAACATTTAAATATAGATCACTGCCCAGGCTTTCCTTTAATCTTCATGATCAGGAATAAAATCTTGCTGTTTTTCAGGAACATGATCCTGGTCATGATGCCAGTATAAGTTTTATGGCATACATTAAAAAAAACACAAAACAATCAAACAAAAAAAAAACCAAAAAACCCCAAAAAAACAAACAAAAAAACCCCCCAAACAAAAAACAACAGCACACACACACAAAAAATATCCCTGTAGTGCAGAAACTTCAGCTTTTGCAATGATTACCTTTTTAACTGTGTGATTTTAAGACAAATTACATTTGCAACAGTCCTTCTATAATGAGCAACACATTACTACTTTTTTAGTGGGTGTTGCAAACCAGACTCCTGCCAGGATTCCAGCTTCTGTAGATTGCTATAACTCTTTCTTTCAGGGGTGCTGCAATAATTTTTTTCCTGCTGAGATGTGTAATCTAAATCCCACTGCTCCACCTGCCTGCCCATGTGAATAATTTGTTTTTGTGGTCTGAAACACTGTTGGTTTTATCTCAGTGGTTAGGTTACTCTGGCAAGAAGACAGTCCTGGGCTTCGTATAGAAGCCCATATTGGGTTTTATTATCATGTGTTGGGTTTTCCAGAAGTAACATGATTATCAATCACCTGGGTAAGTCTGATATCCAACCTCTTTTTCAAGTGTAGGTATTTTAGTGCAAGGCACAGACAGACAGGCATCTCTAGCCACCTCCAAGCTGGAGTGAGGAACCTTCTGAAGGTGAGTTGTGTAGAAACAGTGGACTGCTGACAGAGAAGGTAATNACAAACAAACAAAAAAAACCCCCAAACTAAACACAACAGCACACACACACAAAAAATATCCCTGTAGTGCAGAAACTTCAGCTTTTGCAATGATTACCTTTTTAACTGTGTGATTTTAAGACAAATTACATTTGCAACAGTCCTTCTATAATGAGCAACACATTACTACTTTTTTAGTGGGTGTTGCAAACCAGACTCCTGCCAGGATTTCAGCTTCTGTAGATTGCTATAAATCTTTCTTTCAGGGGTGCTGCAATAATTTTTTTCCTGCTGAGATGTGTAATCTAAATCCCACTGCTCCACCTGCCTGCCCATGTGAATAATTTGTTTTTGTGGTCTGAAACACTGTTGGTTTTATCTCAGTGGTTAGGTTACTCTGGCAAGAAGACAGTCCTGGGCTTCGTATAGAAGCCCATATTGGGTTTTATTATCATGTGTTGGGTTTTCCAGAAGTAACATGATTATCAATCACCTGGGTAAGTCTGATATCCAACCTCTTTTTCAAGTGTAGGTATTTTAGTGCAAGGCACAGACAGACAGGCATCTCTAGCCACCTCCAAGCTGGAGTGAGGAACCTTCTGAAGGTGAGTTGTGTAGAAACAGTGGACTGCTGACAGAGAAGGTAATATACATCATTTTGTTAGCAGACTAATAAAGCATTCAGCTTCAAAGTCAGAGTTATAAGTTGGTGCTCTTTTTCACATTGAAAGACTTTTAAAAAAACATCTCCAATCTCCCAGAGTCGTGTCAAAACCAGCAGGCTTTTGCTTAACTGGCTGTAGCATTCTGTTGGAACAAATGCTGTGTACTGGAGAACTAAGGTTTCTCCAGGCCAGAAACGGGTAGCAGAGCAGTAACTCTGAAAGCTACTGCAAGGAGCCGTTTTCACCCATGCAGGCTGAGTTATATAGCTCTTTATGTGATGAGGTGTGCTCTTCTCAAGTGACCAGTATGTTAACATGTCTGTTACATGTTGTACATGTATATGCCCTGTCGGATGAGTACAATGCAGATATTTCATGACATTGTGCTTTTGTATAACATGCCTTTTAGATATGATGGGCATGCATGTGATCACGTGATGAAAGAGGTGCTGCCAGGCCCTCAGGAAAGAGGGTGACAAAAGACAAGGCTACCAGCACAATCAATTTAATGTGCTGCCCACTCTGTCACCATATCCAAACAGCCTTCAGGTAGCAGGGGGGAGGGCCTTAAATGTGAGTGAGTTGTTCTGGTGGTGTGGATCCTCTCAGTCACATAGGAGTGTCCTGAGCATCATGTAGAATGCATATGGTCCTAGGAGAAGGAACCAGAGATCAGGACTCTCTCATCACTTCAACAAAAACTTCACCATCTTGTCAAAGGACTCAAAAGTTGGGACGTTTTCCTTGGGATGTAAGACAATCTGTAAGACAATGTGAACCTGTCCGGACTGGGAAGGGAAGTGAATCCAATGAATGCTATAAACATTAAGCTGTTACAGAAAAGGCAGTGTGCTGGTTTTGGCTGGGAAAGAGTTAATTTTCTTTACAGTAGCTACTATGGGACTATGTTTTTGATTTGTGCTGAAACAGTGTTGATAATACAGGGATGTTTTTGGTATTGCTGAGCAGTGCTTACACAGAGTCAAGGCCTTTTCTGCTTCTCACCCACCGGCGAGTGGGCTGCAGGTGCACAAGAAGTTGAGAGGGAACACAGATGGGACAGCTGAACCCAACTGACCAGAGGGATAGTCCATACCATATGATGTCATGATTAGCATATAAACCTGTGGAAGAAGAAGGAAAGGGGGGACATTTGGAGTCATGGCATTTGTCTTCCCAAGTAACTGTTACACGTGATGGAGCCCTGCTTTCCTGGAGATGGCTGAACACCTGCCTGGCCATGGGAAGCAGTGAATTAATTCCTTGTTTTGCTTTGCTTGCGTGCTGGGCTTTTGCTTTAGTTGTTAAACTGTCTTTACCTCAACCTGTGAGTTTTCTCACTTTTACCCTTCTGATTATCTCCCCCATCCCACTCGGGGGCGGTGAGTGAGTGGCTGGGTGGTGGGTGGTGCTTAGTCGCTGGCTGGTGTTAAACCACAACAGGCGGACAGAGTCTCTTCTTCCACCCATGCCTTAAAAGGAGCAATGGGAACTGGATTTTGTGACATTAATCCTATCGATTTGTGCTAAACATACTCCAAGTGTGTCTACAAGATCTGGCTCTTTAGGAAGATTGAGGGGAAGAAAGTCTGGTCTAGAGGTTGGATCCAGACACCAAACTCCTTTGGAAGCACAGTTGGAAGCACACCAAACACATGGAAGCATGCAAAACCAAAATGCTTAAATGTCTGGAGAACCTTATGGACTTGAACAGGTTAGTGCCCAAACAGAGTAGTTATCTCCAAGTTTGGAGAAAAGGTGAAAGAAGAATTTTGGATTTAAGTTTAATTTAATTTAGTTTAGGAATTTAATTTAGTTTAATTTAGGAATTGCTTTAGTAGTATCAGAGGATCTAGATCATGGGGCAAGCATAGCTTCGGATTTAATTTAAAGAGAGATTTGGTATAGTATTTTAATCAAATGGTGGCAATATTTGCTGATATGAAAATTAAGCAGCTGAGTTCCATTTCTGTAAAATTATCCTTGGGTATAACAAATATAACTTTAGCACTTCCTAGAAATTGCTGAGAGTACATAATCATAATGAAAGAGGAAGTTCTGCTCTGACAATAGGAGTTTGTGATTAGTAGCATTTCTTAGTCTGAAAACTCACCCACTGTGAAACACAGCAAAGTTGCATGTGCTGTATTATTCTGCTTTCTAGCTTATCAGCAGCAGAGCTAGAAATTAATAGAAGTTATACTATATTGTGTCATTGTTATGGCACTTGCGTGCTGTCTAAATATTTTCTGTTTGTTGTAAAAGTATAATCTGAAAAAAGAAAGATACAGATATTTCCTCCGGCTCACAGGAAATTGTAACTGATTTTAGAGACCAGAACTAACTCAAAACTCAAGGGGAAAGGAGAAAGTTGTCTCTTAAGTGGAAATTTTCAGAACTGATGATTATCACTGTCATAAACAGGAATCGCATGGACAGGTGTGCATTTATCTACTGCAGGGTAGTGTCGACTCAGATGATACAGCATTAATGGAAGCAGCTTCAGAGTGACTGGGGTTTAGCACGCAGGTGCAAGTAAAAAAAATAATCTTACGTCATACATATTTGTAAGGTCCAAAGGAACAATTTTTCTTCATCCTCAAGGTATTCTGAAGTGTAACAAACTTGAAAAAATCAGCCTGTTTCTCCAGAATATGTAATATGCTTTCTCTTAGAAGAAATGTTGTCACCTTCATCAAGGATGGTTTATTGGAGTGTAGCAGAGTCCAAGCATCAAATGACCACAACGGGGTTGTTAAAATAACCAATGTATCTGCCAGACGCAGAGTTAGTTTTATTAATAATAGTGTGCTTATTGGTGAGTCAGTGGATATGAGTGTTATGCCTGGATTAATTTGTGTTTACTGTCTATGGAAATCTTGTTTCTGCAATAGGGCTAGGCTCTGAGCCAAGACCTTGGTTCAGGTCAGCACCCTTTGCAGGGGCTTTAAAGCTAGCTCAGCAATCCAAATAACTCCCTGTGGAGCAATTCAGGAGAACATTCCCCCAAACTCTGCAGCCAAACTAGCCTTTTTGACCTTGTCCAGAACTCATAGGTTGCAGCTTCTTGATTAACTCAGTCTGGCACCATTATCAAATACCTGTGCACCTAACCTGCATTTATCTGCCTGGGATCTTCAACCCTCTCAGAAGTCTTCCAGGCTCTAATGTAAGGTCTTGTATCACCAGGACATAGTTTTGAATCCTAGAAGAACAGCGTTTGTTTGCTTTTGTTAGTGCTCTCTGAGTGCTCTTATTAAAGGAACATGAATGGTTATTGTTGACTATGTTTGTTCTCATTCCCATTTCATCTCCTGTTTAGAGTCTTATGGCCTTTTCTGAAAGTATTTCACTCCACCAGAGTGGAATACATAACTCAGAGATGTCAAAACTTTATGTCTTCTAGGAATCTGTTGCCTCAGTTCCCAGCTAAGTCATTATGGATGCTGTAAAGCTAACTGAAAAAGCTAGAGGAAAAATATTTTTGGTAGGTGTTTGCTGAGATATTGAAGTATTCTGCACATGAGATATTTTTTTCCAGGAATGGTCCAAATTTGATATCTCACCAGCTTGTCCACCTGGCATTTCCACCCCATTTTGTAAGCTGATTTGGGGCCAGCCACCACAAAGCTCCATGATCTGTATTTTGTATATTCACAGCACCTTATCAGATGGGATTCCTAGGTTCCTGGATTATTGGCCTGATAAGGGGCTAAAAACATTAATCCCAGCTTCCATGTTTATAATTTCTTGAATGACATGGATACTGGTGTATATAGATGGAAATAGGCTGCTAGATGGACTGTACCAATTAGGAAAGCGAGGCCTGTGGTGGTATGGAGATATGGGCTGGTCTGCCTGAAGCATTTCATTTGCTTCATGGAGGAGGATAAGAACTGGATGGTGAATTTGAACAAAAACAAATCATACAGCATGAAAATCCCCTTTTTGCATACAGCTGAGTAGATTACACTGTCTATACTGTAGCCGTTCCTACAAGTCATTGTCTTGGTTTGAGCGACACAGGATTAATTTATCTTTTAGTAATTTTACTTTTCAGTAAGGTCTTTTCTAGTGCTTGGGAAAACTGCATTTTTAGAAGACTCCAGTGTCTGAATTTGTGAAAATATTTACTTTGTAGTCAGCTATGGTATGTGGGTTTCAAGGTCTCAGTGTTTTTGAGCTAGCCAGGTTTGGGGATGAGGAAGAGCGAGACCTGGGTGCTTGACCCAAGCTGGCCAACAGGATTATTTCATACCATGAATATCACATGCAGTATAAACTAGAAAGTTTGCTGAGGAGTTCTCTCTCTTCTATGATGGCTGCCATCCTGAGAACTCCTTGCCCCAGTGCCAGACCCCGGGGCCCTTCTCTTCCTCCCAAAGCCGTAGCGCTCACAGTGTCCAACATCTGGTGTCCACTGCTGGGAGTGCACAGCTTCCAACTGATAGAATTGGCTGAGTATATTCCTTGTATATTTTATATTGGTATTGGGATCAATATTGTTTTTTTAGTATTATTATTGTTAATTATTTAGTCTAATTCTATTAAATCTGTTTCTATTTCAACCCTCGGGTTTCCTTGTTTTTTCCCTAATTCCCCTTCCCGCATGGGGAGAGGTCATCAGGTGAGAGAATAATTGTCTAAATGACAATAAATTATTGTGGATTCTTCAAACCATAATACTCATGTAGACACACTTGGAATTATTTTATAGCTGGTTTTATAGTTACATTTAAACTAGCTATATTGGTGTGCTTGAGCCACGTAGCCAGCTAGTACATCAAGCAGCAAGGAGGCCCTCCTAAGTAGCAAGATAAAGAAAGATACGCAGACAGAGGGGAATTTAGACCACAGTGAGCACCACACTGCTGTGCCGTGTAGTGACAGTACCTAACTTAAAAGAAGAGCCATCTTAGCTATCGCAACAAGATTCGTAGTATCACTACGATGCTGAATTAACATGGTGTTTCATGTGGTAAACAACAAAGCTGTGGAGAAAAGAACCTTGAAATGTCACTGAGTTTCTAGTTGTCAAAACAAAGTCACTCAAACTAAAAAAGAAAGAAACTTTGAGACCATATTTTTTTACTGTTATTAGTCATATGTACAACAGCAAGGGAATGTATGCAGGTAGGTACATAATAGCAGTGTAGGTAGATAGTAAGAATTTCTAAAAATACTGACCTTTCCACTTAATGAAACCCAGTTTGCTACTTGAAATTTTGCATATGGTATCAATATGTATTTTTTTGTGAACCAATAAAGCTATGACTTAATGTTAAGAATATTCTGAACTTGATGATTTTTTTTTAAGTTACTACCTTTTCAAAAATTTGTCTGCATACAAAGCTTGACTGGCAAATTGGCAAGGGATTTTTTTGTGAATCAGATTGATAGTAAATCCATGCATTTATTAAAATTAAATTTAGAATAAGTAGTGTAATGATGTAAGATCTATAATGATGCAAGCGCTGTAATGATAACATTATATAATAAAACTGGTTTCTTATAATTTGTTTTAACTCTTCTTGATAGATTAATTGTTTACATTTTTTAGTACTGTTTGGACTTCAGAGACTTTTTTGGTGGGGAAAAAAAGATTTTACATTCAGATAAATGCTCAGTTTTATAATTTCTTTAAGCATTTGAAACCCGATATAGAATATAATTTTAAAATAATCCAAGCTATTCAATCAGTTTTTGATTTGATATTTTGCATACCATGTTGTCTGCAGTCCTGAGATGCTGTTATTTTACATTACAAAAGTAATTTACTTCATGTCTTTCAAAACATATTTTATTGACATTCTCCAAATCTCTAGGCCTGCAAAATATATAGGAAAATCTGTCGCAGTGGAGGAATTGTATTTCCAGTGGGATGGTCAAAAATTTATGTCAGAGTGAACAGACTTTAAGGCCAAGGGCATTATTTTGGTTGTTTAGTCTGACTTACTGTAGACCAAAGAGTTTTTCTCTTTAGGTCACAGAAAAGAATGAAATACATGTATTTAATATTAGACAAAATACAATTCCACCATTTTAGTAGAAAAAATTTAATTATTTTATCTTAGCTCTATCCAACCCATTAATTGTTACCTTTTCCAAACGAGCTGAGAATTTTCAGATGAAGCTTCAACTCAAGCCAGTAGGGTTGAAGGAGAAGTTAGAGAACCTAAAAAGGAACACAATTAGAACTGATATCCATTTATATCTATTTGTTAAAATCCTTGCTATGAACATTGTCAATTACTTTTGTGTAAGGAGGCAGGGGTTAAAATTGACTTATGTCTATTTTTTCAACTTTTTCATAGACTTCAGAAGGCAAACATCAGCCAGTTTATGCAAGCAAACAGATGCTTAGAAGTATAGCAACGTGGGGTATGTTCTTGTTGAAATGCAGCTTTCTACATGAAAATATTACAACTCATCCATAAGCTAGCTCAACGTTTCATGCTATTAACAGTTGAGTTCTGTCATGACTGTATTTTTACTGGTTTAGGAGGTATGATGCAAAATCAGAATTTACAGATATAATGGATGGACATTATATTTTGGAATACAAGCATAAGTTGATTGGTTTGGAGTAGGCCTTGGGGGTTTCAAAAATGAAAGTGAGAGGGAATTAACGGATAAGTTTTGGAATATCTTTAAAATATAAGGAATTTTGTGAAGAAGAGGACAAAGCAGTATAATCTTACGTAGCAGGAGGTAAAGAGTTAAGCTATAAATAGTAACATCATTAGTCCTGTGTTTATTATGAACTCAACCTAGTTTCCTGTTAACAAACTGTTTTGTATCCACTCCCCGGTATATGTTAAAAAAAAAGCCACAGCTGTAAACGTTAACTTAACCTGTGTTAATGTTTATCAGTTTCACATGTAAAAGAATCTTATTAAAGCAGCTGAGGAAATAGATTAGCAGACATGCATGTAACAGTGAATAATTCTGGCATTTTCTCCTGTAACGGCCTCACAAAATGAGTTCCTAAAAAATGGAGTCTGAATATTTGCATAGTCATAGCATCTAACAGAAAGGATCCTTCTTAGTTAGTCCCTGTGAACTAGAATTCTATTTATTTTTTCTTTTATTGGTTTGTTTGAATGATAAAGTTTACTTGGGAATGACAGTAAAAATGGTGTTGCAAGAGGGAAACTGTGACCATTTTATCTGAAGAAGGGAAATACAGCTACAAAGAAGTATACACTTTACATTGATAGATGCTACTTGTAGTTCACAAAGAACTTACAAGTATTCGCTGTCTTTACCTGCAGCTGAACTAAGTCCTGTGAGTAAAATTTATCTGAGCAAATGGAGGTATCTTTACCTGAACTAGTCATTTCAGGCTTTTCTTATTATCAGTGAAGAGAAACAGGCTTTCCCAGTATGTCATATTGTAAAAGGTCCAAAAAAGGACCTGAAACATGACCTGAAACACCCTTTTTCTCTTTATTGTGGTGGATAGCTGAGAGGTTGAAGTCTACATTGCAGACATATAAACCAAAGACAGAAATCCATCCTGGGAATGAAATCCTTAATTTAGAAAAATCCATGACAAATCTTTTGATGGCTTCATTAGGGAGAGAATGTCAACATGTGTTCTGAAAAGGGATGTACACATTATATGGAAGGTAGCTAGGGTTACAAAGCCTGGTTTTCTACGTCTAATTTTCCACCTACATAATTGATGTAGCTGCCAAATGTTCATTATGTGTTTATTGGTAGGGAAAAAAATCTTTCGATTACATTGTGGCCCACATAAAAAATACATGGAGATTTCCTTGTTCAAAGAATTGTGAAAAGAGAGAAACCACTTCTGACACGCTTTATTCAAAGAATGCCAGTGGGTGTTTTCAGAGATAAGTCAGAGTTAAAATGTGCTCGATGTGTATTTATAGTAGTTACCAATCTTTTCTGCATATGTTGATGACAAAGGAAGATTTGTCACTGTAATTAGGAAGGGAGAAAAAAAACCCACTTGCTTTAAGACAGACTGCAAAAAATACTGTTTTCACATATCTTTGTGATGGCTGATAGTATCAGCGTTCATTGTTTGGAATACATGGGTAGTGGTCAAATGTTGTTTTGCAGTAAGTTCTCCTGTCACAGAAAGAGAAAAAAAAAAAAAAGGGAACAATAAGAAGAATAAAGGATGTCATGATATGGAAAAGGCATTGGAAATCCACCAGATAGATTTTCCTTTCAACTTCTCTTACATGTTTATTTGGTCTATGTTGCTAGGCTGTAATGCATGGCATACATAGTATTCACAGTCATAGTGCCTAGTCTTTTATTGTATCCCTTAAAGGGGATTTTTTCCATTTTAATGTCTTTGTCCTTACAAGAGCCCTCCTAAAATGCAAAAGAATAATGTGAAGAGAAAAAAAGAAAAGAGTAACGGTGCTGACCCCATTTGGTCAAGAAAGGGGTGTTTTCAAATTATGAGAAACATACTGCTTTTTCAGCTTTTAATTCTCTGATTTTAATCACCCTTGTAGAGTTGAAGCTTGTGCAATTATGCTGTCAGTTTTTCAGTTCGATTGCATATGTGCCATTTTCCCAAGCAATCTTTGAACCTAGCAGTCACTTTCAGCTGATTCCATTTGAGGGAGAAGCAGGGGACTGAGTATGGTCTCAAAAGTCTGGGGAAGTGTGGCCATTAGTCAGACGAGTAGGGGTAAATTAGAGCCTCCTCTTTTCCACCAGTTCCCCTGTAGGATGATGTTAGAGCCTCACTCAAGCAGTACATATTATAACAGATAGCTAATTATCATGCTTAAGTGTTCAGTGTAGCAACAGCACTGTTGGTCTCATGTATGGGAAGGGTGTTCCACAGGAGATGTGGGCAAAGGGAAGAAAGGAGAAGTTGAGATTGTCACAATAGGGGAAGAGATTTACAAGACAAACTCATGGAAAAATAGCCATTTTTCATTATTTTTTTATTCAGAGAGCATTCTTTTTTTTTTTAGATTACCAATAATTCACCTCATTCATATTTAAAAAATTTAATTAAAAAACAGTAAACCTTTTTGGTCTTAACTCAACTTTCAGTTGGATATTGAAAGAATTTTATTCCCTTTACAAGTAACCCAATTAAAAAACTGAAACTTGTGGTAAATTTACTGGTATTCTATGGCAACATCTGGAAACTGACTGAGCACAGCTATCTGTTCAAAGTTAACAAACAGTTTGCTACACTAATGAAAAAAGGGTGTTGCAACTTTCCAGCCACTGTTGTGGAAAGCAAGACTATGTTGTAAAATTTTGAAGAGATATTGACCTCATGTTATTTATATACATAATATTGAAAAAATATTGGATACTTTGAATGCTCAATTCCATCTACTAAGGTTTTAAAGATGCTATTTTGAAATAACAGTCATTAATTGATATATGATACATGATTTTTTTCTAGTTTTGTCTGTGTTGATTTTTTTTTTCACCGTGAATTAGTGAGCAAAACACTATAAAGTCAAAAAATGCAAGAGAGAATCTGGAATTAAAAGAATAGGATAACTTCAACAGTATCATTATAGTATGATTTTTTTTTAATAGTTACACAATTTGAATTTGGATTACCTTTAGTATTTAAGTACAACATCTATCATTAGAGGTATAAATGTAATATGTATTTTTTCTTATAAGTCAAATACATAATTATATATAGCATGAAGAGTTACATCATATTTCTAAACAATATCGGTGTGCTATTTGCTTATCAAAATAAGATGATGAAGTAGTTTTATGAAGTTAATTTTCAGGTGCATCTTAACAGCTTCTTTCTCCAACAACTTGCACATAAACACACAGACTTCCTCCAGTGTCTTTCTGCAGATGGACTGTGTGAGTTATATTGTGACCATCCAGAACTGCAGAAAAGCAAACACAATAGCAAGAGAGCAAGATGTTATTTATATTTTTTATCACTAGCTTTATTGGGTCACTTGTGCTCTATTTCCTGTAACAGAGGTCAGTATAAAAGCAGATGCTAGAATAATTAATAGATGATGTTTTCCCACCTATGAAAAGCAATGCAAATTTTCATACCAGCTTAAATTCTACCTAGAACAGAAATATTTGAGGGAAAACCATATACTATATTTTGCTGTAGGAAGCAAAAACACTGGGGGATGTATATTCCCAAAAGAACAGTGTTCAATAAGAAGTGGAATGGATTTAAAAGCTTTGTAACAAAGCAAATTTCTTGTAAACATAGTTTTCAGGAAATTTCGTATGCAAGCTATCCACGCCTTTTCCTGACAATGCATTGTATGATATCTCTGAAACTACAGTTCTTTATCCCAGGTCTAATACTTGCAAGGATTTTAGTTATCTTAGACAAATGCAGGGTCAAGGTTTAGGTTTTTTTTTTTGTTTAAATAGAAATCGCTGAGGAGTTTTACATGAAAGATAGGTGAATTCAAAAGAATGTGTAGAGGTCAGTGCAGAGAGTGCCTTGAAGCTTGGCGGAATTTGTTTTCTCAAACAGACCACTGAATTTTTGCATCTCACGCTCCTCATATACTGGATAGTTCAAGCTTTTCATACTGGCTGAAATATAAAAACTGGTTTCCTGAATTAAGTTTGCACAATATCTACCATAAGAGATAAAATCAGTTTAATGAAATTTCCCTGTCTTTGGTTGTTTTGTTTTTTTTTTTTTACTGAGTCAGGTAATATTTTTTATCTTTTTTCCCCAAAATGATAGTTTAACTTTTAAAAGTCCTCTTTCTATTGAACAGTTAAGTAATTCTTTACCTTCTAAGAATCAATTATCTCTAAAATGTGTGCTACTTGATTGTTATAAAGTCTCATCTCATTTTTATCTCACAAGATAGATAGAATTATTTGACAAAACCCAGAATTCTCATATGCAACCGAGTGAAATAAAAATATGATCCTTTGAAGGCTGGGGAAGGGACATAAAATCTGAAAGCCAGGCACAAATAAATTAGATTCAGCCTTGGATGAAATCTGGTGCCAATACAGTACTTATCAGATACAGGGTTTCTGGTCTTCATTTCTGTTACATTTCTAAACAGGCTTGACCCTGAAATTCAGTATTGGAGAGGACTCCTTAGTAAGTCATGCCACTGCATTTTGCAGTAAGATACATCTTCTGCATTTAAAATGTGTCTGTCTAATCTAAGCTATTTGTCAAGTCTCGTTTTACAGTCAACAAAATGAAGTACCCCCCTAGCCATGTCTAGTCTACTTCTCTCAGAACAGCTACAGTCGCTCTCCGGTACCCTCTTTTATCCATCAACTCTAGAGGGAGCCTACCTGCCATCTTAGGTTAAGAGTGTACCATTTAAATGGTTAAAGGTAGGGGAAGTGAAGTCTACCTTTTGTGAACTCTGTCTATATATAATATGTAAGTATTACCATTGTCATTATTAGGAGGATATCCATTAGCATCAGCTAGATCATGATTTGATATATGTGGGCATTTTTGTTTATTGCTTGTTTCCTCCTCCTCTAGTTCTCTAGCTTTGGAGTACTTTTCTTTCCTCTTCAAATCCTTTTTTCAGTATCAAAATTTAATTAATGTTTTCTTGGAAATTGTTCAGAAGTTTGGGTGTGTTTCTTTTTGTTCAAGTTAATTAAATTGGAAGTGAAAGTAGCTAAACAATGCATGACCTTGAATAAACTAACATGATTTTAACACAATGTGAGTGAACCTCCCATCCAAAATAAACAATATGGCATATTCTTGAAATGATACAACACATGCTGTTAACCATTAAAAAAGCACTGTATGAATAACCCCACATTTGAGCATTCAGTATAAAAACATTTGACACCTTTTCCCAGGTGCTTCAACATTCAGGGGTGCAAAAAGACATTTCATTGCTTGTCTTCCAAGAGGCGAGCTGCAGTGATTTATAAAATAAAAGCAGAGCTTTTATTTACTGTCAAGTTTCTAGCCGGACAAATAGGCTGAAGATAAGGCGAGATAAAAAGTGTATCTGCTGAGGTTTTGCCTAGAAGTATAATTTAATCCATGGGTGGTTAGAAGCTGGATTGCCCTAGAATGCAGTATTGTAGGAGAGTTTGAGAGGTTTTCAAGCAGCTAAGCAGGAGCTCTGAACTGGAATTAAAGGAATTTCCTCATTTAACATCAAGAATTTGCAATATTGTCTTTTCTGTTTCAGTTCTTGGATAGATCAGAAAAGATTTTTTCTGACACTGATATGGTAAAATACTACATTCCTTAATCTTCAGATTTGTTCAGCCTCAAACTAACTCAAGGGTTCTATGTATATTTTGTGAAAAATGGCATTGATTGTATCTAATTTTTGACATCCAAGAATGTGGTGAAAGCTATTTTTTCAGACTTCCTCTACAGTAAAAGAAGAGGGAGAGTTTCTCCAGGAATTGATTCTTCCCATCTTACAACAGGTGTTATGAGAACCTGTGCTCTGGAGAAGCTGTCTTGGAAGTGTATGCAGAAGGAGCCCAGATAGTGGACTAGCCATCTAGTGTATAGGTGTCTACACTTAGTAAAATTAGTTACACCCCAAAGCTTTAGCCCCTATTATAACTTGACAGTAAGAATATCCACCTTGCCTTCAGGAAACAAGGCTGCTTCACGTGTAAATATTGACCCCAGACTAACCCAGTCCCTTAGAGGGGTTCTGCTCAGAGATAAAGGAATCTTATCAGAGACAGCCATGTCCTTTGTCTTCCTTGAAAACTGCCAACAGCTCTACTACAATATTATTTTTAGGTTGGTAAATCCTTTCTTACTCCATCTGTGAATAATTCTGTGGAGAACTATAGAGTAGGAAACCCTTATTCTTAGAATCATAGAATCAAAGAATCATAGAATGGTTAGAGTTGGAAGGGACCTTAAAGATAATCTAGTTCCAACCCCCCTGCCATAGGCAGGGACACCTCCCACTAGACCACATTGCTCAAAGCCCCATACGACCTGGCCTTGAATGTTTCCAGGGATGGGGCAGCCACAGCTTCTCTGGGCAACTTGTTCCAGTGTCTCACCATCCTCATAGTGAAGAATGTCTTCCTAATATCTAATCTAAATCTACCCTCTTCCAGTTTGAAGCTATTACCCCTCATCCTACCACTACACTCCCTAATAAAAAGTGCCTCCTCATCTTTCCTGTAGTCCCCCTTCAGATACTGGAAGGCTGCTATAAGTCTTCCTGGAGTCTTGTGTTCTCCAGGCTGAACAACCCCAACACTCTCAGCCTCTCTTTATAGCAGTGGTGCTGCAACCCTCTGATCATCTTCATGGCCCTCCTCTGGACATGCTCCAACAGGTCCATGTCGTTCTTATGTTGAGGGGCTCAGAGCTGGATGCACTACTCTGAGCGGTGTTTCATGAGAGTGGAGTAGAGGGGCAGAATCGCCTCCCATCACACTATTAATGTGTTCATTGCATCACTCTCTGACTGGAATACAGGGATTCATGGCCAACCCATGTATCATTACAATACCTGGCAGATCTTCAGAAATCAGGGTGCATATTCAGAAAAAAAATGCATGTTTCAGAGGTGAAATACCTATCTGTGAGGATTCTCACCCAATAGAGCAGAAAACTATTGTCCCTGAACACCAGTTTCAGAGAAACCTCTATCTCCATATTAAGATGGGTAGGGATTCAGGACTGGCATCATGGACAACACTTATTCCAGGAAATCATGATTTGCTTCCATGCTGGCAACTAAATGTGGGCTCTGCCCCATGTTCAGAAGCTGTGTCAGTTTCTGTTGTAATATTACTGCAAAGAAAGGTGTGTTTTAGTTTTTAATTCAGTAGTTCTCGTTGGCTTCACAGTTTCAGGTGGACTTCCTTACAGAAGTGGAGGAAAAAGCATCTGGCTCTATTACAGCTTGGCTTGTGATTACCTGATGATTTCTTCTGGAGCTTGATAAGAAATTCCAGTGGTTTTAAGGACAATACAAAATTACAGGGATTTTTTTGTTTGGTTGGTTTTTACTTCTTTTTGTTTGTCTGTTTGTTTTTCAATGAAAAAACAAACAAACAAACAAAAAAGAATTGGTCTTGTTATTTCTGCAAATATCTCTCCAGGTCTGAACAGTAAGCAATGGGACCACCAGCCTTCAGTCTTCCTGTTAAGTCACAGCCTTAGGAGCATGGGTACGCTAATGAGCAGAGATTTTGTTTCAGCCCTAAACGGTCTGTTATTGTAGAGGACTGCAATAATAAGTCAATAATCTCTTTCAACATAGTTTAAAATACTGAGATTCTTCAAAAATAATAATTTGAAATAGCATATGAACTTTAAAAGCAACAAGAACATTTTAGTTGACTGCTGACTGCTGACTGCAGCATGGGAAACTGCTTTGCTGAGTCAAGTAATGACCTCTAGTTTCCTTTTAAGAAGAAAGTTCATAATAGATCAAGGTAATTTTTGCAATCCTAGTGTGGAAAAGATCATTTGGCCTTCAAGCTTGCAACAACAGTATACTTCCTTGTAATTTCTGTTGTCTAGTTGACAGATATTTGTTCTCAGAGCATTTACACTTGGAAGAATTACTTCTTGCTTATATAAGTAGTCCTTTCAGACTAGTTGGATTTAGTCACTGGAGTAAATATTGTTTTAGTAAACAAAGACTACAGGACTAAACTCCAAATATAATTTTTTTTCTTAGTTCAGATCTATACAGAATATAAATCAATGATTAATTTAAGATTACTGAAGCAACATAGCATTGTAAAATTTCTGGATTTTAAATCAAATTTTCTCACATTTCCATATTGTTTTGTGTGTTTGCTACAAAGACTTTCATACATTGTTGTTTTCATCCAAAAGAAACAAAGCAATTTACAGTGGGATTTGATTCCTGTTAACTTTATCCCACAAAAACTTAAGTCTTTTCTTCAGGTGGCTATAAAGACTACTATGAACTTCTCTCATACTGAGTGAAATTTAAATTTATATGGTTCTTAGGTATTAGCACAAAGATTAATTTCATTGTCTGTAAATTTCATCTTGGAGCTTATGAAGGATGAAGGAGCAAAGCTGTAGCCAAATATTTTAATAAATCTCTTTTTAGGATCTCACACTTTTATATATTGGCTTGGATTCATGTCCTGTTCCATGGTTTGAGTGTATATGAAACCTGGACTTTTCCTTGCCCCATGACAATTTCTTTGATATGTTACCCAAAAGCACCAATTCTGTTCAAACTGCTTTTATCCTATATCTTCACTAGGACATGGAAGGGCCTTCCATTTCTTTTATCCTGGCTATTCCCCATCTCAACCCCATTAACAAATGGCTGGAAAAGCTGGATTCAACAATGCTGACGACAGACACTGCCACTCAGCTGAAGTCTGGACTCTGTGACAGTGGAGAATAGTAAGTTGCATTTCCCAACTGTTTTTTATGATCTCAGCTGGGGACTATAGATATAATTCAATGTGGGCAGGAGCGACCTTGACAGGCTTGAGAGGTGGGCCTGTGAGAACCTCATGGAGTTCAACAAGGCCAAGTGCAAGGTCCTGTGTGTGGGTTGGGGCAATCCCATGCACAAATACAGGCTGGGTGGAGAATGGATTGAGAGCAGCCCTGAGGAGGAGGACTTGGGGGTGTTGGTTGAAGAGAAACTCACCATGACTGAGCAATATGCGCTCACAGCCCAGAAAGCCAACTGCATCCTGGGCAGCATCAGAAGAAGCTTAGCTGGCAGGTCAAGGGAGGTGATTCTGCCCCTCTACTCCACTCTCATGAAACACCGCTCAGAGTAGTGCATCCAGCACTGGGGCCCTCAACATAAGAGTGACATGGACCTGTTGGAGCAAGTCCAGAGGAGGGCCATGAAGTGATCAGAGGGCTGGTACACCTTTGCTATGAAGACAGGCTGAGAGAGTTGGGGTTGATCAACCTGGAGAAGCGAAGTCTCTGGGGAGACTTTATAGCAGGCTTGCAGTATCTGAAGGGGGCCTACAGGAAAGATGAGGAGGGACTCTTTATCAGGGAGTGTAGTGATAGGATAAGGGGTAATGATTTTAAACTGGAAGAGGGTATATTTAGATTAGATATTAGGAAGAAATTCTCTACTGTGAGGGTGATGAGACACTGGAACCACTGGAAGAGTGGCTGCCACAACAGATGGAAAAAATCACTTCTGTGGACACATTCTACCCACACATTCTTTTAGCTGCCTCTTTTTTGTGGCTTTATCTTAGATTTTTTGTATGAAACTTTTTTGACGGGAGTGTGCTTCTCGTCTAAGTTCCTTGGAAGCTGAACTTTGACAGTCCTTGCTTGCATTATTCTTCCTGGAGCTCCCTAGTTACCTCTGCTATAATGTCCAGGTCACAGAAGAGCAAGTTGAAGGGAGCATGTGGAACCACAGATGTTCTTGCTTGACCCAAAGCATAATTTCTGTATGAGTGAAGCACCATCAGCCACAGTTAACCTGAATTAAGAGCTATCCAAACACCAGAGCATGCTTTTCAATTGTGATGCTCACTGTCAACTTTTTGACCCCAAAGGATCTAGTAATGAAGTGGGATGAATATGGATTACCAGATTCTGAGTGATCAAATCACCTTTTTATGCCCATTGTTACATTGGTTTCATCTCCCTCCAAGTAAGGAGAGTGCTTAGAGGCAATATACAAATTCTCATCTCCTTCAATTTTTCCTAGTCTGGTGGTCTTCCTGCTTTTTTAGCCTTTGCTTTTCTGATTATTTTGCTCATCTTTGCTTTTAGGGCTAGAATTGATAGCTGTGGGCAACAATACAACTAAGGGTATGCAGGACCTTGAGGACTGTGAGACTGGTTACCTTCTTTCCAGAGTCCTTATGCACAGGCACTTCCAAAATATGATTTTTGATCCCACCATCCTAGAACCTAAAGGAACCAAGGAATATGAGAGTGCATCGTGTGGAGAATCCTGTGTCACAGAGAGACCTGGAGTAGCTTGTGGACGTGGAGTAAGAGTAGGCTTTCCACAATAAAAGACTGCTCCAATTCCACCAAGACCATGCCTTCTGCATATACAAGACCTAGGCAAGGGTATATTACTTTTGATGCAGATAAGAGAAGCTAGAGAGTAAGGGGTGAAGTAATGGAAGCGGATATTTCCTTTAGGCTGTGTTAAATACTGAACCCATATCTCTACAGCTTGCTGTAGGCACTGTCAACAAGGAGCAGTCTGAGTACCAGGAGAGATGGTGACTCCTCCAAGAGATGACTGGTTGATTTTGCTAGCTGTGCAATTCTGGCCAAATTTGTATTGACAAGTCATCTAGTAATGGACAGAACTGATACAACAATTATCCGAGTGTTACCTAAGCCATGTTCACCATGAGCTAAATGAGGGTTTATGTACCACAAAACCGCATGAAACTCTCATTTGTGTTTAAAAATTGGTTGCTGGAAGAAGAACAGAGAAAGTAAGCTCACTGGAGTTCTCTGTATGTGACAACCTTGTAACGCAGGATGCTGGTTCCTTTTTGTTTATTCTGAGAGTAATATACTTGCCAGGGTTCTTTTGTGAGTGGTTTGCTTCATTGGTAATGCTGTTTGCTGTTTTAACACTCAATTTTATTTCTGGGAGGACACTGGCAGAAATAACACAGCAGCAGTTGGAATGATGGAAGCTGTAATTAAAAGTGTTTCTGAAATTAACTGCAAGGGCAGGCAGCATCATCTTAGCGAAGAACACATGTATTAAATCAAGAAATATGTAATGTACCATTTATATTTGCTACCCAATGCTGTGCAGTAACTTGAAACACAGTAGTAATCCCTGCCTTCCCAGCCCCCTTCTTTTGTAAAACTTTTCAGACCTGGATACACAGCTCTAGATATTGCTGATAAAAAACAGAGGGCCATTTTAATGAGAAGAAATCATAAATCTAGGATTTAACTCCCAAGGAAACACATCAGGAGCTAAAGGACGGCCAAGCTGTTTCTAGTTTAGCTAGCTCTAACATAAAATAAAAATTTAAAGCTCTCCTACCTCTGTCCTTTGCCAAATATCTGTCAAAAAAATGCCACTCTGAATAGAGGAGAGAGTGTTTTGTCTCCCATGAGGAACAGTGCAGGTACCAAGCCTGAGGACAGCCATTGTGCAAATAGTGGTGGCAGCCCAGGTCCATTCCTTTGGGTGGAGTTGGTGTTGCAAAATTTTGGCTGTGCTTCTGGGTAGGAGTGTTACAAAGGCTGTTTGTGCCCTCTCCTTGTCTCTCCATCAGCTCAGAGATGAATAGCGGTCCCATCCTTCGCCCTTTAGCCTGAAGTTACCTGTTCCAGTCCAAGAACTCTGTCAGGAGTTTCTGTTTGATGTTATGACACAGAGATATTAAGAAGTTCCTCAATGTCTAAATCTACTATGAACTGATGAGGCTGTTTTATATGCCTACAAAAATCAATCATTAAGCCTTATAATTGCCTAATCTAGAGGAAATGCCTCAGGACAATAGATAGCTAAAGATTTGGTGAACTATGCCAACCATGTTTCTCTGCAAAGATAGTTTTGCAGAATGGAAAATCCTCAAGTCAGGTAAAAAGGGCTGATGTCAGGCTTTCTGAACCAGAGACTGGCTGGGTCAGCAGTCACTCTGTGATCCATAGTACATGCTTGAGTCAGGAAAGGGAAGAGGTGGGGATGTTATATGATGTAAATGTGCAGAAGTTCCTGTTTGACAGATGGAGAGCTGAGGAATAAGATGCGATGGGGTGAAGAGGGTGAGAGAGGGGGAGAGAGAGAGGGAGAGGAGGGAACTCTGGGGAGATGCCACATGCATGGCGACATCTTGCCCGCCTCATATCACTCAACTTTTTTGGTTTTTTTTCCCCCCAATTTCTTTTTAGCATGGCATGGAAAGAAAGCAGAGAAATGGGTTCTTGTGAGATTTATTAAATGTAAATTATGTATAAATATACTTCTGTTTGAATAGAGAGGCAAGCACTGATTGAGGGCTGTGGAGTCCCTGTTCTGTGAAGGAACACATGCTAGGCTGCTAGGAAAAAACAGGAGTGCTTCCTTTCTGGGCCCAGGGAAGCTTCAGAGCCCAAAGGCCCTATAAACCAGGAAAAAAAAAAAAAGCACCAGTATTTGGATTGTGCAGCGGGAGAAATATAACAAGGGCTTTAATCTGTCAGAAGGACAAGATCTTTTAACCTGAGTGGGACCATTCCTGCTAATAAGAGTAATGACAGCTCATGTAAGCTGGAGTGGCAAGATTTAGTACTGAATGATGGCTTTTTTTTTTTTTAATAGATGTAGCTATTTATTTTTAACTGTTTTAAAACACTTATATACTATTTGAGTATAGTAATAAATAATGCCATTTAAAATGTAGATGCCAATGAAGCAGAGAGTTAAGGGACAAAAATTCTTCAAATAAATTGAGGAAAATAACTCCATTATCACAACTATTAGAGTGACAATAGTGTCTATAGCATTTCAAATATTTTTGACATTTCTAGGTGGTCTCAAGCCAGATTCTTAGACAACTTTCATAATCAGTGACGTTAATGGGGGTTATATGGATTGATGGCCTCTGTGGGTTTGTCACTTTCCAGTTTTGCTATGAAAACCTGAGTATGTCTCTAGGTAAACCAACACAGTAGCCAAAATTTTCTTTCAGAATTTCTTCTTCACTCTCTGTTGTCAGTAGGATTCCCAGAAAAGTAAAATATAGTAGGCCTGATACCAAGATTGCTGACATTTAGGGAATCTGTCCCCTCCCTCTCCCTTCTGCCCCGATCTGGCTTTTGGATTAAACCTGTAACTTAGGAGAGGAATAGAATGTAACTGTGAGTACCTGCTGAGTTGTACTAACTCTTGTTTGGGTTGCTAGCAGGAGAGTTGGCTTTTATAAACAAAGCTATTTTTCATTACTTAGTTGTCTTCATTTTCACATACAGCTTCTTTTTCCTTTAGCCTCAGTTATAAAATCTAGGATTTTCTATGCTCACTTGCTAGATAATGTTCAATTCCAGTATGAACAAATTTGTTAGGAAAACAATCAGGAAATGTCTTAAACACCAACTTTAGTTTTAGTGCATTATTGCTCATAGTAACGTATTACCTAATTCACACCTTTTTTTCCCCTTGAGGGACAGACTGAGGCACAGGTGAGTAGTGCTGAACAGTGAATGATGCCTTCAGTATTCTCTGAAACCCCTAACGAAGTCTACTTTGTTCTCTGAAGCTCCAATTCACTCATTTTGCTCCTTCCTGTCCTTCTAGGGAGACATTCTGAAATCATCGGTATCTTGAGCAGCCAAAGGCTCCCTCAAGCTTTCCCAGCCCTTTTCTTTACCCTGACTCCCACTAACTATCCCAACCTGCTAAAACTCTTGCTGACGTTTCCCAGACTCCCTCCCACCTCCAGAACTTCCTGGACCCCTCACAGCTACTCATACAAAAATACTACACTGCTGAGCAGGAGACTGGCCTGTTCAGGGAGACCATTCCCAAGGTTTAAACAGTGATATACTGGAATGTAAAACTTGGATTCAGTAACCATTCACAGACTGCAGAAAATGCTAAATTTTTTACAAGTGCTTCCTGGCTTCCATTAGCTGGAAAGCATAAGACAAGAGAATTCTGTCAGGAGTTTCAACAGCTATTGCCATACCCCAGAACTAAAAAATAGAATTTGTTTTGGTGTTCAATGGAACATATATTTTTCTCTGTATCAGTAAAGACTCCTTACTTAAAGGTTTACAGCCAGAATCACTCTGAGGAACAGAAGGCAAAACCCGGCTATTCTTCAAAATACCTTGCTTGAGAAGAAGTCCCTTTTGCGTCACATCTCTAGCCCCTGACGCGACTGTGTAAAGCATCTTCAGATCTTCTTTAATGTAGAAGTTGTGAAGTCCTCCTGATGTGGAAGAATAGTGGTTCTCAAATAGCCCTTCAGGCTTGTTTTAGATGTGGTCTGCTTGGCTACATGCTGTGGCAAACTGAACGTAAGATTGGGAGATAAGATCTTCCATTCATTTGGCTTACTGTGTTATTTATACACCATTAGGAACACTAATGGACCCTCCATAGAAGACAACCATTTGCATCCTGGAGAGAATGGAAAAGAGGAAGAAACATAAGGATGATCAGAAACTATTAATCAGCTGGACAATAAAGTCTTTAAAGCAGCTGTCTTCTAAATACCGTTCTTAATAGAGGAATATTTTTTGGAGATAAAAAATCTCTGTCTTCAAGAGATACACAAGTAATAAAATCAACCATTTTTGATTTATAGTGGGTGAAGTAATTCGAATATTAAACTATTAAAACAGATTGATAGATAAGAAGAGGAATAATAAAGGCTTCATTCAAACTAGCATGGAAACAGGACAAAAGAATAGAAAGTGAGATGATGAAGCATAGGCAAAATAGGTGTTTTAAAACTACAAAACTCTATGAAACATTGCAAAAATTAAACAAATCTAGAGTATTGAGGAAAATAATTTAAGATATATGAAAACAGTCCAGCAGCATCTCCTTATTGCTGCTAAATGTCTCCCTAACTTAAAAAGTAGAGCAAATGAACTACAGAAAAAGTAGACCTTACTTGGATATTAATCATAGATGCGTTTACGTACTGACAATGGATAAAGCAAACCTTTCAATTTATACAAGGTGAACGGATAAAAAAACTGGAAGAGGCAATATAGTACAGTGTTCCTCTATGTTGTTAAAAAGCTGCTAAAAGAGGAGAGTTTGCTGCCTTTCTGTGTTGGGTGAATTTAGTCCTTCCTTTATTCCTCCACTCATAATACTTTTCTAATTGAGGGGTAGGGCAAAATCATGTTTCTACATCTTGAAAAGATAACTGTGTGTCATTGAGACTTAAGGCTATCAATTTGACTTCATAGAATCACAGAATGGTTAGAGTTGGAAAGGACCTTAAAGATCATCTAGTTCCAACCCCCCTGCCATGGGCAGGGACACCTCCCACTAGACCATGTTGCTCAAAGCCCCATCCAACCTGGCCTTGAATGTTTCCAAGGATGGGGCAGCCACACCTTCTCTGGGCAATTTGTTCCAGTGTCTCACCACCCTCATAGTGAAGAATTTCTTCCTAATATCTAATCTAAATCTACCCTCTTCCAGTTTATAATCATTACCCCTTGTCCTGTCACTACATGTCCTTGCAAAAAGTGCCTCCCCATCTTTCCTGTAGGTCCCCTTCAGATACTGCAAGCCTGCTATAAGGTCTCCCCAGAGACTTCTCTTCTGCAGGCTGATCAACCCCAACTCTCTCAGCCTGTCTTCATAGCAGAGGTGCACCAGCCCTCTCATCATCTTCGTGGCCCTCCTCTGGACACGCTTCAACAGGTCTGTGTCCTTCTTATGTTGAGGGACTCAGAGCTGGATGCACTACTCTGAGCGGTGTTTCATGAGAGTGGAGTAGAGGGGCAGAATCACCTCCCTTGACCTGCCAGCCAAGCTTCTTCTGATGCTGCCCAGGATGCAGTTGGCTTTCTGGGCTGTGAGCGCATATTGCCCAGTCACGGTGAGTTTCTCATCAACCAACACCCCCAAGTCCTCCTCCTCAGGGCTGCTCTCAATCCATTCTCCACCCAGCCTGTATTTGTGCATGGGATAGCCCCAACCCAGATGTAGGACCTTGCTTTCCTTTTGCCTTGTTTATGAGCATTTACATGGTCAAGTCACGCGTCCCTTGTAACATTATACCAAAAAATTTAGGTCACATGTTCAGATGTCAAGAGATAAAGCTGATCAAATGTAATTCCTCTATAACAAAATGCTTAGAAGCAAGAATACTGTTAACACTGGCATAAAATCCTAGCATACATAAGTTCCCAAACTTCATATCATGCTATTCCTACATTGTCATTTTCGACTATGATGAACTGACAATAGTGTTGCACACATCAAAAGTACTTTGACATGAACATCAAAATGCAAAATGTCATGTCTGAGCTGCTGGTGATATTTTAAATAATTTATTGAGTTTTTTTTATTTTAACATGGACAGGTTAGACTTTCTGCTAAAATTTATTCGTGGTCTGCTAACTGCTGCAAAATGAATATGATAGTTTTGCCACACATCATCAGTTTTGCACACCAGCCAGAATAAGCAAGCAAAGTTATTTAATGTCCTCCATTACCTCTTGAAATGCATTATGTATAAAATTTTTCAAGCGTATATGGTCACAGTCTTTCAGGATTATCAGGGCTCTGAAGAGACCAACAGATGAATGCAAAGGGTGAATTTTTCACCATGATGGATCCAAAGACTATGTGCTTACATTTTAAAAATGACAAGGAAAGGAAGAACAGAGAGAAGCAATGCTATAGGGGAGGCAATGTGTACTGTGAAAGTTTAGGATTATGCTTGTCACTAGTAGTAAGTTGTGAGTGAAGTTCGGCGTGAAGAGGAATGGAGCTAATAAGTGAACATCCTCCTATTGGGCATTTCCATTCAAAGAGCAGGAAAAGAATCCACAGGCTGTTCAAGTTACTTGAATTTATGTTTTGCCTATAATGCATGAAAATACATTGTTTTTTTTGTTCTTAGTTCATGTAAATTTGTCTTGCTTCTGAGACAGACTCATCTATAATTCTAATCCAGAGAAACTGAGTAATTTTGTCTGTCTTTAATATTATTGAATATCACTATTTCCCAGAATCTTGACTGATATTATGGTAGCAGTGAGATTCTTGGAAGTTTTTGTTGGCAAGAAATAATATACAATCTAAATACCAATTTTTTTTGCATGTGAAAAGGCCAATCAATTTCACTATGCTAAGAGGCATCACATCGCTAAGTCAAGGCAACACGTCTATTTTGCCTGGGATGGTGTGCATTTGTTTTAGGCAATGGCCTGTCCTCAGTCCCATGTTCTAGGTACTTGTTCCAAATCTTATTAAAATAACTGGAAATTGATGGGGTTTTTTTGACATTTTCTTCACTGCAGCCACGTCAAAATATGTCTGCTTGAGAAATGAGTTCAAGTGTAATAAAAAGCCGGAGACCTATATTGTAAATAGCCATGCCCAGTTAGTTCTTTGCATGTCAGTTCCTCTATAATCTATAGCAGAAAAGAGTGTTCAAAAGTAGGCTTATTCTTAACTGGTTTTCTTCCACACTTTACATCAGGGAAACTGACTGCAGTTACAATAGTTTGTGCTTCCTCTTCTTTACCTGTTGCAAGAAACTTTCTGAGTTGTAGATTTAATAACCAAACCAAACAGCAAAATGGCACTTCAGTGGCATTGCATTACCCTGGAATGGCGGTGGCAGAACTGAGATCCACCCTAAAACCTCAGTTGTGTGTATATTAGCATGTGTGTATGCCAGCCTTGCTAACTCAGTATTCTGCCCTTATTTTTAAACATCAGTGCTTCATTTACAACAACATCATGTGGCTTGTATGCAGGAAAGTACTTAGATGTGTATTCAAGTTTCATTTCCTGGGAATGCAAAGAAAATAGAGATGCAATACTACCTAGAAGAATAGTATCATGGATTCTCCTTTTGCCTTTAAATGCCTTTATATCAATGCATCCTCATTAGTATAAGGGGAACCTCAGTGGCTGTGAGGGGACAGTCTTGTTTTTTGTAGAAAATGTGACTTAAATATTTCTCTCCTGCCATACCTACTGTTATACACTGAGCTGCTGATGCAAGCCATGGGAAGCAGCGTCAGGCTTTTCAGATGGGAAAGTGCAGGAACCAACTTGATATAGGATTTTCAGGTACTCTTGTGTAATGGTTGGTATGATTTCATTTGCTTTTAATTTGTATTTTGTTCACAGAAATAATATATTCAACAATCATGCTCATCATTCCATCCTGAAAATGTCAACCCAGGAGGTGACAGATATGACACAATTACTTATTGGTCTTTCAACTTTACATGATTGTGTAGTTACTTGCAACTTTGAACGGGAAATAGAATAAAGAACGTCCTGAATAGAGGTACTCTGGGCAACTGTTGAATATATCTAGGCTTCATATTGATGCACAGTGTATATTTAAAAGACTTAATATAGTGGAACTATCACTAATGACCCTGTGGTAGTCCTCATTCATACTGACATCAGTTTCAACAGGGATTTTTTTTGGATGAAGGTTTTAGCATTTAACAAAAAATGTCTCAATGCTGTACTATTGCTATTGCTGTATGGTTTCTTTTTTTCAAGTGTTTTTTAATTTCTCTAAAAATACCATAATATTTCTTAGACTCTGGCTGATCTCTTGTATTCTACAGAGGAATCCTATTCTGCAAGAAAAATTACACTAATGCAATTATTTTTGAAATGTTAGAAGGGGCCCTGATTTGTCATGTCATACATCGTTGTGTTTGCTTGTATACAGATCCCTGGGAACTATTACAATTTCTGTTCTCAGCTTTTCAATAAATGAGGAGAATGGATGTGGGAACCATTGCGCTAAATCAGACCAGCTCTCCACTGAATCCATGTCACTGTATGATCTGTAACCAACACCAACTGGTTCAGAGTAAGATACATAAAACATACAGAACATTGGTAATTAAGTCTGTCCTCATCATTTTGACTATTAAGACTTTAATAGTCCATACCTTAACACCTTACCACACCGTAAACCTCATTGTAAACATTAGTAGTCTCTGCTTTACATCTGACAGCTTTATTTCAAACACTCACTCTCTGTAAAACACTACTTTCTTACGTTAGCTTTTCCAAAATGGTAGCCATTAAAAATAAAATGAGAATTGTAGTGGTGAAGAAATCAAGATAGTATTTAGTTTATTGTATTTTGCCTAGACTTCGGAAATCATTAGTTACCAAGTACAGGTGCTCTCAGGAACAGTAAAATGCTCTAGACTATGCTGTCAGACCAGCAAACAATAAAAAGCTGTACTGAGTTTCTGATTAGACATGTTTTTCCCTAATTATGGTTAGGTGCCATCTAGCTAAAGTACTTTAGGTGACTCATACAGAATAAGCTATGTAATTGTTTTTGTTAAGGTTTTAGTAAGTTGGTATGGGATACAAAACTTCTAAGAATATGAACAAGATTTTGAGTGGAACTTCTAGAATTAGTGCCTATCCAAATGGCAACTGAAACAGCTCTGACATCTGTGTATATGGTATGCCTTGTTATGTGTATATCACGGCAGTACAAAATAGCTTGTCCAGCAGAACTGCAATTGACATTTCTGGCCACCCTGAATTAGCATGTTAGCTCTTGCTAGATGAGAAGGTAATTCACATATCTCCAAGGAATTAAGTTGAAAATCAAATGAAAATTGTTTATTTCTTCGGATACAAGGGTCCATATAATATCTCCAAAGAGAAAGACACAGATAATACAGATGCTTATTTTGCCATCTACTGGTTCTCTTTTTACTTATGAACAGCAACAAAAATAGTTATTTTTCTTCTGTACATTTTCTGTGTAATAATTTTCAGAGGTTGTAAGTAGAAAACAGTTGTCACTTTTACCTTATCTATAATATATATTTAACCTGGGCTATAAGATTCTGCAACATTTTCTTCTTAGTCATTCCATTATTGATAACTATAATGTTTCCCTGCTAGTCAATTAAATATCAATTTCACTCTTTCTTATGTATACATTGCCAGTTCTTCCTAGATATCTTTATAAGGTTATGACTTTGGAAAGTTTGCCATTCCCTTTCGTTAACAGAAAAGGGATCAGCAATTCCATAACATCAAATAACGTAGTAGGAAACCCGCTTTCTGACCTGGCTGAAATGATAATTTATGCAGTGTTCTGACTGTACCAACAGGCCTAAATAGAAAGAGAAAGAAGGGGAGAGGGAGGGAAAGAGAGAAACCAAAGCCTATTCTCAACATCAAATGCTAATTGCAGCTGAAGACAAGCACCTGAATTTCTGCCACAAAGGGAGAATAGTGTTGCCAGGAGCATTGCAATGGCCATTTGGCGTTTCAGCTGTCGTCCCTGCAGCATATAATCACAGGGTGTATTTAAGTTCTCCAGCAATTGCAAGTCTACTAAAAATGTGGTATTCTGACATCCATCAAGATGAAGGAATGACAGGTAAAAAATACATATGAATATAAATTGCGTTCTTCCTGAGGGTGCTTTTTGTGTAAAGAGTGATTGAGCTTGCATTTGAGTAAGGTTTTTTTCATTCTTCTTCTTTGCAATCCTCAAAGTCACTTGGTAACAATAACACAGTGTAATTGTTTTATGAAGCTATTATGAGTATTTAGCTTCATAATGACTACCTGTGCACTATGCAGGGAGAAATTTTCCACTGCTGCAGTACGAGAATCTCTGTGCCTTTGAAAAGTGCATGCCATTTCCCTCAACGTATCAAACAGTTTTAGGGATGGTTGTGAGGGATTTGGAAACCACAGATGTCTGTCTGTCTTGCTTCTTTGGAAGCTATCTGTGCTAACAGCAATAACTTCTGTTTCCTTCATGTGATGACGTTCCCAGAAGAAATATCTTTTATGCAATAGCTTCCAGGTCATAGAAAATAAAAGTCACTGAGTGACCTATGTGGCAAAACCTAAAGAAATGGAACCAAATACCAGCTCGGTCGTGACATAGGGTAGAAACCCTGTATCATAGGCGGGTAGCACTTAAGCCCTTGCTTACATCTATCATTGTGGGCTTCTGTTTGAAAGCTTGTCTTCAAGAGCTAAGATATTAAGGTCCCTGCCCAACACAGCATTGATATATAGGCTTAATGTTAAGTATATTGGTAATTCTACTGAGTCAACAATAGTCTTCATGTCATACAAGAACTTTCCAGTTAAAAGTCTCAAATAGGCAGTGCTGTACAGGCAGAATGTTGAAGAATTGAATGAAAGACATAGTTTTAAGTCACTAATCCAGCAACATCTTTTCCACTTAGAGTGAAATGTGGATTTTCTTTCTTTTCTGGAAATCCCTTCCTTGAAACACATATTCTTCAGGTCCATCTCAGTAGTGGTAAAGGGACAAGTTTGAAGGTCATACCCCAAGAAGATCCTTCATTTCAACACAGGCAAAAGTATTGAACACAACAAAGCTGGGCTGCAAGTCAGTCTCCACTTTGGAGCATTGTGGACGCAGCTAAACAGAATTATTGGCAGCAGGCTAAACTCTTTTATGTATTCATTCTCTCAGACTGAATATACCTTGCTTACCTGGATATAATAGCTTGATTTTTTCTGCATGGCACTTTATTGGATCTTGGAGGTGTAGTGTACACAGCAAAATCTCAATACCTTATTCATTTTGTTGGGAGTTGTGTCTACATAATGACACAAAAATGAACCTTCTGCGTCTGGATTGGTCACCCAATTGAAAAAGCACAAAACCTCTCGACCCTGCCTGCAAACCTGTTCAACTTTACGCAGATTTACCCAAGTTTACAAGTAAATGTACAGCTAAAATAATGTCTCTGTAGTAAACTACTGCTGCAAGTATTGTGAGAATATCTGCATCAAGCCATGCCACAATGGTGACTCGGGACCATCTACTGTAACGTTTTTCTTGAATAGCAAGAGGATCATGAAAGTGCCCAGACTCAACTATACCCTTCATGATTTCTCTGATAAAAGGAGCACTTGAAGGCTCAACAAATTTTAGAATTAAGTACAGTATGAATGTTAAAAGACACATCCCTGGAGGTGTTCAAGGCCAGGCTGGACATGGCCTTGGGCAACCTGGTCTAGTGGGAGGTGTCCCTGCCTATGGCAGGGGGGTTGGAACTCGATGATCTTCAAGGTCCTTTCCAACTCCAACCATTCTATTATTCGATGATTCTATGATGTGCACAGAAAGTAGATCTTGAGAGCAGCCACAGCTATCACAAACCCAGACTGAGGCCAGTCTCTGGGCTTGATGGGGTAGGAGGTGTGGTAATTCAGTGTAATAGCTAGAAAGCCTCTACAAGCAATGCTGGGATGGAGACATAAAAGGAATTTAAAGCTACTTCTCTGATAAAAAAATTAAGAAAGAAGATGATATTAAGTGCAGGGCAAGAGGCCACATACAATCCCATAGCTGAATATTCCTGAGGGGAAAAAGAGAAAGGAAAACAGGCCCACATAAAGAGGTGCCCTTAAATTAGTCTTGAAGCAAAAATCTGTGGTGACCACTGATCTGAGATCATTTATTCCCCATCTCTAGCTGTTAAGTTTACAGATCTCAGCTGGGCCCGTTTGGTATTTATCCTTTCTCTAGGGAGAGAAGGGAAAAAACAGTGTACAGACTTCCCAGTCTTTGAAAGCCCAAAATAATAGCTGTTACCCTTCACATTGGCTGACCTTTGCAAGTGAGGACATGCCTCCAACTGGCTCAGCTATTTTCTCAGTAGAGATGTTAGTGTGCTGCACATACTCCACGTTACCGAAGGAAACTTTAGGCACATCTGAGTAATCAGGACTCCAGTGAAAGCAGCTTTCATTTTCATGAGAATATTCCTTCCAAACTGCACCTGGCAAATTAAGAATTGTTGTGAGTTCACTTTGTTTAGATTCTGTGACACTGCTAAACCTAACAAATGGTATTACTTCATAAACTAAACATACGTTTTATTGTAGTAGTGCATCAAAAGATGATGCTCTAAGATAGTTCTTCAGATAACTCTGCAGGCACTATAAAATGATTACTTCAAAATATGGGAGCACAAGAAAGACTGTTCTTCGTAGCCTGTGCTATAGACTTTATGACCAAGATTTTAGCTGCATCTGGTCTAGCCCTTTTCTTTGAACTTCAGAACTGTGACAATGACATTCATTGACTTAAAAACTACGACTGATTTTTGTCATGATACTATAGCTGCCTAAGAACTCTTTTTTCCTTGATAGTGCATCAGCCACTATAGTAAGGGGATCGAGTTTAATAAGACTGTCTCATTAAAAAAAAGCATGATAAAAATGAGATCTGCTTCAAAAGAAAAGTACTTCTTACTCCAAAATGCTCAACTGGCTGGGCCATAAGAAGATCTCAAGGGAAAAGGAGAGCAAATGAAAGTAATGTTCTTTCTTTTCTCCTCTGTGCATGATACCAAAGACCTTAGTATTTAGGTCGCAACTTTATGAGAAAACAAAGCTCGGAGAACATGTAAAGCACCTAAACTTGTGGATGGAATTCAAAGCGTGGAGAGTAGTGGAAAAGAGGTTCCCAGTATTGTCTTAGTGGTAGGTTATATTTTAGGTCCCAATTCACAGGAAATTAAGAGAGGCTTGGAAGCTCCATTTACACTTGCATATGATATGGCTGGACTCTAGATAAAAGTGCTGGGAGCAGAATGAATGAAGTGGAGCCACTTGAGTTTCAGGTGTCGGGTATTGGTCTTTTACAGTTACTGGTCAGAAGAATAAGTTCTAGTTTGCAGCTGACACATGGCCACCTCATATACATTTCCAACTCCTGACAGCAGCTGGTGTGAAGTTCAAAATTATTTTTGTTCAAGACTTTCTCTATCGCAGTTGAGATTTTAGAGGTCAGAATTAGGGGGTGCTGAATTCTTTCTGCTCCAACCAAGCACAGCAGAAGTTGAAAGCATGTGGATTGGACCTTTTGAAAATATCAGTTGAACATCTTGTGGGAAAACTGTTTGTGCTTACAGGATCATGCTGCTCTGTGTATTACACATTTTGGGAACATAAGATTAATGTTGTGCAGGAAATACTGTAATAGGCCAGAAAACTAAACAAATGGCAGTCATTCCCCACCCTCAACTATTTCATCAACTTTCTGCTATTGTTACAGATGGTTTGACTAAAAACAAAGAGAAGTGAGTCTGAGCACCCCTCCTACAGGCAAACCTGCAGTGCAGCATAATGGGTAAATCTCTGCACACTCTATCAGAGGTTTCTTAGTCATACCAAATGGGGAGGGCAGGAGGCAAGGTTTGCTTTCCTATAGAGGGACACGGAAAATTCCTGTGGGTATCAGCTACAGTCTAGCGTCAGAGTGATCCAAGGCAATCAACTGCAGAGCAAACCATTCAGCCATGGAGGTATCTAACAAACTTGCACAAAGGCTTCTTCCCAGGGAGAAGCCTCTGGAGTAATCACACACATAATCCTATTACGAAAGAAGTCCCTTGTAAGCTTTAAAGGTTAAATGACATCAAGGCCCTCCCAAAATAAAAACAAAGCAGATCAGGGAAATTGTTTCTGATCGTTAGAATATCAGAACAGCGTTGCCAGTTCAAACACTCTAAAGGACATTTGTCTGAGAAACCATATGATACAATTCATTGGACAATGACCTGCACACACAACAAGCTGCTCTCTAGCTGCTAATACTGGGGTCATTATGAGGGGAAGAAAAAAATTGCTATGAAAAGAATGACCGTAGGATTGCAGGCATAAAATTCAGCAAATGAACTAAGGTCTTGTGGAACTGTGATTCACAAAAAGATTTTTTCTTTTTTGGATTTCAGACTAGGAGAGGTGTATGGGTTCCTAAGACCTGTTAGAGTTTCAGGTACATATGATGCCTCTGCGCTGAGAATACTTCACGGTTTACTGAGCATGAAGAGTACTCACGGTATTCCTAACCAGTCATGGTTTGGTGTGTCTGAAGCAGGGCAAAATTGGATGTCTTTGTTTAGAAAGAAACAAAATTGCTGCAGTGTGACTGGCCGTTCAAAATGAAAGAGGAAACACAGAAATGCTTACTTGAAAAGGGTGGACGTGAGAAACATGCACACACTGTGTGAATCAGGTGAAAGGGAATGTATTCTGAAAGAAAAGGCTGGCTGCAATGTGAAGACTTGTCCTTACATAGCACTCAGCACTGGGCTGTGATAAACCCAGTGTTATCTGCCCGTGTTGTTTCTGCCTCTCTGATGCATAAATTAAATTTACATGCAACTGAGTTCTTCAGGGTATGGCATAAGCCTTGAGACTGTTAATTTTGAATGTATGGATCTGGAACACGTGAACTGTCAATAACATATCTAATTATTACCTTGCTTATTTAACTAGCACATCCTCCAGAAGAAAAACAGAGCAATATAAATTGGTCACCAGGCATTTGGGTTTCTGCTGGTAGAACGGCAGACTGACCCACCTGCAACACCTTACGTGAGTTTAACTGTTATTTTATCTGTTTTGTATTTGAGGTTCTTCCTACCTTTGTTTGCCCCAGGATTTCAGCTGCCATTATCCCATTCTTGACTTTTCAAACAAGCACTCTTAGACCTTTTCCAATCCTGCCCTTTGTGTTTGGAAGGAGATTCCCAAGATAAGAATGCCTCTATCTCCAGCCAAACCCATCTTATTTTTTTTTCCCTGTGATGCTCACAAAAGCTTCTGCAATCGTTATGTTACTGACATGCAAACCATTGCTTAAGATGGTAAGGCAGTGTCTTTTTTGCCTGTACTGCTTCATCTGGCTCTTTCCATTCACTGATTCTTCCAGACTGCAAGGCATTTTCAGCCAAGATCATAATTTTCTTATGTGTTTGTAAACAGTGTAGAGCTGGGAGTCCAGCAGGGCTCTTAAGAGCCCTGGTAAACAGCAACAGCACCAAACAACAACAAAATAATGCATGTGGTAGAAATCTATTGTGGATGACTACGTGTTTAATGGGGAAGACAATAAATATTTTTCTTAACATTTTTTGCATGTTTTTTCATTAAGTGAATGGCATTACCAATGTGAGTAAATTGAAAGAGCTGCACTGGAAGGATTTATACCCAACTTGATGTCCCAGACATGAAGTTTAGGAGTTGCTTGAATTATTCTGAGGGAAATAGCTACATGGAAATTGTGTTTTTTGTAGTGAATTAAATGATAGCTGAAATCCATGCAGGTAGTCTTTAATGAATGGGAAAGGAAGTGAAGACACAAGGGGGTAATATATACAATGAGTGAACACAGGAAGGAAGAATTGTCTAAAGTAAGCAAATGGTTGACAGAAAGAAACTGTATTAGGTAGTGAAACAGACAGATATAGGAAGAACAAAAAAAAAAGAAAGAGAAGTTTTAAGGGAAGAACAATCAGAAAGTAGAGACAGGCATTGGGCAGTTAAAAGCATCAATATTTGAAAATGCTTGTCTTTCAAAAGAAAACATGGGAAATAAAATTAAATAAATTGAACATGGAGTACTTTAGCAATCAATTAAAAAGCAACATAACTAAAGTAGTAATAACAGATTTTTAAAAAAAACCCCAAAACTGTCAAAGGAGTTTGCAAAGAAAAAAGTGGAAAACCAAAAATTTAAACCGTTATTACTGTAGCTTGCTATTAAAAACAAAAGAAGCAAACTGATTGTCTTTTACAGCATTGTATTCTGGAAAACCATCTTCAGCAGCTAAATTCAAAAGATATAAAGGTGAGAGCTGAAGCACACTAAACAAGTATGAATTGTGTTACACGCTGGACTATTTTTCAAGCTATAAAACTATCCAATTTTGTGGCACACATATGTTAAGATGCAGTTACTCAAACCCCTCCTTTGGAAACACTTATTCGAGATGTGATCGAGCATTTCTGTGGGGGATTTTAACTTAGTGTATAAGAGGATGGTAACAACAGAGTTGATATTCTGCATCAGGCCCATGATCCATGTAACCCAGATCTTTCTGACTGGCCATCAAAGACACTTCAGGAATATTAGAACAAAAGCAAGACTTTCTGTATATGGATACAACGTTCATGTATTCACAAACATAATGTGTAATTATTTTTTATTCTCCATTTCTTTGGCAACTTTGTTTTTATCTTGTGTGTTTGTCTTTTNTAAATTTTGTTTTGTGCCTCAGCCAATCATTGAAGAGACATTTTTCAGAGAATTTAAATTGGTGATTCTTACCTGACTGGTAATAGCTAATTCAAAGGCCAGCTGCTTTTTCCTGGGTACCCTTAGGAAGAATTGGGTCATGAACAGTCCCACAGGAATACCTGTTGTTTCCCCCACTGGCTTTGTGAAGATTCTCATAGAATACTCCTTTTTTTGACAAAACCCTGCTAAAAGTAAGTTTGTGATAAAAGACTGCCAAAAAGTAGGAATGAATCCAGCAGGCTTATTGCATGGAAAGTGCACTGTGTGTGGCACAATACTGACAGTATGACAAGAAACATAGAGTTTGTGAAGTGTCCCTGTGGTCTACCATGCAGCGCCTATTTTCGCTTTTTTGATGGAAGAGCTGGGGAGGACGTGTTTCAAAGAGTTTTGCTCCCTTATGCTGAATTTTGCAGCTGAAAAGGTCAACGGAACCTTTAGCACAGGCAATGACAGACACCAAAATGTGTTTAGAAGTACAAAGAATATAGGGATATAAGCTGAGAGTAATTTGTACATTTGCACAGGGACAAATTCTGGTCTCAGTTATAGCTGAGACACAACCTTGTTGACCCAATTAACACTACCCAAGGACCAAATTGGCCTGAGGCTGAGTTGGGCCCTTCCTTTTTGAATAACATGATGATTTGGAGAGGCACCTGTAAGGCAGTCCTAAAGCAGAGATTAATAACCTAATTGTGTTACATTTTGGACCAATAAAACAGTAACACCTGAGTGTGATGAATTATTGAAGAAGACAGAAGATCCTGGGTGAAGTAACACAGGAGAGATGATAAAGACAAACTTTTTAGAATTAGTAAATATCACTGAGGTGACACATGGTAGCTTATGGTTAGTTTACTGCAAGGGAAATTGGAACAGCTACAGTCAGTAACAGAGAAAAGGAGTGAAGTGAAAAAGAAGCACGCCGGATATAAGTTTGAAGCATGAAGCAACAAATACAGAAGGTTATAAGATCGAGCATAAACAATTATGATGCAATCAGAAATGGACGATATTTAAAAAGTAAGTGCCCAGCTAAAACAAACCTCTGCTCATTACATAAGGAATAAAGATAAATTAAAAGAGATAGCAGAGCTTAGGATGTGATTTACTGACAGGAAGAGGTATACATAGCTAGACTTATAAAAAGACTTATTTAAGTGAGAACTGCCAAAAGAATATAGGGACAGACAGTAAAAACACTCATTTCCCAAGGGGAGAAGAAGAAATACTGGAAAAAAAAAAAAAAAGAACTTGCCAACAAAGATGATCAGGAAATTAGAATGTCTGAAGCCTGTGAAAATGTCAGGACAGACAGATCCATTCCAGATCTCCCAAGGAAGCGGCAGGAGAGATAGGGAAAGTTTTAGCAGATACATAATAGGCAAAGCCATTCTGAGTGAGACAGGGAATGAAGCACTGGCTTTGCTTAATATTTTAGAAGATATACAGGGAAGATTAAGATGACAACTGACCTCTGAAATTAAATCAGCACACTGTACATCTGGAAGGCAGCACTGACCAAGATAAATAGCGCAGTGGGTGTTCGTGCATCCCACGGTTATAACAGGAAGTTGTTGGCGGATATTGGCAAATACTCAATTTATGCCTCAGTTTCTCCTTCTGGAAGGGTATTGATATTTATTACAAAGAATTCTAATCATAGCTAATAAATTATCTACACTTTTTTTTTTTTTTTTAATTTAGGAAGAAAGGAAATCTTCCATTAATGAGAACTTGTTTGTCATGATTTCACACACCTTGGAGAATCCCAGCCTAACTTTCTGTAGTTTCCACTCTGTGGTCTGCTTAAAGTATTTTTGACAGAACTTCAGTGGCTACAATGGACATCTCTTTCATATTAAATCAGCAAGGTTCAAATGCTCTGGATTTAACTCTCTTTGGTGTTATGGTCTTATCCAATCCAGTTGTTTTCTGGTGATTTGATACAGAGGAAAGACTCCTCACTTTCTCTCACTTTCTCATCTCTAGATGGTTGTTTCCTTATGCTATAACATTCAGCCAAACAGGAGATGCAAAACACTGACTTCTTTTTCTAAAATTCAGTCAGGTCTGTTTTTTGGAGTCAAGCAGTGGAGATATAGTAGATTTGGGTTTCTCTGTCTTGATTTCTATTCTCAAGGTCACAGCAGATTATAATAAGACGATTTATTGAAAATTTCTTTGGTTGTTTTAAGGATCAGTGGTGTCATAGTGAACACTTAGAATTCATATTGGAGTTGAGGGTTTCTGGAGAGACATTATAATTTCTGCCAAAAAATTAAGGCTTTACTTCCATTTATAAAAACAATAGGTGCATCGTGAAAATGTGTATCCCTGTTGCAGTGGCTTCACATTAATTATTTTCACAAGAACAGGTTTCAAAATTCCACAGCAATAAAAAAATGTAGTAAACAAACTGACGTGCTTCCACAAGACAAGAGAGAGCATTGTATATAAGCTTGAATAATTCAGAATACGGTAATATTTTGTGATGCAAAAGTTGCTAAAAAGTGAAATGGGAATTTTGGGGAGAACTTGGGTGTGTGTTTCATTAGCTTTAGTGGGTTTGGGATAGACCAAGACAAAAATCTCATTGTGAAAGTAACTGCATCCTAATGAAAAAAATAGCAGAATTAATAGAAATACAAAAGCTTTTGAATGACAGTAATTCTGTCTCAGAAATTAGGTCTTTTAAAGACTGTTGAGAGTTGTCTGCTTCTGTCTGTGGGGAGAATTTGGTCAGATTTCAGCTTCAGAGACGTTCTTCTCATCACGAAGTCCATATTTAGGCACAGATTCCCAAGATGATGACTTGCTTGAGAGAAAAAATTGTCTATTTCCAGCTGAAGTGATTTGAAAGATTCCCATTGGCTCCAAACGGGAGTTGGAGCAGGCTTAGTGTAAGAAGGTAGCCCCTAATCTCTCTAGCAGACTAAATCGTCTTTGCTGCTTTTTAAATGAAGTTTTCTAGCGCGACCAGATCAACCAGTTTCAGTTGCTAAACATGATATCAACCCAAGAGATTTCTAAGCCAGATGTGCTAGAACAAGGCAACCGGGTTTAAATAGCCAACACTGAACAAAATATAGTAAAACAGAGACAAAACTGTACAAAGTAAAATAGGTTCAACCCAAAATAAAATTAGCCTCAAATCCTATTTCACAGTTGTTCAAAGTAGCACTTTGGCAGATGTTAATGAAAGTTGATTTCTGTCAGTATATGTGGGGAATTTTAGTACAGGCAAACAGGGAGGAGCATTTCAGTCTTGTGGTGTGACAAACTATTTACTTTTTGTGCCTCCCCCTCAGTTCTTGTGTATAATGCTATCCTTTCCCCACTTACACTGTTAATACTGTTTTTCTGGAATAGAAAACTTGTTGGCCTTCAAAATCATAGAATCATAGAATGGTTTAGGTTGGAAAGGACTTGAAGATCATTGAGTTCCAACCCCCCTGCCATAGGCAGGGACACCTCCCACCAGCCCAGGTTGCCCAAGGCCACGTCCAGCCTGGCCTTGAACACCTCCAGGGATGGGGCCTCCACAACCTCTCGGGGCAACCTGTGCCAGTGCCTTACCACCCTCAGAGTGTAAAACTTCTTCCTAATGTTCAATCTAAACCTGCCCTCTTCCAGTTTAAAGCCATTCCCCCTTGTCCTATCACTACGTGCCCTTGTAATACATGACGAATAAGAGCACCACAGGACAACGGAAGGGCAAAGCTGGGACTTGTGGCTCTTCCAAGTGACAGTCCCACTTCTTACTACACAAGCGTCCCTAAGGAGAAGGCTACTGGACCTCTCTCTGCTGGGCCACCTGGGTGAGGAGGCCACAGGTTCTGCCAGCCCCAGCGTAGGGGAACAGAGGGCTCAGGGTAGGCTACGTCCGGCACAAAGGTCCAGGGCAAAGGCCCACCAGAAGCTATTTTACACTGCCGCTCAGCTGGGCTGTCCCCAGAGACAAGAGGTGGGCTAGTGCTTCCCTGAGCTGATCTGTATCTTTACAGGGAAGTTTAGCGACAAAACACCCCTTTTTTTTTTTTTTTTTTTTTTNTTTTGTGGACAACTGCTCCGACTTCTGCATTCACAGTCCAAACGTGAATGGTACGTGACAGCAAACCCCCCAGCTTCCATTTGGGGTTTATGTTTCAAGACAACGCACCTCACTCGCTCACCGGCAGTGCCACCAGCACACCTCTCGTCCACCGCGCTCATTTAACAGAAACGCACTGCCTCAGCGGACACAAACAGCTCCTGCACCAACAGAGAGCAGAAGCACTTGCTGGAAGGTGTGGGTGAATCTCCAGAGCTCTCTGCCTGCCGAACCCGGCACCTCTGGAGCCCAGACGGACTCTTGCACATTGAGGGGAAGACTCAGCAGCTCCCAGCTGAAGATGGAGAGTGTTTCCAGACATTAGGAAAATTATATGTTAAACACATTTTGCAGTTGAAATGGCTTCAGTACATTTATTTCTTGTGCAACAATACTGTAAAAATCTTGATGCAAATAGCAACACAAAGTTATGGGGAAGCAAACCAAATGGTCATTGATCCTTGGCTGGTATTCTTTGGCTGAGTGTCCTACTGTTTGCAGGACCCAACCTCTGCAGTGGTTATTGAGGTCTGTAATTTTGGGTTTGGAGGTTTGCCACATTAATTAATATCTCTCAAGCTTCTGTTTCATACTGTGCTGTTCCTAGGAATGATTGAGGTGGAGGAGTAAGATGATCATTCACTGAATTTCTACGCTTTTGCAGAATGAATTCGCGGATAGTATTTTCATTTACATTTCTGTTGAAATAAGTGAAGAAGAGTTGGAAGGTTTCCTGACAAAGGGGATGTGTCATTTCTTCATTATAAATTTTACAAATTGGTATGTATTCATACATTATGAAACAGTCAATTTTAGGGGTATTTATAATGTAATATTACAGTTACAGTAATATTTACGTTGGCATAAAGTTTAGCTATCTTGTTTTCTACCTCTGAAAGACGAGAGCAATCAGTCCTTAACATCTGATGCGTAATAAGATGCTGTGGTGCAGCTATGTTATGTATTATTAATTCAGTTTTGATAATGCTGTAGACTGTAGATAATGCTGTATGTAATGCTGTAGGATACAGGGGAAATGATGGAAAGAGGGAGAGAAGATCAAGTGAAAACCGATTGGAAGCAGTTTCAAAGAGGTAAAAGGGGTAGTTCTTTGTGCAATAGGTGGCTGATTAGTGCCAGTCCCTGCCAAAGGATGCTGTGGATAATAAAAATCTACATAGATTCAGGAGAAAAAAAAAGAAAATTTAATGGAGTAGAAATTCATTGAAGATTATTAAGTGTATAGAAACCCTTTCTAGCTCACGAAGAGCTGAAAATACCTGAAGGCTGGAAGGTTTTAGGGAGGGACAGTATATATATTTGCCCTGTTCTTACTCATACTTAGGTATCTGCCTGTGATCCCTGCTGGAGATTGGGCTCTGGGTTTGACAGACTTTTGCTGTCATCCAGGATGGCTTTCTAATGTTCTTATGTTTTAGGAATCAAAGTTTAATATTTACTGAATACAGTAAATAATTTTCATTTACCATACATTATATATAAAATATAAATATAGAAAATATTCCTTACCTGAAAAAAAAATACCACAAATATGCGTAGTCCCTCATTTTCTTCTGATGTAATATTCCATGAAAGAATAGTGATCTCATTGTATCACTGTCTGTCTCCCTGTGAACCATAATTTAATTAGCAGGAAAGCTTAAACTGATGGGGCTTAGAAGTAAGATTTTCGTATGGGAATTTGAATGCTTTGCTTTGTAGTGGCTTCATTTGCCCAGAATGGGTAATCAGAGTTCTCTGAACGCCAGGTGTCTTCACTGGGGCATTTAACATAGAAGCATTAGAGAATTTTGGTGACATGACATATGCTTTTTCTAAAAGAAAATATTTCTCCAGCTTGAAATGAAATACATATGGACAAACCCCAAGTGCCTTACAGTGAAAATCAGTGCAGGCAGAAGGGTCCACCCATATAGATTGAATAGTCGGATTGGATTCCAAATATGTAACCCCCCCAGCTCCATGTATAGCAGCACTCTGAAGGTTTTCCAAACACGAAACATGTGGTCAGTCATATATCATTTTGGATGCCTTTCTGATAGCATCCCATGACCCCCTTGGCAATTTTTCTGCCTTGATATGATAAACAGTGCCATGCATTGTGGGGTGAGAACTCTTTGATTTATGAGCATTTCAAAGGAGCAATGTGTACTTGTTCATTTGGTATATGCAAGAACAAATTCTAGAAAAGCTTGTGTGTCTTTTGCTTTGGTTTGTTTTGTTGAAACATTACAAAATTGAATTTTAATATTTAAAAAGTACAAGAAAAAAAATGCAGAATTTTATTCTTTTCAGAAGCCTGGTCCAAACTCCTTGAAATCACTGGGAACCTTGATTTGATTTTGGTGGGTCTTGGATCAGCATTTAGTCATCACAAAATAAAGATCGATTCTTTTACAATCAGGCCATATTAGCACAAAACTTTATATTTAACTCTGTACTTTAGTATGATCTCTTTAATAGATTTTATTTTAATGCTGATTATTCATTCTGTATGTTTAAATTGATTCATTTTATTCTCTTTTCAATTATTCATCTCTAATGTCTACTAGGTTTCTGCTGCTTCATGACCCTAATTCCTCTATTTGTGATTTATTCTCTTCTTACAAATAGTCATTCTATTTTGTCCGTGTAATACCCTGCTTATGTGTAGAAACATTTGTAGAAGACTGCAGTTATTTCACTGTACTATTTATGCATGAGGAATTATGTGGCAGTAAAGTAAATGGTGAGTGGAAGGAGGTCATGTCTTTACTCTTTCCTTCTTTAAAGCAGGATCCAGTGGTTGTGATTAGCCACAACTTTTAGTTCAGCATCTGCATTTAATCAGAAGTTATTTCCCCATTTCCTAGACTGCTTAGTGTAACACTTCACCACTTCATCTCTCTTCCCTGCCAACCAGGCAATAAAAGAAGGGTTTCCAACTTTCTCCTCTTTTTTTTGGCCAACCTTGATAAAATGTAAATATCTGATTTTCTGTAAAGAAGTGATAACACAAGTAGAGTAAATGACTAGAGAAATCTTTTCAACTCTTTCTGAAGTTTGTGTACGGCATGGTGCAGGAATGACTCAGCCACACAGAATCGGATAAAAAAGGTTACATTATTACCTACATTTAATTTTAAGTTTCAGTATTAATTTCAGCTTACTGTAATTAGAGGTGCAAAAGAGCAGTGTTTTCCTGGTTTCTGGCACATCAACGACATTTACCATTTATCAAGACTCATGAGTTTGAAGTAAGGAATCCTCAGCCTTGAATGTCTCCCTCCCTGCGCCCACTAAAGTGCTTAATCTGCTTTTCCATGTAAACAGTGGATCAAAAGCAATTAATACATCCATGGCAAATCATATGAAGAAACAAACAATTTAACTATATAAAGCTGAAAGAAATTTTTGTCTTTTTTTTTTTTTTTAAGAAAAGAAGCCTCCCTTTTCCCGTATAAGGTTTATAACCACAAAAACATTGACATTCACATTCAAATGTAGGTAATTCTTTATAAGGTAGAAATGTAATTTTTTTTTAATTTGTTTTTGTAATCAGACACCAAACATGAATTTTGTTATAGTGAAAACAAATATGTATAAAATATCTCTTAAAATCATCTCTTGCATGAAAATCTGCCATCAGGTTTAATTAGTATTAGGCAGGTGATAAATTAAAAATTAATTCCCTATTACTTTTCTTTGAGCTAATTTCACATGATATTTGTAATTATGTTCTGTTGCCCTTCTGGTTCCTGTGTCTTTGCCCTCATACCCAAATACTATGCAAAGATTTTTATGCTTTTTAGAGCATAAAATTCATATAAAATATCATCACCACAAGGATCAGATTGGATGGACCCATATGGCTATGCCCAGAAGTTGAAGATAAGAAATAATCAGTAAAAAAACTCAGCAATTCTTACTTCCTGTAGGTGATGGTTTCGTGTGACCCCATGCAGATTGATGCCAGACTGAAGCTAATTGCTTGTTCACTTCCAGATCATGGGAACTGGGGAAGATTCCAAGAAATTAGTAAAATACGGAAAAAAATGTTTAACAAGTTTACAAGTTAAAAGTTCAGAATCCTGTATCAAATGTTAAGATTTTAATACATCTGTAGCAGAACCGTCGTCTGTCCATGAAAGTGAGGAATTTTAAAGTATTCTGTATGGGGGCTAAAATCTCTCTAAATAATTATAGAGGGTGATTCCTATCATCTAAGATCTGAATTGCCTCAGAGCTTAGATGCTTGACGAAGCCTACCCTTGAGGTGCAGCAGTAACATGAGGTAAAGTACAACTAAAGCAGATAAAAAAATATGTCAGTCTAAATAGAAATATTTTTCACTCTGCGGTATATTGCACAAACACAGACATTATGGCATCTAATATTCCTTATTGACTGGTAATGATATTCAGCTCCAATATCTTTGTTTCCCTCTTGAGTTTAAAGAGAAAAAGAACTAGTTCATGGGTTGTGAAATATAAATTTTATGTCTTTGTCTTCGATGAGATTGTGTCACACATTACCCAGATTTTCCCATCACTGAACTTGCAGGCACAGCTGAATGTTACCATTTATGTCATTAAGGAATGTCTGGGGGCTGTTTTTCAAGGGTGGGAGGAGAGAGCTATGTGTGGTGGTTTCTTTTTTTTTTAATATGTGTTTTTCTTATCTGTTCAGACAGCCATTACATCATGGCTCAAGTTAAAGTTCTTCTGCTACCTTGTGGCTCTAACTTGAAATACCATATCCTCAGTGGTTTAATTTATAAAATTCTCCATTAAACTGATACTCATTCCATTTCACATTTGTTAAACTGCATCCAGAATATTGTATTTGGTTTTAGACCCCTCCCTAGTAGAAGAGATCACTCTTGTACTAGAGGCTGAGTGTCAGAGATGATAAATTCTTCTTTTTTCCTCACTATTCTTCCGTCTCACCTTTGAAGCATGGAAACAGAACATGGAGGGGAAATCTTCACTGCTGTTCTTGTGCCTGCACATATTTCAAACTTTGATGAGAGCAGTCCGGGGACAACGGAGAATGTCATACATAATCCTGGAGAACTAAAAAATACAACAACTTTAATGTTTAGATGACAAAGAAACTGTATGTCTTCAAGATCAGAATTTTATGTGTGTTGCTTAGATCCAGCCTTAGATAACCTTTTTTAGCTCTTCTTACATATTCTTCTTTTTAATATTTTTTTTAATTTATTTTTCTTGAAATGAAAAAGGTGTTTAGTGGCATTTATTTCAGAGGAATCTAGGCACTTGCAGTGACCAGGTGTGTGAAACTTTTTTGTCAGTGGTGGGCAATGCAGAGTGTAAAGCGTTTGTCCAGTCTTTGTCAATAATTGACCCATAGCTCTCTTTGAGACACTTCTAGAAAGGTCTTCCTGTGGACCTTTAGACATGAGAAAGATGTGATTTTGGAAAGCTGAACTCTTCCATCAGCCTCTTCTCTCTTTTCCTGAGGGCTTTGTAGTGTGATGTCCATCACATGTGCAGACATAAGTTTGTCTAATAGTAAAAAGAGACTCTATGACCCATTTTAACTGAAACTTTTCCTATCCTGACTTAATTAAAATGAGTATAAATGGATTATCATAAGAATTACTACGGTGAGACTTTGACTATCTGTGCTTTTCTATTGGAAAAGATTATGCAAATGTTATTTAAATTCCTAAGTGTTCAGAATTCCCGGTTTTTGGCGTCTGATTGTGGATACGCTGACATTAAAACATCACTGACTTAATATTTAAATAGCAGAGAAATAGTGAGATAGTCTCTAGCCTCAGTCTAACCGTAATAACAGTAAGATAATTCAAATATCCAGGATCCCATTCTGTTGCAGGTATATCGATAAATACTTTATACAGCTCTATTTGCTTGTCCATCTTCAGATGCCCTCAAAAGACCTATTATTGAAACCAGCTTTAGCTCTGTCCTGGTATTTTAGCTATTCTTCACAGCAACAGTTTGAATAACTCAATTAGCTTTCAAAATAGTGCAAAATGTGTCTTAATAGCAGTAACTTTCAAGCCATATTCCAGAGCAATAACTTATTCATATTAATATTGATAATAATTATAAATTACTGCAATAATTCATTATTGTTTATTATATGCCAAATACGCAGAAAAGCAATTTCTTTCTAATCTCCAAATTGTGTTGTACTGAATAAGATTTGCTGGATAAACTGTCTTCATGTTGTATTTTGTATAAAAACACATTAACTAAACTTCTCAACAGTTTTCCTGCCAGTGTTTTTTATTATATTAGGAGATATCAAGGGTCATGCTGGATAAAGAGAGAGCTTCAGAAGATCTCTGTTTAGCATAAGAGAAGAGAAAAGCCTTAATTTTCAAGTTGCCAATTCAAAATTCCATTAGGGGTTCAAAATACTCATTTCAGTACTATTTTGTTCTTTAAATATTGAACGTATTTTTGCTTTTGAAACTGAAGGGCAAAGTCACACTCTCTATTGACAGAAGCACATCTAATTCAGAAGTAAGTATAGATCAATGTCAGATAGTGAGAAATTAAGGAAACATTATGCAACATAAGTTGTTTCAGGAAGTGGCTATGTCCGGGGAAGCTGCTGATAGAAAAGGAAAAAATTTTCCATTCATGTTACAGCTAAGGCATTTAGGTACGAAATGACACTATCATGTAAAACAGCAGCCAAATAATTGTAGATTTGTATGGGAAGACACTGAACACAATATTTGTACAAGACTATATATTTGTAAACATTTTCTTATATTTTTATACCAAGGAGATGTTCAGCTGCTGTACAAACTATTGTTTCATCTTACTGTAGGAGACAAACACACAGTATGGGCTTTACCTTCCTGTGGAACCTCATTCTCGGTTTACCGATCATTGAGTTCGTTGGCAAAATACTTCTGCAATATAGAAAACAAATCTTCTTAGAAGGGAGTGACATGTACATTATTTAGTACAAAATCAACATGTGCTCTTTACTGCCATTGGTCAAATTACATACCAAGTTTTTCTTAATAGCTACCTCACATTGACAAAGAAAGTTATTTATTTTCAGTAATGTTGAAAGTGGCCAAAACTCTACAATTAAAAAGCCTTTTTTTTTNTTTTTTTTTTTTTGCTTATAGGAAATGTGTAGCTGTAACTTTATTCCTAATGGCAGTGTACCAGAAATACTCAGACTGGGATAATAACACAGCAAATCCATGAATCTGAAACTGTTTTTTCAAAATTTTCAAAATAAATATCTTCCTTAAATCATGTCTGCCAGGTGCCTTAGATTAAAAACTGCTTAGTATATATATTAATCTCATTTATGTTGATGGAATATGTTAGTATAGAAGCTTATATGCCTCATTAATTTTTGACATAGCATTGTTACTTTTCTCTTTCCAGTCTACTGCAAGAATTCCTTAAAGAGGAGACAGAAAATTATTTTTTTATGGATGGCACTGGATGATAATAGGACAAAGCCTGTGTGTGAACTAGATATGGAAGTTATGTATTCCAAAAGAGAAGACCAAATGGTTTTTACCTGTATGTGAATATCAAATCATGGATTAAAATTTTGCCACCACGAAAGAGAGACCTAGAAAATGCTCTCAACCAGACTGTCCCTGGTGCTGTTTTAAGTAGCTGAACAGCAGTTGCATTCAGCTGTTCCTTCATATGTAGAATAATCTTTACATGGTTGAGTGAAAGCTCTTTTTTTTTTAGCTCTCATTTTTTTAATTACGTATGTAGTCTGTCATGAAAGCTGGGTTTATTTATTACAACATCTTTGGGACTGTCTGGTGCTTGGAGCAGTCTCTTTGATTTTTTTATTTTCATCAGTAGACGAACTAAAGCAGCTAAAAACAATTAAGATTTGAATTTTTCCAAATGAAGGGGATTTGATTGCAATTATATTTTGATGCAATGGGTGCATTCGTTTCAGATTTGTGACTCTCTTTTTATAGGTCATGGGCTTCTCCTCAAGTTAGTTTTTGTTCTTCAGCAAGGGAAAAAACACAACTGCTACTAAAAATTCCTCTCCTCATCAGAAGGACCTGCTCCTGTGAAAGATGGTGGAAACTGTTGCTGAGTTGAGTTCCTTGGCTGTATAGGATAAGAAACAGAACAATAGAATGTCTGGAAAAATTTTCCAGAAGTCTACAGTACGGCAGCATTATGTGACTATTGTAGATGCAAACTCCTCTGTGTTTATGTTTGTTACAGTTATGAGTGTTTACTTCCTGAGAGAAGAATGTATACGATTTCCAGTCAGGATGGTTTTTACTTTGCCAATTAAAAAAGTCTCTCATTTTTTAGCTTATGGTAGGCAAGAAGGGCCACTTTCCTCCTTTTCCCTGGTACCATCAATGGCCAAGAACTGGCCAGCTGATTCTTGACCAGATTGCGGCTTTTTTGTGGCTGCAAATATTTGAGTTTTGATAATTTTGTAATGCGCTCTGAAATTAAAGACCGAATCCGTCCAAGTGGCTGCTGGAATTGGTGCAACTGTACTGCTGAGTTTGGGAGAAAAAAGTTGAAATGGGGACTGGATGGTTCCATCCCACTGCTCTGGAATATCCCAGACTCAGATACAGTCTTCTCTGGGCAGTCTTGGACATCATTGTGAAATCAGGACCCAGACAATATTCTCATTCTGGCAGATAAGATGTTGGAAAGAAACAGCAGGGAGGAGACAACGAGAAAATTAAGCTGGCAAAGCAACATAGGTTAAACAGAGCAGAAATAGATCCTAATAGTGTTTTCTAGGGTTCTGACTAGTTGCTTTTTTCTCTGAGCAGATCAGTTAGGTAATTCAGTCCCTTCACACCTTTCTTCTCATCTGTTTATCACAGACTCATAGTTTAGGTTGGAAGGGACCTTGAAGATCATTGAGTTCCAGCCCCCTGCCATAGGCAGGGACACCTCCCACTAGACCAGGTTGCTCAAATCCCCATCCAGCCTGGCCTTGAACACCTCCAGGGATGGACCTTCCACAGCTTCTCTGGGCAACCTGTCCCAGTGCCTTACCACCCTCATAGTGAAAAATTTCTTTCTCATATCCAATCTAAATCTGCCCTTCCAATTTGAAGCCATTCCCCCTCATCCTATCACTACATGCCCTTGTAAAAGGTCCCTCCTGAGCTTTCTTGTAATCCCCCTTTAGGTACTGGAAGGCCTCTCTAAGGTCTCCCCAGAGACTTCGCTTCTTCAGGCTTTACAACCCGAACTGTCTCAGCCTGTCCTCATAGGAGAGGTGCTCCAGCCCTCTGACCATCTTTGTGGCCCTCCTCTGGACCTGCTCCAACAGGTCCATGTATTTCCTATGTTGGGGGCTCCAGAGCTGGATGCAGTACTCCAGGTGGGGTCTCACCAGAGTAGATTAGAGGGGAAAGAGTAGTTTAGTGCACCTTTGCTTGCCGGTTCTCCCTTCTGTACCTCATCACTGAACTGTAAAGTGTACCTGCAGTCTGCAATGTTACAGTGCATATTCCTTGTATTTATTTATTTGTTTTTCTCCAACTTTTCACTTCTCTTGCTTGTGCGGAGGTGGTGTTTATGGATTGTCGTTTTCACTATGGATGGTCCTGTTTTTGTTCCTACATAGACACTGCCATAAATACAATTAATAATGATGCAGAAATTACACAGTATGATTGCCCACACATGGTGTAATGGTAGAATAGTGCAAGCTGTCATTTTTTCAGTTCAGTCTCAGTTGGGCAGTAATAAAAACATTTACTGTATGATAATAATAGCCCCATTTTACATTGAAGAATGTAAAATTACTCATCCCAAGAATCACTTGGATAATGGAAATTATTAGCCAAAGTTTCCTTAGTGTGCAGGGTTCATCTGGGTAGAGGTATATATATTTGCATCTACGCTACCCTAAGCTCTGTGAAATGACCACAGAGGAATGCAGTGGTTAATGTCATTCTAAAATAGGTGTCTACAACTGGTCAGATGAATCATGTCTTAAAAGTGTCTGTTTCTCTTCACTGACTATATGGAAAGCCTACAAGAATAAGCTCAGATGTAAAATCTATGTTATGGAAATCTGAAGTGAGGTAAAATGAGTCACACCTGAAAGATTTTGTTTACATTTTCATTACTGTTAACAAACACAAAGCGATGAAGATGAAGATCTGAATTTGTATATCTGTCAAAGAAAACGAAAAGTGAAAGAGAAGCTACAGGCATGACTTGGTAAGAAAACAAAGCTAAAATACCAGTCAGTTGTTGGGATGCTACCCACTTACGGTACTCATTTCAGTTATATCCATTGCCTGAAGGCTTCCCACTTTCCAAGAAATATCTTCATTAGTAGACTATAAGCTTTATATAGTGAAAAACTGTTTCCAGTTTTGTGGTTGATGCTCTGCCATTGTGAGTGGCATATTTAAAAATTAATTCTTGGATACTTAACTTATGATGGACTGAAACCTCTTGACCATGTGAACACTGGCCTAGGGTCATTATGAAAGAGACAGGTATGGTGTACGGCTCCACACTCTCAGCACTCAAAATATCCTGTCTCAGATAAGCAAATAGGCATAGAGTTTTTAATTTCATTTTTTTCTGAAATGTCATGCTAAACAGTGAACAAGCCTGAAAATCCCCAGTAACATGTTGGGGAGGAGCAAACATTGCCAGTTGTACATTCAAGTTCTACCAAATACATTGTTTCCTCCTCTGGGGAAAAAACCCAAACAACATCAAAATAAAAACACTCACACGAGGAGAACATAGACATGAAGATTTCACCAAACCCAAAACATTTTATTTGAATTATTAAGATCCTGATTTCATACCTGATAAACAAAAGGCAGGTGATCCGGTAAATGGATCCGGTTTGCTTCTGTGTTTTGCATGGAAGCACACTCTGACTCTATATGATCAATGTAACCTTTTGTAATACACTAATTTTAACACTGTGTATCGGTATCAACACTCCCATTTAGTAATGTAGAATTCATGTTGCACTTGAAGATCTGAAACCTTATGGTATTACTTAGCAATTAAATTCAGTTTCTATTCTTAGTATAAGAAGTTAGTATCGTAATTCAGCAAGCAGGAAGCCTTTTGGAATTCTGTACTTGTAGGAAGCAGTTGTGTGCTAATTTGGTGATTATGTATATCCCCACTTCATATCTATATTTCAACAATCACTGGAGTAGAAAGTCACGCACATAAATTTTGAAGATATGTCCTCAGGAGCTGTCTCAGGCTGAAGACCATTGTATCTATTCCACTGTTAGAGATGTAGCACACTTGCTGCCTCTAACAACAGTTGCATCCTGAAAAATCTATTTATCTGTGGCATATTACAGTTGCACAATATTTTTCTGCGGTGAAGTTGTCTATAGGAAGAACTTTTAATGAAGATCTATGTTTTCTATAGGAATATATTAATCTGACAAAAACTGTAAAAATTGCTCGAAGGGAGTTAAAGCATTCTGACTTTTTCTGGTCTTTCAGTATTTCCTAGCTATATGAAAATAAAAGTCTTCTTCAGTTTAAATTACTAGTCACTTGAAATAAATGACAGGTTATAAATACAGCTTGTCTGACCTAAAGTAACATTTTGAAAAATTCTGTTTCATGGCAGAATTGTTTTTTGCTTTGATTTCTAATGGGAAAAAAATTTCATGGTTGGAATTTCTTCAAGACTGGGCCTTGGTCTCATTTCAGTCACAGGGGGTGATAGGTGAGAACAAAACATAGTATTTAGGAGTTTGAGCCTTTATGTTCCCTAAATCTTCCCATTCTGTATATTTAGCTATATTATGTGACCCAGCATATTTAAATGATGTTCAAGCTTCTTTACAAAGTTTTTTCCTTCCATATTTGATTCTTCTCATTAAGATGATACTACCTGACTCATCACCTCTGTAATTGTCATCCATTCCAACACGCTTCCAGGGGTGTTTTCACTGAGAGCATTATCTTCTGAAAATGTATGTTTGGGATTTCCCAGGAATTGTCTATGTCCAAACATTAAAGCAAACAGCTCAGTGTCAGTGTCTTCCAAACAGAGCAGAAGCACTCTCACATTGGTACTGGCATTAGCACACATTATAAATTATCCCTATTTTTATTTTGAGATGTTAATCTAGGGTCAGGATACATACTATTTTAGGACTTGTATGGACACAGTGAAATGGCAGAGGAAACAAGTTTATTCAGCAGTAACTTGTGTAAGTAAATAGCATCCATGCTTACCTAACATAGGACCCATATAAGACCTTTAATGAGGCACATCAACCACATGCTCTTCATTTCAGCCTTATGCAGACAGCTAACAAAGAAGAAAAATCCTTCGGAAGACCCAGGAAAAGCGACGCTTGCCCCTACTTCTGAGGCTTACAGAGTTGCAGAAGTCAGAGTTGTATCAATTGCAACCAGGTGCCGTGAATGACTGCTTCTTTCTGCTCCATCACGTGTCCTTAACTGCTAGTACTACCTACTGCTCCCCTAGCCTGCAGACTTCCATCACGTCCCTGTCTTCTGTCAGAAGCCATTGAATTCAAAGTATAGCAAAAGTGGATTTCATCCTCTCAACTTCCTGCAACTAGGAATTTGCTACAGAAACTCCATGTCTTGTGGCTAAGCGTGGATGAAAAAATTTCACATCCTTCCTTCTCCGAATGGAACACTGACAGTTCTGAGATCCAAATTTAATTATGACAAGGAAGAAAAATTCTAGTCAAGTAAATTCTTATTTATAAACCAGCTGCGTGGAACTGATTTTTTCATTTTTATCTAGATATGTGCGTTTTCTTCATCTGCCACAAGGTGGGAGTATTGACCTTTAAGGCTGTGTTTTAGTTTGTTGTTTTTTTCTTTTTTTCCCCCTTGTGCTGTGCCAGGCAAAGACTTTGAGAAAATGTTTTGTTCCCTCCTGAATAAGTACTCTGTGATGAATTAAACTGGAGAGAGTTTCTGGAATGTTTAGAAAATGTTAGTCAGCCTCTTTCCCAGTATGAATCCAAGGGGCAAATATCATGTGTACATTAAAGACTTTCTTGTGACTAAGCGTCATGTTTCTCTGATACAAGTTTCAGAATGGCTCTTTTTCAGTTCTGCACTGACCTGACACCTTTTCAGATAATGGTTTCCCTTTAGCACTCTCACTAGGCTGTAAGGATAAGTGGAGTAACAGATCAAAACACTTCATGCTGCATTTACAGGTCACTATCGGCAAGTCTGATAGAGCACAGCTTACTTGATAAAATGACCAGCTCTGAGTAATTTTGGGAATAAGAACTCATGTTAAGAAAACATTAAGAAATAGAAAATCCCACAGTTAAATTTTACTACATGGCAGATTGGAGGACCACCTGTTCTGCCTTTAGGCTTATTTCTGAAAGTTGTGAGCATGCAGTGATATTGTATTTGTCATGCGACGCATAGTGCCTATGAAGTTACTAAAAGAAAACGGACAAATCCCAAACTATTGACTCTAAAATTTCTAAGCATTGAGGAAGTGATTCAGATATGAACTTCCTTGGCCTGTGCTCAAAGCATTCATAACTTTTGGGATAGTTTCATCTGCACATAAGCTATGTGACCCATACCCCTCTTACATCTGAACACATGGTATCACCCAAACCGCCTTTTTTTGTTTCTTCAGGTTTTTTCTTGTCACAGCAATCCTTCTCTTCTGCTTCAGTTAAAGAGGGAAGCACTTTACTAAGGAGTGTGTAGAAGGTACTTGCATACATTGTTACCTCTATATGGAGTTTGTATATGTATATAGATATCTGTGAACAGCTTTGAAAAATCGTGAAGCGTAAGCAGGCATGTGCTTATTTCGAACCAAGTGGTGCAAAGAAAAAAGGGAATGACTTAACCATTACATGCTGTGTGCACGTATTAAAGCAAGAGTATTCAGACAAAATATAATTTCCAATTTGGCTCATCAGATGAATGTTATAAACAAGACTTGATTGATGTTTTTAAAAGGTAATATCCTAATACATTTTCCAAAGAATTTCGCTCCTGTTCATGTACTGAAAAGAAAAAGTAGATTTTTTTTCAGAAGCCCAGTACTTGCCATTGAGAAATTTTAGTTCAAGTTATATTGTGAACTGTTGTTTTTTTTTAAGTAGCATGGTAAAGTTTCATTCTGTTTTTTTTTCTTTACCATCAAAAACTCTTAAAACTGATGCTGTATTTAAATTAGTTATTCATAGTAGGAAAGACGAACCCTTCATTTGGTATAGATGATACTAGTGAAAAATGGATTAGCCATTACATTTTGCATTGGTAAGCCCCATCTTTTCAGGGTTTGTCAACTGTACCTACCTGGAAATCATTAGGCAACTTTTGGCTGCATTTTAACAGGCTGAAAACTTGAATCTTCTTGCTCCTGTATTGCAGGCACACTGAAAACTTTTGGGGTTCCTTCCATGCCTGCAATAAGGAACAGAAAGGCTGAGCTGACTTGTGGCAAGCAGTAACAAAACTGCAGCAGACATACTCATTCTCTCCCCGTATGCCTGGGCCTCCTGTTAAACCTGAAACCTTGTCTTCCCTCACTGTGATCCTGTTAGGAACTTGATATTACGGCCCCTCCAAGGATAAAAGAGACTACTCATAGACACGTACAAATAGCTGAGGAAATATGCGTTAGACGTAGTGCTACATTAAAAGAAATAGAAAAGAAGTCTCACTAATAGAGGAGGAAAGCAAGTGCAGCATTTCCATGGCAGATAGCATGCTGTTCCTTTGGCAGAAGTGAGCTTGGAAGAATATGCTTTCTCCCTCTGTTCCCCAGTTGTCTGTTTTCTCCCTGAATGCGGCTATATTATGAAAAGCGGCTGATGACTTTTTGCACCACATCTTTACTCCTTCTATATATTCAGAATCAGGTCAGTTTGTCTTCAGGTCAGTAAAACATTTATTTTTGTTTTCCATTTCTGTTAACAGTGTAACTGTGTAGCTATGTGAGAATCTTTCCCTTAATGTCTATTCACAAGACAGTTTACTGACTTGCAGTCAATTTAATCCTTTCCAGTCTCCCACACAGCGCTAAGGTAGTTTCTGGAAGAAGACCCCAGAGACAGTGGGTTTCATAAAGGAGTGCTCGGTGCCTCCTGAATATGACACTACAGCTCTTCTGTAGAGTGCGCTTTCAGGCCTTCCTAAGGCCCTCCTAAGCCACCTGGTGCGTATTTATGGAGGAGAAGAAGGATTAATTCCCAGGTGGGAGGCAGATTGAGCTCAAGGAGTACAGAAAATTTAAAACTAATTGTTTGCTGGGTTACTCCCTTAGCCGGGTACTCCTGAAGAAAAACAGAGCTGGTTTTCTTTCCCTTCCCAGTATATTTTAACGAGGATTTGGGGTTTCTGGATGTTAAACTGCCTGGTAGGAAGGCAGCCAAAGACCTTTGCCAGTTATGCATTGTTTTGATTAAATGAGAACTCCTTTGATGTAGATGTAGAAAGAATGAATCAGACAATACAATATTGGAGATGCCACTTTATTTAAAAATGTTATCTGAGTGAAAGAACCACCTTACAGTACCAGACTCTGTCAGTTCTGTAACAGTTTCAAGTAGGATCAGTGGTTTTCTACTTACAGTAAAACTGAAGGTAATAATGAAAATCATGGTCCTATGTGCCCAGAGACCTGAAAGGCGGAGATCAAGGCTGTTTCCATACTCTGTGATAACATGGGAGCAAAAGGAAAATCACACGCTGGGTAACACAGGAGTCGCAAGTCTCTAGGCAATGCCATGTCTGGATCAATAAACAGCCATGAGAGGCTTCAATGTGCATCTCATTAATTTGGGGATTTATTAAGGTGTTTCTCATTGCCTCATGTAGGACACTTTCCACTGGATAAGCTGACTTTTGTGGATTGTATTATAAGGAAAACAATTCCACAGAAGCATTTTATAGAGGTCCCTCAGCACCTGCCTCAGAGCTCATGAGACAATTCCGTCAGGTGTTAGATGACTTCCATCCAGCCCTGTCTCATTTACAAGCCCATTAGATTTCAAATGCACTGGCAGTCCCAAGGAAACTAATGGTCCTTGCCACATGTGCTTATAGATTAGTGTCTAAAAGGGCTTTCTTTCTGTATTCCTGAGATGTTACCTAAATGTAATATATCATGTTATTGCAAGAACACTGATGAAATATAAGGCTCCTTATTGCAGTTGAATTCACCTGTTTTTGTTTAGTTATCTTAACACAGCAAACTTTTTTTGAGTAGTATTTGTCCACGGAATGGTTGTTTTTTTTTTCAGTATGGTGACAGAGCATCAGAGGTGTGAAAGAGAGAGGCATAAGAGCAAGAGCTCTAGAGGCATTTCAGTTTTTCATCTGCAATAATGATTAAAAAGTGGCAAAAAGAGAATATTCTTTAAAGGTCTAACAGGAACTGCAGTAAAATGTTGGTAACATTTTTAATTCACTGAAAGCTGTTGGAAAAAAAAAATATTTCCCATACCTTGTGCAAGTTCAGAAATTATTGTGGAACAAATCTATAACGCAAACCTTGTAGAGGTGGAACAGCAGCATAAGGCGTCTCTGGTCTTAGTATCTCCTTTACAATGCTGTTTTGTTTTTGTTCTGCCCTCAGGTTGCAATCTGGCTGTAGTCGCACTGCCCAAGAAATCTGTCTGTATGCACACAGATAACACGCATCATGTGCAGCGTAGCCTGTTGTCTCTGCACACTCCCGGGAACAGTCAAGGCAGAGCAGGGCAGGGACAGGGAGAATTGGGGCTGGAGTGGAATTGGAATTCAATTACACGTCTGCTGTAGACCCATCCTCATCATAAAACCCGGCCTGACAATTTTAGCTTTAATCATCCCTATCTGAACTCTCTTTGATGTTAAAGATGGGTTACTCTCATCCCCCTCTCTTGTCATATTGTGGGCAAGCATCCCTAAATCAAGTAGCAAGATGCAGACCTTTCAGGAAACCCAGACATGGAGCGAACAGTTTCCTTCAGCCCTTGAAAGTACATGGGATTGATCTGTTTGCTGTACAATCCCCAAGCCCCAGGCTAGGGATAAAATTTCTTAGAAGAGAGGCAAACTAAATCAATTCTCTTCTGTTGCTGGGGTAAAGTTGGTCAATAGCTGATATTTTAAAGCACCTCCATCAACAATTTATGAGATTTATTCAGTTTATGCGAAAGAGCACTCCATAATCATCACTACACAGTGATGGCCCAACAGGGTGTTGCTAACTGGATATCATTTAATAAAAGTTTTTCAAGTGCTCAGCATGCTTTCATCAGAGGGTGATTTTTGTTTTTATCCTTGTTTTGTATGAACATTAGGAGGTAATCAAGAAGTTATAAAAGTTGATGATTTATGAAGCTTTTGAAGTGGTGGGTGAAATTGTAGGCTAGATATAATGCTCATATTGATCACACTGTTGGTAAAAGCATGATAAGACTGTTGACTAAAAGTACTATTAAAATAAATTTTATGACAGGCTGTTAAATAGAGATTTAGTATTATTTTCATAACTTGATTTTGGTTAATAGTGGTCTTGGTCAACTTTGGGCGGTACAGTGTTGATAGGGGCATAAACCTCACAAATATTACCAAAACTGGTGGATAGTCCTGGTGTGTTTTCAGAATTGGGAATGTAGTTACGTAGTTACCAAATCTCTCTTACACCAGCTCTTCAATTTCTTAAGTTGCCAGCAGTATTGTTGTCTCTTACACTAACCTTTTGAAATTTTTGTTCCACGGTCATGGGTTCATCCTGGTCTACTCCTTTGATACCTCTGTCTCCTCTTGCTTTGTTGATAATTTTTTATACAATTCTTCTACTTTTTCTTCCTTTTCATTTTCTCAAATCCTGAAATGACTCTGATTATTACCTGTCTTGTTCCAGTTTTGAAAGCACAAGGGAAAACAATGTCATGATTTATCTTTTCGCATATGTAGTCCTATACCCATTAGTTCCTATCACACGTTATCCACCACTTACAACGAATTCTGATAACTTATTTTTAAAGTTTCGTAAGTATCTCTAAATCAGTCCTTCTTTTTAGCTCTTTTCTCTCCCACTACTATGTTTTTTAATTTCTAGCTACTTTCATTCTGAAGAGAGTCTCAGAATTTATATTTTTCTGATACATCACCACCAAAAACCAGAAGCAAATTTTGGTCGAAATTTGGTTTCTCATTCTGATACATTTTATCTTTAAATCTCCTTCTTCTACTTTACATTTTGTTTCACCGCATCCAGTTGAAGAGCTGGTGTCTTTATATCAACGCCTTTTCAATGTGCTGGTTGTTAATTAGGTGAATAGATGCGTACAAGCCTTAAGTTTGGAAAACAAGCTGGTGCTAGCCTTTAAGACTGTACAGCTTCCCTCCCTTTCTCTTTTGTGTGCAGACTTTTGTTTCTTTGGTTGTCTCATATTGGTTCCAACTGTCATTTTCCAAATAAAAATACTGATTCATATGCTTTTGGAATGAGATTTGGTTTCTTCGGCTCATTTAGTTTATCACACATCTGATGTGTAATCTAGCCATGATAAGAGAACATCCAATGCTTTTATGAGAAAGCTGAAAAATCTATTTTATACTAATACAGAACCATGTTTTCAAAGTAAACAAAAGTATGTCATGAAAAACACTTGTGAAGGACCTCATCTGAGAACACAGCTGCCCTCGTCTGTATTTATGGGTGATATCTGAGTACAGGTCCGTGCAAGATGTGGTGTTTTCCTCACTCCCCTTCAATCTAATCCACACACACTACTTATGTTCATAGATGTTGCCACCTTTCCTCTTTCACATATAACTAAATGGGGTAAAAATCACAAGAATATGAATATCAGTATCATAAAACCAATGTGAAAAGGACTCAGTTACTCATTTAAAGTTAGACTGGATATTTTGTTATTCTTCTACAATCTTCTTTTGACAAAAAACAAAGCTTAATTTTAGTTTTGTTTCTCTTCAGAAGCATTTCAGAAGCAGAGAGTCACTGATGTTAGTTATTGTGTTCCTGTTCATTACAGTAGCTAAGCAAATGTTTTAAGAATAAAATCACTGAAGAGACACAGTGCAGTTGCTGGAGTTTTTTTCAAATTAATTTAGAAAACATTGCCAGCAATATAGTTTTTTTTGTTGTCCATACAGCCAAAGATACCAAGATACCTATGACAAAATCTTAGCAAACCAAGAAACGCTGTCAAATCTGGATGTAGTTTTCATTCTTCTTGAAAATACGGTGAGTTACCTCTGGAGTATTTCCTAAGGTGGCAAATTCTAGGACATATTGTTGGTATGTCTCTATTCAAAGGTTTGGTTCCAAAACCCACAGAAAACCAGATTGGAAGGACTCTCTGTGAGCCTGTTATATATATACAGAAATTATATTGGATGTTAAAGCTAGACTAAACTTGTGACTAAAGAGTAAGAATAACAGTTTTGTCTGTTGCTGTTACACTTTACATGTAATGTCGTTTTTAAATGTGTTCTTTCCTGAAGCAAGTAAAGTAGTACAGAAGATAAAAAAGTAAATTGTATCAACTATGTGGGACTAGATTTTCCACAACATAAAAATTAAAAATATTATTCCTATCATGAAAAATGTTACTTCTTCAATAATCAATGCTCTTGTAAAATTCTTGATTTACCTATGTTTGCTGCAATTTGAGATACTAATAAACTTGGATTTGTTTGTATTTAACATGAACTCATTCCTCTTTGATAATGAAGAAATAATAGTGAAGAGGAATTTAACTTGTAAAGACAGTAGATGTTCTGGGGTTTGTTAGGGCCATGCATGGGATGTCAGTTTGAGAGCAAGACAGTTGTGATTTTAAAAAAAAAAAGTTTCAATCCTTGGGTTTACTGTGAGACACACAGTGAAAAGCTGGCAACATGGAGAAAAAATTGTTGTAGACATTAGACATTAGAAAAAATTGTGGAAAAGAACACTAAGGATTGGGGAAAGGTTGGCTTAAGAACAACATTATGTAATACTCACATATGTGAACTTTAAACGGCTGGCTGTATTTATGGACATCAGACAAGTATGCAGCTCTTATCTAACTTACCATAACTTAGCAATATGGGAGTTCTCATGTTTTCATTCATGATGACATAAATGATAACAACAGTGATAAGCCTAAATATTGAAAATAAAACTAGGAGAGAGGATTATATCATTGTTAGGTATTTTCTTTGGGTTATAAAAATTAACTGAACCATCCTGTATAAATCAGCTTAGCCTTGCCTGCTGAATCATTGGTTTGTCTTGAATCTTTACAGGTACAATACCATGTCAGAGAATTGCACCATGTTCTCCTCCTAAAGGTCCTTATTTTCACCTGAACAGATGTGAGAAAAATCTGTTGTGGTGTGTTAGAAAATTGGCAAAAACTTTTCTATGTTTATGCACTGGACACTGATCTTTTTTAGCATGGATTCCCACATGATACAAATCAGAACAGCTCTGTTGAAGTCAGTGGAGCAAATCAATCAATACTGGCTAAGGGTTTTGTCCCCAGTCAGTGTTTTGATGGGAAGACAGAAAAGGGACACTTTTCACTGTCATGTACTGAAAAACATCATGTGTGATTCTTACTGGGTCAGGCTAAAGACTGCCCTTTGGAAAAAAAAAATCACTGCCTCTTGGCTAAGCAAAAGGATTGTGCAGTTTTGAGTACAAACAATAGAGCCTTTGAACTAAAGATGTGCAGGCATGAAACTGTTTATTTACAGGGGAAAATGACCCACTTGTCTAGGAATATGACCCAATTTAATCTGCTAGAAAAAAAAAAAGAAAAGCTATTTGACCTAAATTTTCTGAAGCAAAAGGTGTGTCTCAAACAGAGAACTGTCCATAGAGTTCACAAGGCAGCGTCATTTACAGGTCACTTGCTCCATGAGTCAGACAAGATTTTGTTTCTTTTAATAGGGTGTGATTAGGAACATTACCTGAAGAACTTCCACAGAGCTTTGATCTGTGCTGTCACTCTTTTGCAGCTGTCTTAGGGATGCAACTACACTGTAAACACCAGTGTCACTTAAGTATACTCAGAGTCTCAGGACAGGCTAAGATAACATTTGGTGATAATAAATACCTTCCTCAGACGGATGTGTAGAGATAGGAAGATGTGATCGTTGAATTGTCAGATCTGAGGTAATTTGGTTAAAGGATTAATCTCAGTACGATTGTCCCAAGAGCTCAGCCTACAATACCGCTGCTTTTAGAAAGAGGCACAAAAGTTATAATTCGATTAGTTCAGGTAGGCATTATGGCAGAAATCTCATATGCTTATTTGTCTGAAGAAATTAATGCTTCCTTGTCCATGCAGGAGTCTTTCCTGGGAACAGACCTGCTCTGACTTTGACCCGTTTCTTGTTCTCTGCATATCCGTCAATGTACTGAATCATCAGAGGCAGTCAAACTGAGTCACTGCAGAAGTAGTTATTCACAATATTTCAATGGCAAGTCTTTCTACGCACTCTCCTCAATGTGAATACCAATGCTGCAATTTTAGAGAATTGTATAAGTGGCATGTGGTATTCAAATCATGTTGGTGTTTTTATTAAAAGCCCAGATATGTTCGTTCCTCTTCTCAAGTAAATTAAAAGCTGGATTGAGAATGGTCTATGGACTTCTTTCTCTCTACAAAACTGCAAATCCCAAATGACTTATAGCTGCTTCCTACTCTTTTGCTTGCAGAATTATGAAGGGACCACTAATTTGGAACAAAGAAGAATATGAGCACATTATCCTCCACGTTTTTGGTAAAACTGACTGTGTGAGGTAGCAGTAGCAAAAAAGGTAGTTTGAGACTGTTACCTTCAGTCACACCGAGATCAGTAAAATTAATTGAGGTATGTAGTGTATCCTCAGCAAGTTCGCTGATGATACCAAACTGGGAGGGGTGGCTGACTCTCCAGAGGGCCGTGCTGCCATCCAGCATGACCTGGACAGGCTGGAGAGCTGGGCAGAGAAGAACCTAATGAGGTTCAACAAAAGCAAGTGCAGGGTCCTGCACCTGGGGAGGAAGAATGCTGGGCACCAGTATAGGTTAGGGGTGGACCTGCTGGGAAGTAGCTCTGAGGAGAAGGATTTGGGAGTCCTGGTAGATAATAAATTGTCAATGAGCCCGCAATGTGCCCTTGTCGCCAAAAAGGCCAATGGAATCCTGGGCTGCACAGGGAAGAGTGTGGCCAGTAGGTCGAGGGAGGTCATTCTCCCCCTCTACTCTGCACTGGTGAGGCCACAACTGGAATACTGTGTCCAGTTCTGGGCTCCCCAGTTCAAGAGGGATAGGGAACTGCTGGAGAGAGTCCAGCGAAGGGCAACTAAGATGACTGAGGGATTGGAGCATCTCCCTTATGAGGAAAGGCTGAGAGAGCTGGGACTCTTTAGCCTGGAGAAGAGAAGGCTGAGGGGAGACCTTATTATGGCATACAAGTATCTAAAGGGTGGGTTGAAGGAGGATGGAGCCAGACTCTTTTCAGTGGTTGCCAGTGACAGGACGAGGGGCAATGGGCACAAGTTGGAACATAGGAAGTTCTGTTCAAATACACAGAAAAACTTCTTTACAGTTAGGGTGACAGAGCACTGGCACAGGCTGCCCAGGGAGGTTGTGGAGTCCCCTTCTCTGGAGATTTTCAAGACCCGCCTGGATGCAGTCCTGAGTAATGTGCTCTAGGCAATCCTGCTTTGGCAGGGGAGTTGGACTAGATGATCTCTAGAGGTCCCTTCCAACTCTGAAAATTCTGTGATTCTGTGATTCTATGAGATACTCTTCATCACGAGGATTTCAGCAATTATCCACAGCAGTTTCTTCTTGTATGTGTATAAACGTGTGACAAATAGGAGAATGGCTTTTATTTATTAATGTTTTTATTCATTTGTTATTTTGTAGGTACTTTGTATTACCTCTGTTTGATACTTTGTACTGCCTCTGGATGGGCAGCAAAAAGTCCCATGTGAACTTGGGAAGCAACAGAAAGGTGCTGGAAAGTAAAATAAAACTGGAGAATACCCTCAAAGGATATGGTGGCCAGGGATAGGTTGACATTAAGGCATTTTATTAGGTCCCAGTAATTCTGCCTTTCTCAGTGATTTACCTTACTACAGGTAATTCTTGTGGTGTCATAAAATTTCAGCTTTAATGGCTTGATTCAGTGGGTATTACTGCTAGGATTTTCACTGCTGTCACGATATACAGAATCGTAACATCTTTTGTGGAAGGCATGTGATAAAAAATAGCAGCATGCTGGAGAAAACAGATTTTCATTCTGCACAAATCTCAGTTTTTTTCTACTTTCTTTAACAGAGGATGCACTGCGTGGTTCATTCAGCCGCTGAACACGACTTCACATAAATGCATAAATGTGGTTATGTGGCATGTACAGAGCCTGAACTGGCCTTTCCAGTTACCCCTACTCAGATCTATCTATATTGCAGAAACTCTAATAAAAGTGAAATCAGTCTGGGAATAAGTATTCATATATTTAAAAAGTAGTAGGATTGGCAGAAGAAGACAGCAGTTATCGCAAGCACAAAAATGGAGCAACCGGCAAAATTCTCCCAGTCCAGGTGTGCATATGTCATAAATAAAAAGGACTCATGAATATCATCATATCAAATTCACTTCTTCCATTTGCAAAGATTTTCAGATACAAAATACCTTTCAGTATCTGTCCAATCTGTCCAACTGAGATGCTTGCTCGTTCTGATGAGATAATTATCTAAAAGTGTCAATTTTGACAGTGATTCTCAACAGACAAATGGTTTATCACAGAACTTTTCAGTATCTGCAGTGAATCCAAGTTGGTAATTTTCAGATGCAGGGTTTAACTCCCCTAAACTAACCAGAGCTCTCCAACCAGTGTTTGGAATTATTTGCGTGTTTTCTTCACTATGCTTATCTTCAAGGCTTCAACTTTGATATTTGCCCTTGTATTAAGTGTGGTGCTAAGCACTACTTGTATGTCACAATGACAGATTTACAGCCTTGATTACCCATAGCTTTCCTAGTCATCAACAGTGTGCATTTGAATATGAACCTTTCACAACAGACTCCTCTTATTTACAGACAGCATGTGGCTTACCAGGGCCTTCTTAATCTAATGGAGGAATTCAACATTAGAAATCGAAGCTAATTAAGTAAAGATAAGAGCACTGCCGGTTGTTATACAATTGGAAATAAATAACTGAAATTGGTGACTGAAATTAGTGGAGTATTGGATTGTTTGGACTAAGAAAGTTTTTAATTTTTAAAGGAATACTTTAAAATTATTAATTTAGCCAATGTAACTGCTAAAAACATGTGTTCAGAATTTCCTCTGACAAACACTATAGGAAAAGAGAGCCTTGTGCTTTTAGAGAAATTTCATATCAAAGAAGGATTGTCAGAAGTACTTGGCTGACAAAAGCCCCCATCTCCAAGGTCACCTGCAGGTCCATCCTACTTTCCTCTTCTGCCTCCCTGCCATCAGTTCAGCTCTGAGTGGTGCTGCCACTGTCATGCAACTACTAGAAATTATGAACAAAGAAAATTTCTTGTAAGCATTTTTAATATCAGGTAAAGTCATACAGATATTCATTTCCACTAATATTAAGGTTTTTTTAAACCACAGTTGTTTCTTTACAGTTAATAGATTTTTTCCTACTCACACACTTCCAGTTTATGCATTTCAAAAATCAGAATTCTGGCATTTTTTTTAGGTATGGTTGTTTAAAAAGTATTATTTAAAGATTGTCTGCTCTTTTCTTCAGACTATCTCTGGCCTATACAGTATTAGTCCATAAAATGTACTTTTCATTATTTTTTATTTATAAATATTTATTTGTTTGTTAGCAGCTGAATTCTTCAAATCCTGCTCTGCACAATTTATTTAAATGTAACTTCTGCAAGTGAAGCATAGCAGGCTGTTTTTGTTTAAGAAAAAAAAAATGATTTATGCACATACTAAGAGCTTCTGGAATAGAGTTTGCAGATTCAATCTTACAGTGCTGCACAATTTGTTACAGAGCGGTGATTCAGCCTAGCATTTGGCTTGGGAGTAAGGAATGAAATAAAAAATATGCAAAAAGGAGACCCTTCTCCACCCATATATACAGAAGATATAAAATAAATTAACATTTACCGTGTTTTCTAAATCGCCTCCTAGAATCTAATAACCTCTTTAATAGAACAGCATGACTGCTTAATAGCACTTATTTTCCATCGTTGCTTTACTGTCTTATTTTTGGCCAAATCCTGGTTCCAGGAGAGCCCAAATAACACCGCTTAGTGTCAAAGTGCAATACCTTCCCCATTTGCCAGCTGGGAGGAGAAATGCTGTAGAAGTTGTAGTAGTCTTATGGCCTGCATCTCGCGCAGTTTGTTTCAGGCACTTTGCCCTTCCTCCTGCTGGATGGAGCCACTGCCTCCACTCCCCTACTTGAAATAATCACCTGTCTTACGGTGGTTAATTCAGTTATGCAGATTTTGTCCTGCCTGTTGCTGAAGTTACAGCCTCCCTGAGCATTCAGTCGTCAACATCCGTTCCTCGCGACTCCTTCTTTTCCATGCAGAGGTTTACCACCTCTAAGGCGGGGTGTGCATTCAGAGCAGCGCACACAGCGCTCAGCAGCCGAGAGGCCGGTCCATCACACACCCCATCCGGTTCTTCACCATCGGTTATGAAGCAACTGTTCGCCCCAAATTCAGCTTATTCCAGTTCATTTTCCTGAAGTACTCCTTCCAACACCTGGCTATCTTTATTCCAGACCCTTATCCCAAGCTTTTCCTCTCCAAGATTATTTTTTGCCAAATCCTGGTTCCAGGACAGAGCCCAGAAAATCAACAATTCTGGCCGTTGTTTACTGGGGAGGAAATGGGATCCTTTCGCCAGTTTCCATCTGGGAGGAGAGGTGCTATTGGCCCAAGAAATTTCCTTCATCATTTGATGACCCTACCAGCAGGTTATGTGCTCTGCAGATTTCCCTCTCAGGGAGAAAACCCATTTTATTTTAACTGTCTTCCTCCCTTCCAGTCAGCCGCACTATCATCCTACAGTTCTTTGTGCTTTTGGCAGCTCTCCCAGAGCGCTGGGCTGAAAGCAGAAAGAAACCACACTGATTCTGTGGTTTCCAGAAAGAGACCAAGGCTCCTTATTACATATTTCATGCAGCTGTGCTTTCTTGGCCATCTCTCGCACTTCCCCAGTTAAATCCCAGTCTTTTTTCTCCATTAGCACATATGGATTTCTAAGATGATCAGGTCAATGACTCATTGTACACACTTGTTAGAGGGGATCATTTCAGAGGCGCTTTGCAGTGAAGTGGTTTAGTTCAGTTTGGGCGCACTGGAATGCAGAATTACTTCTCTTGACATTGGAAAGAACAGGTGATTCTATTTTATGTCTTCTTGAATATTGGTAAGCAGCTTTAAAATACACTAATTTATCAATATCCAAACTCTACACATCACTATTAAATCACCTGTAAATATGTTCACTTTTGGTAAATCTTGTACTTTCTTCTGGGCTCTGTCAAGGAGACTATGGAAATATGGATTTCACCTGTGTGACTGTGTGTATGTGTCAGTATATACGTATGTTTTCATACACATGTGTATACAGAGAAAATCCTGTTACTTTCATGTACCATTTTTTCAAAATATAAAAGTAACTATGATGAATCACAACCAATCTTTGCAATATAAATTCTCAAAAGACCTTAAATCACTATTAGAATATGTATCAGATAGGGAAATGATATATACACAAAGACATAGAAAATACTTTTTTTTCAGATGGGTAATCTAAGTTTTATTTGTATTGTACAGTCCAAGGGGAAAAAAAAAGTCAGGCTGTCAAATCTGTCCATTTAAGTTGTAGTAATTTCACGCTTCTTAATAGATTTTGGGAGAAAATGAGACATTTTACTATCATTAACATCTGAAGATAAATATTTAGCTTCAGAACTCTTTTGGGAAAAAAAGAAGTAATTGGATGATATAAGCTCACATTTGGGATAAAAAGAGTGTATATATTATTGAAGGTTGATGAGATGTAGTTTTAGGTTTGTAAATATATTTTCCTATGGTATTGTCTTTCTTTCATCATACTCACCCTGTGTGCCCAAAGGAGAGGTGTGGTTAGAACCCCTTACCCTGCATTTGGAGGTGCACAGGGGGCAACAGGAATGTGTTAATGGAGCCCGTAGCCCTGTGAATTCTCAGAGCTGGCTCCTGGTACAGCTCTGCAGATTCTATAGAAGTGAAATGTTTCCTTTGTGGTAATTATAAACGTGTTCTTTAGAAATTAGAAGTCAGATCTCACCAAACTGTATGAATTTAGGAACTGTTAGTGTGACTTAGCATCTCAGGCTTTTATACAAAGAATGAAATGTGTCTCCCTGTCCAGATGGCTGTCCTCATCTCATCCCTACCTTCCAGTCTCTTTTGTGTGCAGGTGTCAGTCCAATTACATTTCCTGACACCTGATAGCTGTGTTTAGCTCTGGTTTCTAGATCACAGATTTTTCAGTGGATCCAGCAAAAATGGTAAGGAAGTGAAAGCAGCAATTTCGATTATAACCAGAGTTTGCATTCTACATGTAAGGAGAACACTTTTGCTCTGAATGGTACTGCATTATGAGAAATGGGAAAACAAAGAATAATAGAGATAGAGTTTCTAACAGAGAACATGGGGCACAGATTCGTTCTGTGCCATAGAGAACGGACTCTCCCTCGCACAGCAGCAGTGGTTTGAGCAGAGCAGGGTACTTCAAGAAGGCTCCATGCAGGAAAAAAATAGGAAATTTTGCACTGCCACTCTGATGTTTGGGGTTGTGCAATTTGAAAAAGCTTTCAGGGTTCATATCTTTTTTAATCCCTGGGGTTAAGACATGCTGAGAGAATTAACTAAGGGCTTTGCACAGCTAATTGCCCATGCTGAATTTGTCTTGAAAGAACGGTAGAAGGATGTGGCTTGGTTGAAGTTGTGTTTAATTTGGCTGACCACTTCTCTCCCTGTTTCATTGACTAGTGTGGCAGTTCATCTCAAACCTTTTCCTAGCCTCTTTTATGGGTATGGATCTCACTGTATCACTGCCACCTTTGCATTTTTGTAAGTGTTACAATTCACTTCAGCATGTGACTCTTTTATACTTCATCTTGAGGGTGTGATATGGCAGCATTCCAACACTGGATAAAAAAATAGAGTGAAAATGAAAAAATCCTTGAACACAAAAATATTTACAGCAAAGCTGTGTTTTCTTAATTGGTATAGGCTTTCCTGACACTGATACACCAGGCAAGATACCCTTCATCAGATTCCGGCTGCCGTTTCTGTGCAGCTGTGCTCTAACATGAATTTCTGGAAGGGTTATATGAACTGTGGATGAACTTTTCTTGGCTACCTCACAGCTAAAAATTTTCCTCCATCACAAGACTCCCAATTAAGGTTTGGTTCATAAATGCCCCACTAGTATCAGCTAAATGGTTACTGGGTGCAGCTGCGTGTGTTAACTTACGAATTACAATACTTCAATGATACCTTTTTAGTAGGTTAAAGCAATATTACAGAGGAAAGAAAACAAGTATCTCAGTTCCATTTATAGTATGATAGCCTACAAGAGTTGGGAAGAAATTTTTCTTCCCTCATGTAATTATCCAGTTACATTAGAAGGGTGAAAGGGGATATGATTTCCACTGAAATCTCAGGTGCTGGCCTCTACTGGAAATATGAAGATGGCTAGATGAAGTAGCAGTCTACGCTAGGATGGAGGCACCAATTGTTCACAGATTTTAAGACCCAGAAGGGACCATTATGATAATTTAGTCTGACCTCCTGTGTAACATAAGCCTTATAATTTCACACAGTAATTCTTGTGCTGAGCTCCTAACACGTTCCTGTGCATTAGTAGAACAGTTTTAATAAACCAAATCCTGAAGTCTCACTTTGGCACAGAACAAAGAGTGGAAGTCAATAAGAGGGAAGAATACCTCAGTCCTTTCTCTGTCCTGCTGAAATCAATGATAGTTTCACCTGAGTACATAACAAAGGACAGTCAGTAAAGGATTTCAGAGCTCAGGCCCATACTAATGTCCTGAAATGTGAATAATGTGGGGGGTATATGCCAAGTTTAAATATTGTAATTTATTTTAAATTGATGAAGAGCATTATAGAATATTATAGCTTAGACTAACTGTAAATGGTTCATTAACATTTCTGAATTTTATTTCTGTATCACCTTTAGCTCTAACCTTTAGTTAGAGCACACCTGATTTACTGTTAGTGTGCTCCTTCTGCTCTTAGCATATGCTTCTATTTTGACATTGTTTTTCTGTGCCAGAGGAGGTCTTTTAATGCACGCAGTGTCACCAACCTGTAATGCTAAGAGCTGCTTCAGCTTATCTGCAGGGCAATGTTTCTCTTCCTGAGCATGAACCTCTCTGTGTTGTTTCTTGACTTCTGTCACTCGTTTATTTCTCAGCTCAGTTGACTGACTCATGTTCATGCAGCTGAGACCAAACTTTTATACAAGTGGATTTTTCCTGTGTTTTCCCTGAATTTTCATCTTCTCAGTTCTTTCGTCTTTATTCTGGGGCAGGGAGATGGGGGAAGAGAAGACTTGCCATACAGTATCTTAATGCAGGCAGACAAACAGCTTTATGCTATAGTACTTTTTTTGCTGGTGAGTGGTGGATACTCCTGGGACAGCCTAAGCAATGGGAAAGATAATTTAGACAGTTTCAGAGGAAGTGTTGTTTGTATTCCTCCTCTTTCACTTTCTGTCCTTGTAACGCAGTCATATCTTCCCTTCAGTAGAAAGAGGCTCCTCAAAGCACTATCAAGTATGTTCAATATGCTGTTTTGCTTTTAAGTCTTTTTAGAAGGTGTTAAGAATGAACACAAGGAAGATTATTCTGGCAAAAGGAAATTGGGTTGTAAATTTTCATAGCAGTCTGTACTGTGCAGCATCAAGTGGTGTCATTCTGACAGAGGTTTGTGATGCAGTATAAACTTCAGCTCTTGGATCTGCAAATTGAATCAGGGAAAGGTGCGATCTGGATCTTAAGTTCACAGGATGCATTAAAAATAGTGTTAGAAAACCATTATATAAATGGAAGGTTGATTTTACTTCAGTAGTGTTCAAGATTTCTTGATTTTTTTCTAAAATATTTATGAACTGAATCTCATGGCTTACCTGGAAATACTGGCATGTGTTCACAGTATTACAGGTCAAATAACAGGGTGTTCATGATTATACCCATATTTGTATACTAATTTAAGGTCTAACCTGCTATTTTAAAATAACGTATTAAATGAAGGAAGTAAATTAGCAAAGAACAGTGTATACTTTCATTTTTAACAATGAAGTCTAAAAGCTTGGTTTCCAAAATTTATGCAAAAAATACTTTGCTTGTACTGCTCAGTTTAGACAATAGGTGTATGGTGCAGTGTTATTAGCTAGATCAGTACCACCAAACCTGAAAACAGACTTGATATACATATATAGAGAGAGAGACAGAGAGAGAGTTATATATATATTCAATATGATGATGGTGGAGGCAGCATGCTCCAAAATTCTTTCCTTTTCATGTCTGTGCTTCTAAATCTATGTCAGTCCAATCTTTAGTTGTACTGCAGTTAATCTTCATTGCAACGGTAAAATATAAATAAAGTATAAAAAGACCAAATCGCGGGTTTAAGGCGGATCAGACCAGCAATACTCAGCAACTTTGCACATAATCACTGCTGTCTTTATTTCTATATTCAGGGTCTTTAGAAAGAACTGCGGAAAAAAACCCCAACCTGTTTCTCTTGTCATCTATCTTAGTATTTATTTTTTTCTACGATGTATTGTTTTCTGGAATGCAAACCGCCCTTTCACTTGACAGTCAGTTTCATTCCTATTTCTCAAGTGGTCATGTTCTCTGTGTGTATGTGTTCAGATGTTTGAAGCATCACGGAAATGCAGGTATTCCTCTTTTTGCACTTACTGCTTTCTATTTTAGCTGCATGGAAAATATAAAGGTGTATTTACAATGTACCATTTCCTTCAAAATATGTGCATTGTTGCACTAAAGTATTTTTATATCAGTGTACTTGGATAAAGAGATCTCAGAAATATCCTGACTATATGATCTGACTTGCTAATGCCAGAATAAAATGCAAGTGGAAAAAGGGAGTTTAGATGGGTTTTATTTTGATTTATTTTCCTGCTTCTTGGGTGGCCACTGGGGAAACTACACAAACTAACCTGAGGAAAGAGGTAGGATTTAATCTACTTCATCATCAGTTCCTAACATCTTCCTTTTTTTCTGCTGATACATAACTATTTGTCAAATGTGCCAGAGCACAGTCTGTCTGAACTTTATGCAAACGTGAGCAAAATTAAAGAGAGATTTGGCAGATTGACACATAGTCCCAACTATACTATACTTCCCTAGAACTATACCTATACTTCTCCAGCACAAAAATCTGTAGGTGTGCATAAGCTCCCCTGCACGTGACCAGGCTGCAGGCAGGTCTGCAGATAGGATGGCAGGCAAGTCGTATGTTTGTAGGTGATGGAAAGTTTCAGGAATGTACATTGTTTTAGAAAAGGGACTGCTCTTTGAAGCAGGGATTCTCAGTTTACAGGAAACTTGCCAGGAGAATTCATGTCATCTATCATCTACTTCCAAAAGTTTGTTTCCTGGGAAACTTTGAGCTCTGATGTAGGCTGTGCAGCAGACAGCAGTGATATTAGCTTTCTCTTGGTCACTGTCTTTCCTGGATCATCACTCCACCCCTTTGCATTGTTATACAAGCACAGAGCAAATAAAATGCATATGAACTGTGCCATCTGTCATTTAATAGGCTAAATTCTTTTGTTAACTAGACTAAATTTGCACTGACAGCCAGGCACCGAATTGGAGACCTGTGTGGTATCATGAGAGAAGGACTTGGGAATAAGTTCCAGAAGGACAAGTGTGTTCCACTGATGTCCATTACCATGTAATTACACCATTTCAGGATGGTTCTATTATTATTTTCATATATTTTCATTATCATTAATTCACATAACTATAAGGATAAAAGAAATGCTAACTGCAGTTACTCTTTCCACCTAACAATTAATAGACAGACATTCTGACATTATGGTACCTTAGCTTCATGATAATATAGCTGTTATTTCTGTGTTGCTATTTCTGATATAAATAATTGCAAAGGAGGGCTACCACAAGCTTAATTTTGTGGCTGGATTTCTTTATTTCCTCAGCAATTCAGGTTATTGTCTCTGCAAATGAACAATAATGTGCTATGTTTATGCCTAAGAAACACTGTATTTTATTGCATTTTCATCCTAATGTTTTGTCCTTGCATTTTCTTTTTGGGAATATAAGTTAATTTGTTCTGTAGTTTTCTGGGCCTGCAAACATATATAAACAGCACGCAACATCAGAAATGAAGAAGTCAGAATTCTGCCTCAGTCATCGATGCTTCTTAAGAAGAGAATGAAATGCAAAGATGAGGTATTTGTGAAACTGTAGCCTCCTTCTGGATTTAACTCAGAAGCATATAAAACCAGGATGTAACGACTATTTAGAACTATAAATAACAACTCTAATTCCCAGTAGTTCTTACATCCTAATTCCTCAACAATTAGTGTATATGTAATATGAAATGCATTTGGTTAAAAGGAAAAAAAATCACCCTACCCCACACAGCCAATCCCTCACCAAGCAGAAGAGAAGGAGCACCTAAAACTTTACCTCTAAAAAGAAGCAAATTTAAGCTTCAGATATCTGTAGGCCGGTGCTTTTAGAGAAACACAATTATGAGCCAAATAATTTCCCATTTTGTCCTCACTTTTATAATCTGTGCAGGGTTAGCTACCGAAAGGAAATACCAGTCTGCTGAGACGAAGAAACCGAGGACAGCCTGTGTGAATATTCTGGATGCTTCAAGATATTTCCTACAATTTGCTACAGTTATGCCCCTGCAGACACATTGTCCATCTTCCAGTGATTCTTCTCACTTTGAAATGAAACAGTCAAAACTATGATGATCCAAAGGAGCACTGGGCTTCTTGAATGATGAGAAGGTATCTCTTTTTTTTTCTTATTTTTTTCAGATGTGCCTCTCTAGCATGGGAAAAAGCCACCCTCTGGGTGCGTGCATTGTCCACATATCAGGGGTTTAATCTGGAAACTCAAGGTAGCAGATGGCCGGGGACCTTAAACGGCATGATAGGACTTTTATGAAAAGCCAGTCTGGTCCAGAACCCAGAAGATAAATGTAATCACGTTATAAAGCATGAAAGTACTGGAAAACAAAGAAGAGGGATACAGTCTCTAAAATATAGGCACATTCTGATGGAAATGTAAAAACAAAATCTATGGATTAATTGAAACTGATTAGTGCAAGAATAAGGGAAAATGGGGTGGGGAGTTCAGCCCTCAAAGATCAAAAAAATCATGTTATGAAAAAGTGTAGCTTAATTGTAGTTAGTATTTTTTTTTTTTTTACCCTTTACGTTGATTTAATAATAAGATTTTTTAAAAATGGGAAGAGAAGGAAAAGCAAAAATGCACAAGGTTTTAAAATTAATTTTTTCATCATTTACTCAAAAGCATTTTCCTCTTAGTTTAATTACACTTTGAAATCTAAAACTTTGCTAGTAATATAACATCCGTATTCAGGCTACATGGTTCACCTTCTGTTGGGAAAAGGTGAATTTTAAATCATCTAACATATTGTAAAATATTCTCATTTGTTTAATGTGTTTTTATCTCTTGTGATCGTATCATCCCTGATTCAATTATCTCAGTGGTGACTCCTGGGTTTTCTTCAGATTTACGGCCATAGGGTTTCTCTTTCTGGCATATCTGATATGCAGAGGAGTTACCTCCTGTCATTTCATTCAGAGACGGATGGAAATGCTAATTTTCTAGGGAGGAAATCTTTGTCTGCACTTTTATTAGTAATATGACTCCAAATTATCTTACAGGTGTTTTTCAGTGGTGAGGTTAGACTCCATCTCAATCTGATAAGGCATTCCTAATAAGGGGAAATTAGGCCAGTACTCGCAGAAAGAATAAAGTGCCATATGTCCTGACTTTTCACAGTGATCATTAAATCCCAGGAGGATATGTACACAGTGCATTCAATTCTGACAAAACAAAGGAAGTCTTCATGAAGCAGTTACAGTTTTCTAACAAACAGCAATTAGGATCAAGATATTAGGTACTCTGGTTAATATAAGAAGAGAAAGAACACGTCTGTAAGCAAAGAAGTCTGCAAACTGATCCCCGTTTCCAATCGTGATTGTTTATTTTTATGCATGAGCATAACAAAATATGATCTGAGTTGATATATTCTGAAATATAAGTTGGAAAGAAAAAGGAATTATACTTTTATGTCTTTTAATCACATCCCTCTGTTTATAAATATTTTATAAAGATTTCCTTCCTCTTCTTTTTTTTTGTGTTTGATTTTTATTTGCGAATTGAAGCTTTCCAAATCCTACAGAACTTATTTATAAGCAATATGACATAAGCAGCTCAGAGACTGCAAGCCATCCATTATTACTTATAGTCCAAATCTGAAGAATTAAATATTCCAAGTATGTCATATACTTTCATATTTATGAAATTATAAACCACAAAGCCATTGACACCGTAGTCAATGTCAAATTTTCTACCAGGTTTTAATGATAACTGGATTTGGAATCACATACTGCTGCCCCTTAGTGGCCTATCTATGAAACAGAGAATCACCATTCTCAAATGGCTCTCCCTTACCACAGCCAGCGTTCAGCCAACATGTTTTATATACCATTTGTATACATGTTCCAGTCTAATTTTAAAAGAAGAATTAGAACTCTCTGCTTTGAAATTCAATTTGGTTTTGCTCTTTATATTGACTAATACAAAATGGCATTACGTTTCAAGCTGGTAACAATCTATAAAGCAGAGAATATAGAAAGATATATTTTTAGGGAAATTCTGCTCCATTGAGTTCTCCAAAGCAGCAAAAATGGTGCACTGAGGAGAATTTTTTAATACAATTAAATGTAAAAGCCTACAAACATTGGGAATATTTGTTCTTTTCAGATTGCAGTGGAGCACAGACTACAAAATATGCTATAAATATAACTTAAGAAAAAGGTAAATGCAAGCTGCAAAAGTCAATTACTTTAGTTTTCAGCAGGGGTAAAATTTACTAACACAAGCATAAAAAAACCCAAATGTGCAATCGCAAATATACAGTAAACTGTGTATAACTCATTTTGGAAGGCTAAGGGCCAATGCAGGTGCTTAAACTCAGAGCAAATTACTCAGAAGCATAGGGAAACATGTTAGTTTTCTGAAAGAAAAAGCCTTCCCCTCTTTTTGGAAGACCCATTTTCTTTCTTGCAAAATAAAACATACATTTAGAAGAAGTATGACGGTGCTATTTATCCTTAATTTATTTTATTATGAAAACATTAACTCTCAGAGAGAGTTATTAACAAAAAGAATTACATTTTCTCCCCGCTAATTAACTCTAGGGACAAATGAAAGATTCAGTTTATAGCTTCCAGAAAAGTGCAGCATATATGAGAGTCATTATGATCCGGTGGTGCCATTATTATTTCTGTTTAGATCATTACTTCCTTCTAGTTAAAGTCCAGATTTTGAAAACTTTCTCCTTAGAATCAGGTGTGACACAGGTCAATTTTCAGAGCTTTTATATTCTCACCAGCTTTGAAAGATCAAGCAGTTTACTGAGGTCTTAGCACTGAAGTGCCTAAGTTTAAATTTGAAGAAATGGGAAATGTTTTTACTCTGGTCATGAGCCCCTGGAAGAGAATTTAGATATAGATAATGTCAATGAAAAAAAAGGAAATAAATCAACTGAGAACTTTGCTTTGACTACGGAGTTCTGGCTTTGGTTTATTCCCAGCACTGTCTTTTGCGGACTTCAGCAATTGCATTAGGGAGAGGCTTAAAGACAAATTGACGTTAAATGTGCTCAATTAGATGTGCTTGTAGAGCAAAAAAAATATATTTCTGGTACTGGAGGAAACCTGCACATTCTTGAGGAAAACTGTAGATAAAACCCACAGTTCTCTTAAAATTCACAAGATTCCAGCCTGTGGAGAACTATGCAATTATTGTCTCTTTCTAAATAAAGACTTTTTTCATGCCGTCTAAAACCACAGCAGTGCTGTATTCACGTAGTGGAGAACTGAAGCCTGACGATTACAGTGTGTAACTTAGCCAAAGAGCTAAAAAGATGTAGCAGGAGATTTACCGCTTTAAACAGCCATCACACTGTATGGGTGAAAATTTTCTCAATGCTAACAGGTTCACCAAATTCCAAAAGTTGCTCAAGAGAACAGCAGTAGCACCAAGGCCATCGCACTGAACTCAGCGTGTTGCTCTCTGTTCACCCCCTGTGGCACATTATTGGATGAACCTTCTCTGACTGTGAGCAATTTTTGCACTTTGGAACATACTGATGTGAGCCCCGGCTTCTGTCATTGATTTGAACTTAATCTGCATGTTGCATCTTTATTGTATTGCCATGATTCATTTAAAAGCAAATGCTTTTGAGCATGGCTGGCTGGCTTTCACGATAGGGTGGGCAGCCAGATTACGAAAACGCTTCAGTGCTGGGCTTTTTTGGCTTATGTCTGGAAGGGAAAATGGCTAGAAACATTAGTCTCTCTGCTATTCAGAGTTTTGACTGCTTTAGCTAGGGGGGCTGGATTCATGATTCATTTACTGTTTCCTGTCCAGCATCTAGTTGGTGCATTATGTTCCATGTCTCTTTCCATTAGCTGAGCCCTATATGATGTCAATTGAGAAAAGCAGTGGCTGTACATTATAAAATCCTTGTAATGGTATGACAATGGCAGTGTTGTAGTGGCCTTTTACTTGGTTCCAATGTACATTTTACCATTATATTTCATGCCTTCAGCTCAGCTGCAGTGATAGAAAAAGGTTCAGCTATAGCCCAGCTGGAGTTTTAAAATCTACCCTGAAACATTACATAAGGGAGTACTTGATAGATGGAAAACGCTGATATTCCTTTCAGTTACCAAATGTAGGACAGTAATCTCAGCAACAGGCCTGACAACATCATAGATGCTTCCCTTTGAAAAATAAAATGAAATAAAGCAAAACAAAAAATATCTTAGAGAAGTAGAAATTATATATTATCAGAATATATTTTTCTTTAACCCTTATGTCACAGAGAAAGCATTTCTGACGATGGTAAATTCAAGGAAGGAAATGAAACTAAAGTCTCATGAGAGACGTGGTTACACTTAGATTTGGGAAGAAGTTACTGTAATGTGATTTGTAAGACTGGAGTAGCAGGAAGGCACTCTCTCTTTCACAAGAATTGGGTGCTCCTTCAGAGCTGGATTGCACTTAGATTGAATATTTGCCAAAAGCAGAATGACAGCAGCTATGCAATTTATGACATATTATTTCATGCCCAAATTTTTGGTTAAGGATATATGACGTGGATTTGTTATACTAAGAAAGCAATTATTGGTTGACTTAACAGCTACTTTCAATAACCACAGCAAAAGGTTTCGAAAAATCTGAAAAAGCAGAGAGAATAATCAGGACCAAATCTTCAAGTCTATCAGTAGCCTATGCCCGAAGTGCACCCCATTTCTGTGCAGAGTTCTCCATTTGCATATCCTGTATGGGAAAAACACGACTATACGTAGCCAGGCAGCTATGGCCCTACCTCTGGAGCCATACTTAAAAGTATCATGACACACTACAACTACGGGTGCTTTTTCTACTAACCAAATCCAAAGTACTCTATGAGATTTATTAGGGACAGAGTATAGCAATTAAAAAAATGTTTCCATTCTAAAATGAATTTCAGTTTTTGTCAGTCCTTTATCTTGCAAGCTGATATTTTTTGTAGGTTCACTTGCAGAAGGCAACAATTTTGCTCCAAAAAAGGCAGCCAGGGTGTGTGTGTGTGTACATATTTCTTACTATATGAAAAGAAACCAAACATTTGTTAGAGAAATGCACAGTGGTAGAAAGTGCACGACTAGGAGAAAGAGAGACTCTGGAAGTACATATCTGAAGAAACAGAAGGTAAAATGTGGACAGCTTACTGGACTGCATTCTCTTTGTTGTATGGAAACACACAGACTATCCTGAGCACACACGTATTCCTATAAAACATTGCGATAAGAAAATGTTTCGCACACGTAACAACAACGTTTAATTTATCGTATCATCAGTGACAGAAAAATAATGTGTTCTTAAGGAGTTTACAAAAAAAAAAAAAAGTCAAAGAATCCTTTTGATACCTAATCTTTTTCAGTGCTTTTTATTTGAAAAAGAAATGCAATTTCTATTGTCTGCAAACAGAACAGATGCACACAATTGTTCTTTTTTTTCCTTTTTTCCTTCCCTGAAGGGTGCTTTATTGATAACTCATTACAAATTTACATGATTATAGGAGAACACAACCTTTTTTCCAGTTTTCTCAGCTCATGGGATGGCATTTTTTAGTTTCTCTGCATGTTGATCTACCCTGTCCATCCCAAGTCCATGATTCTTTATGCAAATAAGACTGTCTTTCTTATGTCTGGACTGGAGCTCATGAGAATCACAGAAGCAGCTGAAATTATTCTGTATCATCGTATAGATTGCTAACCTCTGAGGCCGTCAAAAGAAATCAGAGGAGAACTATGCTTGTGACAGGCTCTCAAGCTACTGTCGTATGGTACTACTAGTAATCCTGCAGCAGACTATTACAGAAGGCAAACTCTTAATGTCAGAAAAGATCCTGGAGGTCCTGGGGGAAGATTTAAAGTACAGACAAGAAATGAAAAATACTAGAGTAGTGAAGCCCTGAAGATCCTGAAAACTATGAAATGGCTATTACTGTAGGATCCTAGAGGATGTTTAAATCCCAAAGAGAATAAATGTTTATTTTACGGTACAAATTCCCATCATATTATTATTTAAAAGAGGTTATGCATTTCTCCCTTCCAGCTTTTCCCTAAGTCTTTAGTAGGAAGGCATTCTTAACTGTACTGTATTTTGTAAAAGTAGTGGACAAATGAAGATTTAAGAACAGTTAGCTGCCTTGTTGCCATGGTTACCAAGAGTAATCGACACTGATTGCTGAATACAGTAAAATAGAAACAGAATGTACCATTTTAAAGAGGGTACATCTAGAATATTTAAAAGTAAATTAACACCCAAGAAAAGAAAAACAGCACAAATTATTTTAGACTGGGTTGCCTACTCAATATAGTTCTGTGAACAAAACATATTTTATAGATGGCAGGGTGATAAAAAAATACCTCCATCACTTGCAAGTGGTTTTAAATAATATATCTCTTCAGTTCTGCAGCTGGAAGTGTGTGTGTGTGTGTGTTTGAATGTGCAGACATGAATATCTGTCGTAGGGCAGTAGACAAATAGTGTCCTTTATTCCAGATACTGATAATAGCATACAATTTCATCTACATGGTGTGTGGTATAATGTTTAGGTATTATTCTAGATTATAGACGGTTTATCAAGTCAGGTTGTCTGTTTTCTGCAGTTCTGCTCCAGGTACTCATTTCAGATGAAACTCTTAAATAAGGTGTCTTACTTAACTATAACAAACAAAAAAACGGGGAGTTGTATATCTCCGTACACAATGAATTTGAATATCAAATAACATTGGTTTTGCTCTTTTATTATTGTTTTTCTTTAACAGTTAAAAGGCCTGGGCAGAAACGAACTCTTTTTTATATGCTTTATCCTTGAATGTGTGTTTAGCCCATAGGATTTATGAGTAATGAACAAAGTTAGAGTTGATCCTGCTGTAAGGCTGGGAGATGGACAGGTGTGATGAACTTTCACCTCATTTCTCTATCATTTGCATCCATTAGAAAAGGTTTTGTAAGAGGCAATTATCCCCTAAGCCAGGAGGTAGGAAACAGTGAGATTGTTTTTGCAGTTGGTTAGTGCAGAAGGTGCATTTCTATAGCACTGTAGATTTTTATTAACTGTTAATTTCCTTGCAACACTTACAGGCTACACAGAAATAATATTAGGTCCAATGACTTTCACTAAGGAAATTGACTAAATTTCTAAGTATACGTCACTACATTTCAACACTGAATACCATTATTTTCAAAAAAAGCTCAGCTCCCTGTAAGATGAATTTTTAAAAGCTTGCTGGTTATTGGGACTTTTGAAAATCTGGTTTCTTATTTGGGTGCCCAAAGTTGGGCTACATCGTTAGCAGATATAGAAGCTAAATGCTCAGTGTTCTATTAAATCAAAAGCATAATCTATTTTCACATTGAACTGCACCATTTTCTCATGATGGTAACTCATGCACGTAGTTGAGTTGGCAAACAGTTAAAACTATAGTCTTGGCAAAATATTTGAAACCATCACCAATGCAGCTCGAAAAGAGAAAAGATTTATCAATGAAATGCAGCCATTCAAAGCCAAAAAACAACCTGGATGCAACTTAATGTTAGTAAAAAGGAAAGATTTCACCAAAACCAGGGACTTCACATGAGATCCCAGTGAAACAACTAACAAGAATTAAAACTATGAATTGCTGTGTTAGCAAATAAGAAATAACTATCACTTAGGCACCTCTATGGTAACAATCTTGACATGCTCGCAACATCATCAGTGGGGCTGAATTGGGACTCTCTACAACTGGACTGTTGTGATCATACAACCTTCCCAAACTTTGGGATGAAAAGTCTTTTCTTTGTGTCTTTTGGCTTTCTGTAGACCTCTAGTAGTTCTCACAACGCAGATGGACCCTACTCACATATTTGTTTCTGCAACAGTACTAAGCAGGAGCCGTCACTGTGATGCATATTAACCCCTTTTAGACTGGGATCTAAGGAACAGCTTTGAAAGTAAGGGGAAGGCACGGCTGGACTAGTTTTGCTTGTAAACCAGCCTAGTGAAGCAATGGGTTTGAGCATGGAAAGCACCTCTCACCTGCCTTTCCTGAGTTACTTAGGTAAGTAAATGCCACTTCCCAAGGTGCTTTCTACAGCACCTTGCTCTAGGCAAGTGGTACTTGAATAATGAAGAGTTCTCTGGGAAAACTGGAAGAAGAGGATGGATTTTCTGGACTTGTTTCTTGCAAGGGGAGGAACTACTTCAATTGCTGGGATTAAAAAAAAATGAAGGTGACAATCCTTTATCTTCTCCTCCTCTCCCAGCTTAACTTTGATGCTTTCTTTGTCGATGTACCACTCCTCCTGTCATCCAGGGCTGGTTGCAGAACAGATTTACTTTGTGTGGGCATGAAGTTTACTCCTGACTATAATAATATTGTGGTAGCTATTGATATTTCACCACCCTAATGACTGGCAACGAGTTACCCTGAAGAAGTGAGGTGAGCTGGCCTGAGGTGCTAGGCACCAGTGTAGAGTGAAGGTTTTGGAGACTTTGCTGCTCTGGAGTGGGAAGCTGTGTGAGAAACCTTCCCCATTCAGCTGCTACTGCACCCCACCAATCCCCTCGGGGTACGTCTATGCTTGCAGTCGTAAGTGATTGCAATATTTGTTGTGTGTGAAAACGTGTGTTAGCTAGGTTTAGAAGTGGAAAACATACCCGGGAAGCAGGGTAAATAAGCTCAGCAAGGGTGTTCTGTGTACCTGATCAGGGCTGTTAGTAATAACTGTTCTGTGTACCTGATCAGGGATTAGTAATACCTCTTGTACACAGACAAATATGAATTAAATTGCTGCTGTGGCAGCTGCATAGGCAGATCCCTAGCTGTTAAGAGGGCTACAGGCTTCACAGTCTTATTCTGAAGTTGTGTGTGCGTGGTGGTGTTTTTTTTTAAATACATCTAGCAGCGTTTTCTCCTTATTATTTTCCTAATACTCTGATGTGATAAAATTACATTTGTCTATCATGCTGCCCGATCACATAAAGAGAAAATTATATTTTTAGTTTGAAAAAAAAAATGCTACCCCTGCTGGTAGGTAAATCTGCAGGGAGCATCCTGTAGCAGCAACTGTTTCACTCCAGATAACAAAGCATTATCCACAGGTTTAATTTTATTATTGCTTTTAGTTTTCTGCCAAGGATGCCTAATAAGAAAGGTCAAGGTATCATCAAAGCATAGACAGATTTTTGCTGAATGACATAAAACTGTCAGAGATGCTGAGCTTTGATGTTCCATTAAGTGATCGATGTAGATTACTGACTTTTGGCTAAATGCTGCTCAACTCTATAAGGTCAATATTTGTTAGTTCATTGGTAGAATAATTAATCAATCAATACAGGATGCTTGAAGTCAGGAAAAAAATATTGCCAAGACTGTATGTCTGGCATTAGTAACTGAAATTATTTCACAACGTCTTTTGAGTGTTATTAACTCCCTGTGTACAGAATTTATTTGTAACCATCACATTTCTAGTGGAAGGAAGAAAAAAAAAATCCTAGTGAAGAGCACTTCTTGTAACCTTGAGCTCCTGGAAGGAAAAACCTCTAACAAGCAGAGTGCATCATCATTAGTTCTTCCCTTTCACATCATCACACTCAGCTTGGGAAATAATTACATGCAATTTTTCTATTTTACAGTTGGGCCACATGACACAATGTTCTTTCTTTAGAGCTCCTACTCTGGTTCTCCCATTTTGTCTTTTATTGTAGTCTGTAATATTGCCAGTAGTCTCTCACACGTCGCCACTGGAAGCTTTTACAGCACTGCATGGGCAGTACCTTGCATAACGAGGCTCTGAACCATCAGCTGGGACTTTTAGACCATAGACTACTGCAGTAATATTAATGAATAGGGATAAAGGGCTTCCATAGGTACCCTGGGCATTTGCCAGATATAATAGCTTTAAACTTCACAATTCCATTAGAATTTATACTGTAGTGCACCTCACATTGCTTTCAACTTGCATGCAAAAAGTGTGTATAGACCTCTTCTTGTCTACAATGCTAAGATGAGCACTTCTTCACTCACTTCACGTGTCCAGGATGCTTTCAGGCTGTGAGAATTGAATGGAAGACCTCTTTCTCAGAGGATTACAAAAGGAGATGTTCGCAATGGGGGATTTTGAATAAGTTTAAAAACAAATTCCTTCTTTATATATCTTGTAGTTGTGCATGGACAAATGTCATCTTTGTGGTAAATTTCCGCAGTCCCGAGCACAGTGGGATTTTGATCTCTGTATGACACTCAAAAAATAATAAATCATAATAAAAGAGTGCTTTTAAAAAAATTGCATATAATTGATGGTTGCATTCAATAATGAGATCCAAATGTGTCCTTGAAAATTAAGGAAATGCCATGCTGAATGTTTGAAGAATGAATAGCTGACTCCCTCCATAAGGAAAGAAGTAATAATATATTTGCCTTGTGTTTTTCTTCTTACCAAATGTAAATATCAAACTCAAATTAATCAATATCAAAATTAATAAATAGAAGTGTGAAAGAAGGGAATTGCAATACAGACACTAGCTTTGTTAGGATCAATCACTTACAACTTGGAAAAAGTAGAGAAAGAACAACTTCATCGTGTTTTCAACTGTGAGAGACACAGCTGTATTTTGTCAATGCTTAAAAGCTCCATGCCAGCTGGCTTGGAAATGCTAGACCTAAATAAGGGCATCTCCCTGGCTTTGATTTTTAAGTAGGACACACTATGGTTTTATGTAACTCCCTCAACCATGCAGTCTGGTAGAAAGATTCTGCAAGGGAGAGGCTGAACACTGCTATGCTCTAGTCCATTCCTTGTGATCCTACACTAAGGGCACATTGTTTGCAGCATTTGGGGCCACATCAGGTAGGATGGGGGAGAAATTACGGTCCTTTAGACCCTACTTATCCTGACAACAAGAGAAGAGTCTTCTATTTCCATTTTAACAATGGAAAACTGAAGCAGTGACAGCCTACATATCTTGAATTTAGAGCAGGGCAGGAAACTGTACCCAGACTTACCAGGTCATAGATTTATTTTGAATCAAGGGAAAATACATAAACCTCTTGGTACTTTATTAAATTTTCTAGAAGCTTTATATAGTCTTATAAGAAGTTTGATTCAAAGGATATGACAGTTATGATGTCACTCATTTTCTCACTCAGTTACCTCAAAGCTATGGATTTGTGAGGCCTTGTTTATTGGTAACTATATCATTTGACTGTTTTTTTAAAAGAGATATTTTATTACAGAAATATTTGTTTGTGATTTACCATGATGGAGCCCAGAAAAGACAGGCTTAGAACTTTTCTCTCATATTATTGGTTAGTTTCAAGGTTGTATAAAGTCAGTCTAAGACTACAAATTACAGGAAAATTCTCTGACATAACTTCTCCAAAAAGGTGAAAGTTTTACAGTTTGGCTGTTCAAAATATTACTTAATGATTTAATTTTTCTGGATGTCTATGTAGAATTAGAGGAATGTACTTCCCTTTTCAAATCCTTTAATAACATCAGAGATCTGTTTGCCTTGCACCATCATCTACTTGTTCAAGTTGAGATGACTCAAGGCGTCAGACGGTCTGAGCTTTGTAGAAGGGAAAAGGAGCTCTTCAGTGAAGTTTCCTATGTACCATGTTTCACTGGATTGTAGTGGGTTACTGTGCCATAACTTGTTATATCACATTGCAATTAACATGTCATGAGAGAAATAAGCAAATAAGGACACAAGGTACCACAACACTCACCTCTAGCAAATGCATACAAACCAGAAAAACAAATGGCCCTGAAGTACACATTGTACCTCGATTACTGTAATTTCCTTTTCACCAACAGTTTTCACACAGTGCTTCTGGGATTTTTACTCTGACAAAAGGTCATCATCATCCAAACTGTGGTTCCAAGCAGGGGTTAAGCACCTCTCTGAAATGGGAAGGCCTGCTGTCTTTGAGCAACCGTTACTCTGAAAATCACAAGTCTGAAGAACAGTTTTCTTCCCTAATATGGTACTGCAAAAATAGTCTATAACCTTGCGTGTCACTGTGGTACTCCATCAGGTTGCAAATACCTGAGTATGGGGTGCTGTACAGACATACAGAAAGATATATTATCTGATTCAGCGTAAGTAACTTGAAATTTGAAAGAATGTTGGAAAGAAGGCTGGAAGTCCCAAACAGCTGCTTTCGCTGGGAATCAATAAAAAATTAATCCAGGTTCTGATGAGGGTGTAAGTTACAACGTAACAGTCTCTTTACTATCAGTGGATGCTGAAGAGCTTCTCAAAGGAGGTAGTGTTGTTGTCTCTGAGGAGAACAATGAATTGATTTGTTTAGAATAACCCAGGAGATGAGTGGTCAAGGCTAGGCCATAAGTGATGCCATCAGAGAGGTGAATAAATACTACTTTGCTCCATGGGTTGCACGTTCTATGGCTTCTGATGAAGAAGCTTTCCAAAGAATAACAACAAAGTCAATGTGTACTGAAAAGTCACCTAAAGTACAAACATGTTAAAACCAGCTGCCTATAATTGTCTCCTTTTAAAAATTTTTTGAGGAAGTTCTCAAAACAATTATGATATTGGTAAAAGAATTTTAAGAATTTTAAGAATTCTAACTATTGGAAGTCATCTTTTTCTGAAGAACTTTGTGCAGGTCAAATTCTTGACATTAATCATTTTCTCAGCTTGATTTTCCCCTCTGGCTGAAAGCATTTAATTCAGAGGCAAATTAAAACTTTTGTTTTCTGGGAATATTGTCCTAATAATTTTTTTTTTTTTTCTGACAGTAGGGTAGAAATACAAGCCAAAAAAACCCAAGAGATGATCAATCTTTTCCTACTTATCTGTCTTTCTTGTTTTAAGTTTGGTTGCAGTAAAAGAAGCGTAGATATATGATTTACCACTATTTAAATATGAATTTTGCCTGGAACCCTGTCAGACTGAGAAGCATTCAACAGAAAACTGCAAAATAAACAACTCTTAGGAGTTGTTCTTACAAACAGCATTAGCAAATGTCTCAGAGATTTTATCCTGTAACATGCTTGGATGGCACCTTTAGCATGAGCTATGATTTATATCCAGATGCAGCCTGATGTGGAGATGGATACTTGTGTTTCAAAGCAGGACAGTCAGCAGACAAGTTTTCTGAGCCGAACAGGTTGCCAATATAGAGAAACTGGAATAGCAACTGATGTTGCATGTACAATTGTTTCCTGGATTAGAGGAACACAGAGTCCTGTGAAGTTCCCTTTGCAGAGTGCAGCCGGACAGAAGTAGACATTCAGAGGTTGTGTACATGTAAATGGTATTCCTTAGTATACCGGCATATATTTTCACATGTTTTTAATGGGCATATATAGAAGGAAGGTTTGTAGGAAACCTGCTGGCGTACGCATTTGTTAATATCCGTTATACCCAATTAGGAAATGCTGCAATGGCGGAAGCTATAGGCAACCTCTATATTATGAATTGTGATAGGAGGCACTAAACATGAAAGTGTTGTTCTCCTTTGGCTGCCTGGGGGCTGTCTTAAGTGCCAGGCTTTTGATCATAGTGACAATTTTAAACCCCTTAAGAAAACTAGAACTGAGAATAAAAAAGCTGACAGCTGTGGTTCACCTCTTTCTGTCTCTCTTTGCCTTCCTATTATCCTAAACCCTTGAAGATCTCTGGAGAGAGATACAGCTGATACTGCACATATGATGAAACAGCACTCATCATGTGTCCCCTGCAAGTGCATTATATATGTCCTTTTTACTTCTGTCAGGTTATTGAAACTACTAAGAGGCATGTCCCTCAAGATATGAACACATGTTAATCAAACAGCTGAGGTGATGCAAGTTTATAGTATATACGGTATCCTTATGTCTACATGAATTCTGAAATCTGGTTGCTATTGAATAGTAATCAGGCAGCAAGCAGTTTATCGTTTAAGTAAATTAAACTGTGAAGCTAATTAACCTTTTTGGGAAAAACAAAAACAAAACCAAAAAACCAAAGCTCTTGATAGGAACAGGGAAAGCTTCAAAACAGACAATATAAATAAAAATAGAATTATATGGTATAATAGTTATTACATGTTTAAAAAGTTTCATGTTATATTTGGCCAATGGAGGAAAGGAGGTAAAATCTGAACATGTCAGGTTAATAGTAAGTCTGTTGTAGCTGTAGATGTTGTTGCTGTAATTATGACATTCATCATCACTCTAGGAAAAAGCACAATTCCGTAAGTGTAGAAATACATACACTCAGATTTTATGTGCAAACACAAAAGTAGGCTTTTTACAAATGCAGCTGTGTAACTATGAATTTTGCAGGTATAGCTGGAAAGATCTGTTCAAAATAGGGTTAGTAATAGCCACTGTAACATAAGCTATTAAGATCCTTTATGGAAACTCTAATGCCACCTGCACAAATTCTTTATCACTATCAGTTCAGCTGAATAGCTACATGGGGAATTGTAGAGACAGTAGAAGAGCCATTCCACTGATAGCCTTGAAGGACATTGTAATGATCTATTTCCCAAGATCATCAGTGCTGTGCCTCCTAAACTCTCTTCCACATATACTGCTTTCTAAAGTCATCATAGTTTATGGACGACAATGACTGATTGCATATTTGGAAGCACCACTGGCAGAAATTACACTCTAGTTATGGCTGAGAAAGTTTTCAAATTCCTGTACTGCAGGTGAAGTGGAGGTAAAAGATAAGTAAAAATTGTCTTCTATTATAACATCTGATAAATCTTCTTTGGTAGAATTCTAATATTGGCTGCTGACAGGCTGATAAATCATTGCAGGCTCCACTTAAAACAAGTTAGATTTCTCTTACTGTAGGGAAATTGTCTGTTAACTTCAAGGATTAGATCAGAATCAGACAGAACCATGTTTGTGGTAGGCGAAATGCACTTTTTTTAGTTGGTAGGCTTAGGCTAACACTATTCACTGAGTTTCCAAGGACAATAACAGAGGTCTATCCAGTGTTCTCTGAATAGTTCTGTGAATAATGGGCATGGTGTTGGGTTACCAGATTAAAACAAACTGAAACAGCCTCCCTTTAAAAAAAATATTCAGTCTGAAATAAATACTTCTTATGTCAAAATAGAAAAAAAAAATCTTAGTGCATGAAGAGGAATATAGGATGCCACGTATAGTATTAAGTGTACTAGATATATTGGATTTTTTTACATGAATCTATGGAGGGGTCCCTTTGGAGAGTTTCTTTAGGGGTTTCCAGTGCAGATGTGGAAGGATTGTGCAAGAAGTACAAGAATCCACTGATTTATTAAAGCCCTATACTATCAATGGCTTTATAGATTTTGGTCAGAATTGCTTCTGCTCCTTTGTTTATGCACACAATACCAAGAATAGTAAATAAGCACGATTAACAGTGATGTGGTAGGCAATAATAATATGCTTCAGGTTTCCCAAAACAACATTTTAGGGATATTCTCAGTTTGGAGATGGGTGTTCAAGTTTAATTAAGTCTGATAGCTGAGAACTACAAAAAAGATTGTGGCAAAAAAACCCAAAACATGGACAAGACTAAATGGTTCAAAATTTTTAGGGTGGACAGAAAAATACACTGTTAATCCCACTAAATCCAGAATCAACAAGGAAAATGACAGAGTAATTGTAAGGGTTGATCTGGCTCCTGGGTCCTTCTGAGCAATGAGAGATATATTTATACTGCAAAAACATGTAATGTATCACTGTAATTTTGTATTTTACAGCCAAAAGCTTTCTAAGGTTGAAAGCTTAATAAACAGGTAAGTAATGGAGAAGAAATACTTCCACACTGTATGCAATCCAAGCAAGCTTTAGAGTCCTATGTATCTTTGTAACTTCCTCTCTAGGAAGTAAGCCCTGTTTTGGAAAGGTACTGTATAAGTGCTTTGTTTAGTGATACTTCACTGAATTGGGGCTGTAGAGACATTGCATTGAATGTGTCAAATTTGTCACCATGTAGTTACCTTCTAAAAGATACGCAGTCACTTAAAATCCTCCTCTCCGTATTTGATGATGTTGATAAAACATTATAAACATTTAAATTACTTTAGTAATCTCAATGACAGAAATCACACCAAGCAATGTAATTCATCTAGACTCTCACAGCCCAGTAACTGTGTTTTCTAGCTCAGAACTATCCAGATCACAAATGAGATACAAATTTTAAACTCCTATCAGAATTTGAATTTGGAGCTTGATAGAGTCTGTTCTAGACATAAAACAGACATTGCATGAAAGTCCAATATTTACTACCTAAACACAGAGAATATCTGACTCAGGATCTGGTTTCAGGGTTGAGACCTGTCATACAGCATAGAGAGTTGATTTTAGTGAAGTCTATTCAGGGTTGCCTTTATAGAGAGTTTGATCACAGTAGGAATTGCCATATTCTGTTTTTACCACATAGCATGTTCATTAAAGCATAGCATTTAAACAATTATTGTGTATAAAAATGGTATAGGGCAGTATATATTATGAATAAAAATGAGTCATTTAATTTGCTTGATGTTTTCCTGTCCAAAAATTTAGACAGTAGTGAAAATGGTGTCTGACTTTTACAATCACAATTTAAAAAAAATCCAGGAAAAAACATTGGTATAGATTAACCTATGTGTACAGTGATTGTTTGTAGTGTAAATGGACTTTTCTTTGTGCATACAATGATGTTATCTTTAGCAACCTGTCCTACTTAGCAGAAGCTCCTTACTTTAGCAACATAACTGCTTCAAAACACTTCTCCTTGCTTTCTTTTCAAACAGACGTTTTTTCTAGTACAGTTCTGATGACCTTGACGGGTATTATGTCCTGTTTCTATTGTCCTAATGCCCCAGTTAGGGTCTCTGATTGATAGCTTTCTGATAATTTCCTTGCTGTGTTTGCAGGTGATGACAATTTTGATAAGCTAATTAGACTTCTGTATTTTTTTAGATTAAAATTTTATGCTGCATCTCATTTGATTCTTAGTTTATTAGTTCTAATATTCAGTTACACGTCTGTCAGGTCAAAGTGAAGGCAGAATAAAAAAAGAATAAATAATGAATAAAGAGTTATTACTGATAAAGAGATATTACAACTCTTTATGAATTCTTTTTTCTATTACAACAGAAACACCAACTCTATTATTTTTTCAAGGACACTTCACTTACTTCATGCATTTCCATAAAACCTCTTTTATTAAAATTAACAGAAAAAATATGACAGTTATCTGCTAAAATAAATGCTCAATTACTCAGTTATTAAAGAATGTGTTCAGTGTATCCACACGGCCCATTTACTAAAAAAATCCGTCTCACCAAAGATTTTTTGTTTTGGTGGAAGTTTAAGTGCCTAACACAATGAATTTTTAATTCGCTAAGCCACGTATTTGACTAAAAATCCATTGATTGTGAGCAATGTGATAAATGGAAACATCTGATGAAAACAAAACCACATTGAATCATCTGCTGAATCTTCACTTACGTGTTCCAAAAGAGGGCAGCAAATGTCTGCCTATCTGGTGCTTTTCAGTTCTGGTCAGCAGTGGTCACTGATGGCACACTGGTGCAGACCTTCCCTATGTTCGCATCTTAAAGTACTTGTTATGATCAGAAGGGATTTTTCGGGGAAGGGATGTAAGCCTGATTGCCTCATCTATGCACTATGTATCTTTTAGAATATTAACAGGAGGAACAGACTGCATGCTGGACTTTTCCTTTATCTTATTTCAGGTCCGGTAAAATGCAATTCAGAATAGACACAACAAAATAATCTGTGCAGCTCAGAATGAAATCTCTGATAGGTTCTTTTATGTCCATATTCAATTTCCTCCCTTTTTTCTCTCCTATAATAGTGAAATAATTGTATAAAAATAAATAGCAGGCCCTCCTGAACCCAAAGGTACGTGCAGGAAACAAAAAACCAAAGGAATCTTTTGCAATATGGAACTGGATTTCTTACAGTGCAGTCGGGGGGGTTGTAGAACCAATGTTCATCTTCAGAAAAGCTGACTAGAAAAAACAGGGATAAAATTAGGACTTTCCTCTCAAAAGTTAATATACTAGGTCCAAAATGCTGCTTCTTCTCAGGGAAAAATCTGAAAAATATGGTGTGTGTATATATATATATATAAATTGTATTGAATATTTTACTGTTGACATTAATACTCTGCCTAAAGATGGCTTACTAACTCTCGTCACTGTGAATGTGTATTCTTACATTCACACTTGCACACAGTTATGCATGCTTTTGTGAATTTCCTTTCAGCTACTACATTGTCGACTTGGTTGCATGGATGCCCATTGTCAAAGTAGCCAGTCTTTAAACACAGAAAAATAAGGAAGGAAAAAAATTCTAATGCCACATAAAAGCAAAGAAGTAATTAAAAATCTCTCTCTTTTTAATAGGAAGAATAAATTTTTTTTCAAATCCCAAGTAACTATTTTTTTTCAAAATAAAATCTTGAAAATAATGTCATGATATTTTGAAGGCTGCTTTTGCAGAACTGGAAGACATTTCACAGAAAATTGCGTAGGAATGGCTTGCAAGGATAGAAGGTAGCTATAAGCTAATGTCAAAAGGCACATTGTGCATTATGGATAAAATACCTTGGAATATGCATATGTTGGTAAATTCTTGTAGTGCTGAAGTATTTGAATTCTGTGCATTTTTTCACCATGTTAAAGGCTCTCAGCCTATCGACTTTTAGTCTGCTTTCCAGTGTATTAATATTATATGTCTCTTTTAAAAGCATTTGGATTTTCTGCATGTTAATTCACTTGTTACTAGTTGGCTGAAAGTTATTATTAGAACTTCATATTCCTATCTGAAATGCTCAGAGCAGTGATAAATTCAGACTTAAAGCAGGTCACTTGGGGCCCTGTCCAGCTGAGGTTTCAAAACCTGGAAGAATGGAGATTTCACAGCCTCTCTGGGTAAGCCGTTCGTGTTTGGACACTCTCATGGGGAAGTATAGTCTTTATGTCCAGCTGGAATTTCCCTTGTTCGACTTCATATCTGTTGCCCTTCTTCTTCAACTGTGCACCTCCCAGAATAGTCATCTATGTCTTCTCAGTAATGCCTTTTCATATACAAACTCATCTACAGAAAGCGTTGAGTAGAAGAACAAAAGACGAGCTCATTTTCAGGGCATTATCCACCAGGATTGCCAAGTCCCATTCTGTATCGTTGCCACCTAGCCAGCTGGGCCTCAGACTGCATTGATGTATGAAGGTACTCTCCCTCAGGGGCAGGACATTGTATTTGCCTTTCTGAGCTTCATGAGGTTATTGTCTGCCCATTCCATCATTTGAGCGTGATGACCTTCAAATATGCACAGAGGAAGAAGAAATGTGCTGTCCATAACCATGATGGATAGAAAAAGAGGTCATGGCCTAAGCTTTAGCAAGAGAGATCTAGGTTAGATGTTGGGGAAACAAGTCAAATAGTAATGAGGGTGAAGCACCAAAACTGGTTGCTTCAGAGACTGTGGAATCCCTATCATTAGAGGCTGTTTCAAATGGATTAGGCAAACATCTGGCAGGAAAGAGGTAGGGCTGGATGCACCTGTTTTGGGATAAAGGGATTCAGTAAAGGGAAGCAGAGATGAGATCCCCTCCGGTACAGTTGGTTTTATAAATGGGCCTTAGCCATTTGCCATCAGGTTGATTCCCCAACTGATGGAAAACTTCAGATTTCCTTATACCACACAATTCTTTAAGGGATTGTTTCTGATAAATGTAACTCTAAAAGAAATGCATGTATTTCATTTATGTGGAGAAGCAAAAAGTCCCATTTTCTAATAACTACACTGAAGTTATCAAAAACATCTAGGTTAGAAGCAAATGGAACTCAGTCCTGTCGTTTAGAAACTGAAATTGTTTTGCTTTCCTCCTCCATTTTTTCATTTATAGAACAACTGCTCTTGATATTTTCTTCAGCATTTTTTAATTCTTATTCAGTAGCTAAATAAATGTAAACAATTACAATGCTTATGTTGCTACTGCAACTAATTGTGATATTAAATTCCCCCTGTGAATGGAATTTTAATGTTCTTGGTGGCGTTTTGTCAGCAATTTTCCTGCTGTTTAAAAGATCAGTGTCTAATGGGATTAAGGTAGATAATCAAATCTCAAACTGGAATCAGGGTATGAGGTTTGGATGCCTGGGGAGTACTTCCTTACTGAATATGAATGAAAGATGTTCAGTGCTTACAGTGGAGAAAAGTAAACGGAAGGCCGTATTTTCACACTTTGGTGTTACCTCAGACTTCTTGGCAAGGAACTTGGATTCCTTTCTAACAGCCGGACCATTAGGCAACATGAAGAATAAATCCAGCTCACCATCCAATGTCTGGGATTGAAATAATAATTCAAGGGATTCTATAGTATATTACGTTATTCAGAGGACATTGCAATGTGGTTTTGCCTACGGTTTTTTAGTGCAGCATTGAACCTATTGTTGTTTTTAAAAAATAAACTTAAGCTTTACTTATGGGCATACATTATTGTTGGTAATGATTTAATTCTCCCATTTCAGACAGTTCTGGGCTCTGTGAATGTTTGTGTGTGTGTGTGTGTGTGTGCAGGTGAGAGAGTTGGGGCAAAAGAGTATACCTGGTATTAGGTGATGATTACTTCATGCATGTGATCTGCATGTGGGAGCTAGACAACTTACTTTGTAAACTGTAGAAAATAAATGGTAGTCACTGATTTCTATACGGGAGTGTTATCTATGCAAGCTGAAATAGTACAAGGAGAAAAAAAATGACATAGCCAGCAAACTCCTGTCAATTGTTATCAGATCTGCTTTGAGTACTGTGTGTAAGCCGGAACACAATGGTAGAGAGAACGCAACCCGTAGGAGAGTGTAGTGGTCAGGAAATTATCTTGTGTGTTTGGTTTGGTACAGTCTACAAGTATGGAATCATAGAAGCATAGAATGTTTTGGGTTGGAAGGGACCTAAAAGATCATCTAGTTCCAATCCCCCTGCCATGGGCAGGGACACCTCCCACTAGACCACGTTGCTCAAAGACCCATCCAAACTGGCCTTGAGCACTTCCAGGAATGGGGCCTCACAACTTCTCTGGGCAACCTGTGCCAGTGCCTTACCACCCTCATAGTGAAAAATTTCTTCCTAATATCTAATCTAAATATACCCTCTTCCAGTTTAAAGCCATTACCCCTCATCCTATCACTACACTCCTTGATAAAAAGTCCTTCTCCAGCTTTCTTGTAGATCCCCTTCAGACACTGGAAGGCTGCTACAAGGTCTCCCTGGAGTCTTCTGTTCTCCAGGCTGAACAACACCAACTCTCCAAGCCTGTCTTCACAGGAGACATGCTCCAGCCCTCTGATCATCTTCATGACCCTCCTCTGGACTCACTCCAACAGGTCCATGTCCTTCTTATGTTGGGGGCCCCAGAGCTGGACACGGCATTCCAGGTGGGTTCTCACAGGAGTGAAGTAGAGGGAGAGAATCACCTCCTTTGACCTGCTGGCCATGCTTCTTTTGATGCAGCCCAGGATATGGTTGGGTTTCTGGGCTGAGAGCAAACATTGCTGGTTCATATTGAGCTTCTCATCAATCAATACCCCTAAGTCCATCTCAGGGCTGCTCTCAATCCATTTTCTGCCCAGACTGTATTTGTGCTTGGGATTGCACTTGGCCTTGTTGGACTTCATGAGGTTTGCACAGACCCATCACTCAAGTATGTCAAGGTCCCTCTGGATGGCATCTCTTCCCTCCAGCATGTCAACCACACTACACAGCTTGCTGTCATTGGCAAACTTGCTAAGGGTGCACTCAATCCCACTGTCCATGTCACCAACAAAGATGTTAAACAACACCAGTCCCAATACCACCCCCTGGGGAACACCACTCATCACTGGTCTCCATTTGGACACCGAGCTGTTGACTGCAACTCTTTGAGTGCGGCTATCCATCCAATTCCTTATCCACCGAGTGGTCCATCCATCAAATCCATGTTTCTCCAACTCAGAGACAAGGGTGTTGTGCGGGACAGTGTCAAATGCTCTGCAGAAGTGTAGGCGTCTTCCACCCCCACTTCTCTTGCTCCACTGCTTTATCTGAGGAAAATAATTTTCTTCCATCAGAAATAAAAAGAAAATAGTGCTTATTTACATGATTGTTATCATAGTGGTTGACACAGGAATTGAATGGAAGACCATATGACACATCTGTGGACAAAACTTGAGCTGAATGTTTATGCACTATAGCTAAGATCAGTATCATATATATATCCTCTGTAGTTTCTGTGAAGATAATATATAACAGAGGTTCATCATTGCTTAAATGCACATGTTCCAGAGTATTTTCTAATTTATTCAATGCCATTTTCTTATTGTCTAAACTAGAAGTTGTCCTGCAGCAGTATAGAGGCCATCTCTCCAAAGGCATTGATTTTACTCTAATGATATCTAAAGCTATACTAACATATAGCAGCATACATCCTGGCAGCAATAGATCTGTAAATGACTGTGAAAATGAGTCTAATTTATGTACATTTAAATGGTGAATAAATGTCGACTTTTTAATTTATTTTGTCAGGCTGTTTCACAACTGGCTGAATCCAGTATTTCTTACAGCAAGACAATTTCATTTATTTCAATTGCAGTGTACTTATTCTTAACTTCTAGCTGATTTTTCTTTCACAACTGTTTAATATTTGTATAACTCGTCTAAAGCAATAACTTTATGCCTGTTAAGCATTTCTGTAAGACAGTAGAGTGTAAGACCTTATATATCTGTTACTCTATTGGACTTGTTTCTAAATATGCTCTAGAGACAGTTTAAAAATATCTTCAGCAAACTGTAAACGACCTGTAAATGGGGCACATTCTGATTATATGTACTTCACTTGTTTAATATTTTCATATATTTTTAATGTATTTTAATTAATTCTTTTTCAGTTGAAATGATGTAATAATTAAGTTTCCCTTTTACTGAAAAATACGATTGTGTTCCTCGTCTGGTGACATTTGTATTAAACACATTTTTCTACTAATGTTTCTCCCTAATCAAAATTTTTGGCAATGGTTTGTAAATGTACATCCAAACTCAACTCCTTTTGAAACCAGTGGGAGTTTTCCAGCTACCTCTACAGCAGCCAAGAAATATTTCTAGCACAAACTACTTTGCTCAGGTCTTGTTTTAGAATGCCTCTTTGTGGATCTTTCCATATGCCAAAGCAGACTGTCTTGCATTCATGTTTTCTTGACTGGAAGATAATATTTAGCAATGAGGAAATACTGCCTTTTTTTTTTTTCTGCAGAAAAGAACAATTGATCTTAAAATCTTTTATGTGAAAATAGGTATTCCAATGCTAATAACAGAATTTCTTCCCACATTTCTCATTTTAACTCTTGAAATTTTGATTTTAAGAAAACTCTGACTAATCACGTGATTTTAAGGCTTTCCTACTGAACGGATCTGCAAGCTTATTACTAAGTTAGAAGTAATATTTACAGATGTAATTCAGACATAATTTCTGACACTGAAGCCTAAAACACTAAATAATTACAGAAAAAAAATATTTTGGGCTGTGCACACTTAATCACTTAGATGTGGGCCTGATTTTTGCAAATTAGGAGAACCTATACTAATATCCTCAGACTGTCCTGTGTGCTCTTAAGACATGTCATAATACATAATTTCCACAAGAATAGTTTACTGAGGCAGAATAAAGGGAAGATCAAATCAATAACAGAAATGGCAGCTGTCAGTATTTAAAATTGTTAGGATACACACATATGTGATTTAAGATGGGATGGGTCTTAAAGGAAGAAGAGCCGAGTAGAAAAGTTATTATTGTCAATTTAGAAATCATAATCCACATGATACAGGTTTTGGATAAGGAGTACTGCTCTCTGTCTGCTAAAAAGGTTTTACTTAACGACTTCTCTAGAGCTATACTGACGTATATTGTCTGAGGATATAGCACATATACCACATATACCACAGCTTCCAGACTTCAACATCTCAACACTGCAAACCATGTGCAACAGAACTGTGCAGGAATAAAATGCATTGACCCGCCCCTTTTTTACATGGCCATGTTAATACAGAATAAAAGCTGAACTATGAAAAAGGGGTGGAAGCCCTTGGCAGCAGTGAAGTGTCAGCAGCAGCAAGGGCTTTGCATTTGAACACTGCCCTTTACATAGAGGGTTATGGTCTGTGTAACGGATTTGGTCTGGATACATGGTTACCAAGCACAGTGAGGACCATGAGCACAAAAGGATGCATTCTGCATCTCATATTATTTAGCATGGCCTTATACAAACAAAGCTAGGGAATTAAAAATACCGATTGAAATGGTCTGGTAGGACCCAGTCATCCAGGGTCTCAAAGAGGTTGTAGTGCTGTGTCCCAAAAGCTCGGACAGGCATAGTTAAGTCTGTCACGAGAAGAAGCTGAAATCCGAGTCCCAGAAATATCAAGTCAATTATCCCACACAGTGATGTTCTTCAGCTTTCTGTCGGTCATCCCAGTATCACGTGTGTATGGCAGTAATTTAAAACACCGCGTGCCTTGTCCTGCCTGTTCTGCATTTTCCGACATAGCACATTATACGCAGTGTCCTTTCGGTACCCGTTGGGATAGAGTACAACCACACTGTAGTCATGGTTTCTGTGGGTATTCCCCTGCTGATGTACACAAGACAATTGATGACAACTGTATTATTGCACCTTTTGCTGGTGGTATTAGTGATTGAATGATCTCTTTTAGTTGTTCATCTCCACCAATTTCCTAGTCATTTTGCTGCCCTTCTCCCCCATTCCTGTTTTGCATACCAGCTGAGCAATCTCTGATTGCCGATTAACTCTGGTGAGTCTTCTGAAACATAAGCAATTTGCTCAACTTTGAATGTCATGTGTTCAGATTCCAAGTTATGATGATGATTGCACATTTAGTTTAAAAGTGTTTTGCACCCACTTTCATTGCTTATTCAAGTCCTATAAATAAGAAAATTTGAAATGCAGCTCTTCTCTACTGCTGTTGATTGACTGAGCCCCCTGAGGCATAACTGTCTCCAAAGGGCTTAATGAGATGACAAATCGTTCAACCTTAAGCTTGTAGGAGACATGTTATGAACATCAGCACTGGATGCATAGTTAAGAGCTGTAGATGTGATAACATTTACCATCTGCACAAAGAAACAGTGTAATTTATTGAAACAATGCAGGTAACAAGACATTGTAAGTAGCTCTTCTCTCCCTTTCATTTCTCCCCTCTTAATGCTGATTGCAAGATTTCACCTATCCATTGGGCCAACAGTAAGTCTGACACATGCCCTGTGTCTTTTTTAGGAAGATAGTTAATGACAGTTCTTAGCTATCTATCCCCATTTCATGAACTCGGTTCCTTTTTCGCATTGTGACTGACAAGTCTGCTGCTTTTATCCAGACAGATGGCAATGTGGAAAGTCTCAACAGCTGAGTGTGATCCTTTCTTTCCTTTCTTGAAGGCTACATCCCCAAAAATAAGAATACAAGTGCACGTAAGGTGCCTTTGATTTTTATTTCTCTATAGAACTTGTCAAGAAGAGTAAGACAAGTGCCACATTCCCCAACATTACCCCCCTCAAAAGGGTTGACTCTTGACCAGGCATAAAAGCATAGTCTTCACAATGTTAATGAGAAATACCATTATTAGGGCCACTGATAAAGAGAATATATGACTCTAGAAATGAGTATAAACCAGGAGTTAATTGTGATGACTGAAAAAGCAGCCATCAGCTGAAAGGGAATCCTAATTGTAAGCGTGACCCAAATTCAGGCCAGCACTGGCCAAAAGCAAATATATGATGAAACAAGGAATCGGAATCACTGTACACAGATCTGTAGCATTGCATTCCCCTTGGTAACACCACTTAAATATAACAACAAATTTTGCTGATGGTTATGTTTCTTTCTTACTTGATTATAAAAATCAATTCTAAAGCGCAGTTTCATAAAGTGCTTAGAGATAAGTTATGCCATGTAGCGATTGCCCTGTCACTACAGTGCAAGGGAGTCATTAACAACATTAACTATCCTTGCCACTCTAAAGCTATATTATTTTATATCAGTTACAGACAGAGAGAAAACAGGGCATCAGGATAAACTAACACTGTAGAAAAGTAAGCCTCATGCAGATCTTTAGACTGAAGGACTTACCAGGTGTCAATTTGAGGTGCACATTGATTTTTGCTAGAGAGATTGATAATGTCCTTTAGATTATAACATACTTTCATGAAATAGATTCCTGCTCCCCTTTCCTACCAACCCCCACCCCATCCAAGAATGAGAAAAAGGGATAGAATTTGAAATATATCATCTTGGAGAATTACACTTTTTGTATACTGGTTGAGATTCTATATAACAAAAATTCCACTTTTAGAAGAAAGAGCTTCAATTCCATTTACAGAAGATATGCATACTTAGGACATCCAAGGCAGCAAAAATTTGTCTTAACTTCCTGTCTGCTGCTTTTTTTATTTTTCATACATTCCAATAGGTTACAAATCCCACAGGATAGTATTTTTTCCTTTGGAGAAAATCAATTAAAAAAACCAGCCCCACTGCATCTCTTTTTAATTCCTTATAGGTTTTCTGAAAACATTTCTGAAACCTAAATGTTGGAGGCCCTGTTTGACCTCTAACAATATTTTTTAATCTTCAATAAGCATTCATTTTACACAAGTGGAAAGTAGAGTATTTTTAAACTAATGAATGATTCTCAATTCCTCTGAAAGCTTATAGTACCAATGAGACGTATAGAGGGACTTTTAAAGGCTGTGCAAAACACTACTATCAGTAATTCAAAAATGAACTTAAAGAAGGGATTTTTTTTATACCTAACTTATATGTAAAACATAGTTTTCACAGTAAAATTGAAATCTGGGGACAGCAACCAGCTTAATTCAGGTAGCCATTTATATTTGGAAACACGCAGCATTTGGAAAGCAACAGTCCTACAGTGAGTGTGTCTTTTATCAGAAAGAAATTGTTGTGATGTTGCATCTATTAAAGGATTATCCAAACTGATGGAAATTTTTCATAAAACGTTTTAACAATTTTTTTCAATAATTGTGCATAAAAAGAGAAAAAAAAATTCTGGCTATAATTTTAAGTGTTGCTATGAAACACAGAAATCGTAGAATTCATTCCAGAATTACAGAGAACAAAAAGCGAGAGTCTTGGGACACATTTTCCTTTCTATAAAACCTGTGCAAAACTGCGCCTTCCACGTTTTCTAGGCTTTTGTGTTCTTTCCATATGCCATGAACAATTCTGTAAAGACGGCCCTATAGGGAAGAGCACACCGAGTTGCAGGATGTTGCTGCGTTCTCTGACTAGCCGCTGAGTAGCGCTGGGTAAATCACCACATCTCTGCTTCAGTTCCCTTTCTGTGAAGCAGAGACTGCTTCCACCTTCCTGAGACTTTTTCCCTAGAGAGTGTCTATTCCTAAATAATCTCCTACTGAATCTTTGTACAAAATGCAAGGAAGCCCGGACTTTAACTGGACAGTTTGAGTTCACTGCCCAAAGATCAAACACAGCTGTCCAGCTTTGCCAGTTTTAATTCAGTAATTTAGAGTTGTGTCAATAATAAAGATAAAAAAAAGAGGTAGAGATTAATCTCAGATTATTTGTCAAGAATTTTAAAATAAGTAAAGAAACGTGGTTCTCTGGGTGTTAAATCTTGCTTATTCTACCATAAAAACTTAAAAGTTTAGAGTAAATTGCCTTCAACTGAATATGAGCCACTGTTGTGGGAATGAATAGATTTATGTTTTCCACTACTCAAAGGGTATTAACCTTTCTTTAGTCAGCCCTCTCCCATTTGTGAAGTGAAAACATCCATACTTTAAGAAATGCTAACAATCTTTGAAATGTGTGTGATGTAATTTTTCACCTAGATGACAAAGAACTGAAATTTGGAAGACTCAGAACTTAAAAATCACTTGTTCTTCCCCCTTCCTTGGAGAACCTTTGTTGTTTTTAAAAAAAGAAGATGGAATAAAAGGTCACAGTTTGAAACAAACAAACAAGCAAACAAAAAAAACCCCAAACAAACAATCTACTCGGCACGCACTAATCAGTTTTACGATACTGCTACCAAAGCTAATCCCGTGAAACTAAAAAAATGGTCGGGGGAGAGAAGGAAAGGAAAGGAAGCCCAGAAAACTGCATACACATGGGTTGCCAGTTTTCCAGGACACTTATCTCTCAAGTGCATGCTGCACACTTTCGCTAGCCCTCTAGCTTTTAAACTCTCATTCTTTATGATGATAATGAAGATGGCAGGCAGCAGATGCTTCATCTTGACCATGAAAGAGAGGGAAAAGTGTGACTCTAAATGTTCTTAAGAAAATGAAGATCGTGATCAACAGACACTTGGGAGATTAGCATAAACACTGTGTTCAAAGCACATTGAAAAATGTGGAGAAACTCATTAATGTTATAGCATATGACTACTCTCCAGGGTTAAAGAAACATGATAAAGTTTATGTTAGCATAGATACGAGTGGACTACCAAATAAATAATTCAATTAATTCAAACTCTCTCTCTCTCTTTTATTGTAAAGAACCTCTCCTTTATTCCTGATGCATGTTTCTTTTTTTCTTTTGTTCTGTGGAAAAACAAATAGCTGAGCTTGCTGTGCATGTGTGTTTGTTACCAGCATTTGTTATCTGTGAGCTTGTATACAAGCTCTCTGAAGCCAAAGAACATTAAAAGTGGGCGAGCTCTTCAACTCCCATGAAAATTAGAAACCAGATAGAAGAAGTGCAAGGGAAAAATAGAGAACGGCAGGATATATTTTGAAAGATGAAAGGAACCTAGAAAAGAAGCAGTCTAATTAAACCAGAAGTGGATATGCTACAACCAGAGCACTCCTCTGTAAATGATACATCGTTAAAAGACATTAAAGCTTCGTTCCTGAGGAAAATTTGTTACTACTGAAATAAGATGAGAAAAACATGAGAGAGAGAGAGACTAAATTAATGTTGTAAACTCCAACCCCCTAAGAATAAAGATAAAGGACTGAAAGAAAAATACCTTTTAAATAAACTAATTCTGGAAAACATCAGAGAAAACAAGATACAGACTATTAGAATGAAAAAAATAGCTAGTCATAAGAGCTGCAATGTTGATTATAATTATTTTGTTATCTTCTACTATCCTATTCACATGAACAAAATATTCTTCACAAACTTGACCAAGGTGTCAGAGCACTCACAGTACTACATAGTAATCTTTTATTGATGCATGGGGGCAATAGAGGGCAACTTTTCAAAAGCAATTTTAATTTTTGGATACTGTAGCTTTTAGGTACCCAACATCTGACTTATAATGGGCCTGATTTCTAGGTCAGCTAAGTAGTCTGTATTCCACCTGAAATCTGCAGGATTTCCTGTGACATCTTTTGAGCCTATGGCATTACACTCTGGTCACAAAAAATAGATGCATGCACTACCTGTAGCCAGTTCTGCAGCAGGGGCTTTAAGCTGGACACAAGTCCACGGCATGGTCAGAAGTAGAAGGATTTATACTTAACTACTCGTTTTTATTTTTCACAACTTGACCATCCTATTAGGCTATGTTATGGATAGCTGCATCAAAAACTTAGGAAACAGGTTCAGTAAAACATTGCTGTGAAGGGGCTGTAATAGTTATATGATGCTTTTGCTTCCTTTTGACAAACATATATTAAAACATAAATGCTGAAGCATGTGATATTCAAACATGTATGAGCAATGTGCAAAAGAAAAGTAGAAAACCTGAAAATCCGCAACAGGAATAATATCTGAGGTCATTAGTAAACTGAGCTGGTCCATAAATGACCCAGAAGGAATAGTGGTTCATCAGAAGTCCTTTCCAGGAAGACAGAAACAGATTTTCCCCCATATTTTTTTTTTCTTTTTCCTTTTTTTTTTTTTTTTNGGTTTTAAAATGTAGTTTTATTTGCTTGGATGGGGGCTTGCACTGCAGAGCAATTTGCAAGGTTAAGTATGATGAATGGAAAAGCAAGGCTGTAAAAATTGTTTGTTGTGAAAACATACTAGTATTTTAAAAATTAAATTTCTGCAGTTAATCAAATGTGTTTGACATTCAAAAGAAACAAGGTGCTTAAGTCAATAGATGAAAAAGAGAAAATAAAGAACACAAGTCCCTAGTTTCTCCAAATGTGATCTATTCCAGCCTTATTCATCTCAAACAGTCCTTTCACACCTTCCACCAGAAAAGATTAAGGATTATATTTTCTTACATTATGCATTTTTAAGAAGTAAATGTGTTCCCCTTGCTTGAGGGAGCCCCATGGCTCACAAGGTTTCTTAGAACTATATCCACATAACTGATAAATAAAAAAGAGTTGCATTTCGTTATTTATGTTAATGAATCTATAAAGAAAATTGAATAGTAATAACAGCAGCTATCAAGTTGGCATTAAAGAAGTAAATTTAAGTCTCCACAGATTATTGCTCTGGCAGATGGTGTTTGAAGAAAGACCATCGAGAAAGACAGGCAATATTCTTACTGTGAGATAAGTCTTGGGAGACCTGACGGTGAAACAGCTAGTTCAGAAATCCTGTGTAGAATCATAAGCATACAGTTAGTATGGAAACTGAAATGACAATTGTTAGATAGTGGGATGACCGACTGCATGTTCAAATCTTCAGGGAGTCTGCAGGAAGCAAACCCAGTAATTTCGTCATATTACAAGACAAAGTCCACAGAAGAAGAGAAGCAGGAAGAAGCAGATGAAAAAGGGATCACTACCCTCCACAGGAACTGGAGAAAGTCATGTACATGCCTTTGATGTGCAGGCACTATGGGAAATCTAATCTCTTTTTGGTTGTCTACATTGTAGGTTCACCATTCTGACCATCTCCAAATTAAGCTTAATTTAAAATGTTATTTTATATGCAGTCTTAGCAATTCTTATGGAAGTACTCAAACTGTGCAAAATATGAGATCATTCAGCTCTCAAGTTATATTACTAGTTTCAAGGTCTTTAAGGTCCCTTCCAACCTAAACCATTCTATGATTCTATGATTCTGTAAGACATGGAGTTGGTAATTCCTCTTTTGTTACACAAAAATTTCCTAATATTTGCCCAAGTATAAATGGATATAGTTTTTAAGAATTTGAGTTATGATATATTCCTTTGCAAAGCTTCCTTTTGCTTTTCACAGTAATTGTTATGTGCATAACTTTCACAAGAGAGTTTGATGTTACACTGTCAGATATGACGTGGGTAGAAGTCTGGGTCATGGCTAATACTTTTGAATAGCACAGAAGCATACTCCAGCCCTTTTGAATGGAGAAGTGGTGGCAGCACATGTACTGAGAGGAGATTCTTGAGTCTCTGAAAATTGACTCTATTGACCCACTAAGGAGAAGTACTCACAGCTTACCAGGATGCTCAGCATAACACATAATTAGAAGATCAGTAAATGTCAGGCACATCCTTGGAGAGGAAAGGGTACAAGGGGGCAAGGAAAATTGTAACAAAAGCACAGGTAGGCAAGACAGAAATATTTTTAGACAGAACTTCTGCCACCAAACAATTCAGGGAGAGAAAAAAAACTTTCTCCAAGACCAAATGGACTCATGAGAAACTCTGACAAAAAGAATGGAGACAGCAAATCCAATAGTGATGAAGAAATGCAGCTGGGGTCAGTTTAAATTGTGCAACAAAGGTGAAACAGGCCATGGCACAGACTGAAATGGCAGTCAATTGTGGAAGGAATCAATTCCTTCAGTGCTGCACTTATTGATATTAGTTCATATAAGTAAAAGGAATTTGTTCTATTCTCAGATAATCCATGCCCTTTTTTTTTTTTTTAATATAAATACTGAGCTGCAAATGCTACTATTTAATACTTTAAACTGGACGTAGAACCTTTGGCCAAAGTAAGCCCCTTCCTTACATTGTGGTGTAAGGAATCAAGTGTTTTTCAGTGAAACTTTTTTGTCTACAGAAATGTGTAAATGAGAACAGCATTTGGCCCACTGAGTGTAGTTTGCTGAGGATTCCTAAGGATTTTGAATAATTACGACTTTTTTTCCCAGACCAGTAGTTTTAGTACAGCAGAATACATTAAAATGACTTTAACAAATAAGAAGAAATTATTATTCCAATTGTGATATATATTAGCAAACCATTCCTTGATCTTGTAAGTGCTTTTCTTTCAAAGTGATGCATGACACGATGATGGCAGATGGCTCTGAACGAAATGTCCATCTTCCATTACTCATCTGATGGCATCCACTGAGTGGATCACTCATGATACTTTTATATCAACAGAATATTAATAATCAAATTTGTCCCTGTCCATGGCAGGGGCATGGAAATGGATGATCTTTAAGGACTCTTCCAACCCAAACAGTGCTATGAGTCTATGATTTTAACTTCGTCTATGAACTTTTATCTAAGTGAACACTTCTAATTTGGCTACTCACGATCCAGAAACACTGTCTCAAGTAAACAACTCCATGGTGAAGTAGAGGTTGAAAAGACCTCAACTCCTGACATTGAAACTGCCAAGTTTAGTGCATTTACCTGAGATTGCCAAGTGTTTGGTGTGCTCAAGTCTCAAAAATATAGTCACTTCACATATGCAGCCAATGTGTTCAGAAGTAGTAAATACAAGGTAATACATGAGTGGACATGCCTACTTCCTATTCAGAAACAAATGCAGGGATTCTAAATAGCTATACATCCTCCCCTCCATTTAGTATATTAGAAAAAAATCCAATGAGAAATGTCATAATTTGGAAATGAATGCCAATATCATTATGTCTAAGTCTAGGGACTGCATTCTTCCTGTTTTGAAGTGAGGAGAAAACACATTGTTTTGATACATTTTAGGTGATTTAAATACATTTTAATTCTTTCATGATATCTGCAGTTATTATGAAGATGATGTAAAGAAGCACGAAGACCATATGCAAAATTCTTTACTCAGTAATTTTATTTCTGAAATCAATTGATGTTTTATTTGTATAGAGAGTCTGGTACTGAATAAAAAAGAACTTCCTGTTAGGTCATCCAGTACATCTCATTAGGAAAAGATCAGTAAGGTGTTTTCTAAGTGTATGATTTTCAATGAATATAGGTATATTTAGAAAACTACATGTTTTTTGCTTTATATTCTCATGTGCTTGCTGAAACATTTTACCTTGCAACCTTCAGTGCAGTGTTTTCTCAGTTTTTGCCCTTTAGCACAACTTCAAATTAAATATTACCAGAGTAGCAGATAAAAAGGACCTAAAAGGAAGCTGAGTGACCTAAAAAATATTTTGAATGGGAAAAATTTTTGTACAGAGATAAATAAAACAGGTATTGCACAGCCTGGTCTTCCCTCATTTTGCAGCCAGTAGAAAACTGTTAATTTTGGTGGGAAACAATCTTTTCCATTATGTCAGTGTATTTCAGGTAAGCTCATTAGGACAGATAGTGATGGCTTTGCAATCTGTGCTTTTCATAAACTCACTGAAGAATGACTGGAAACTAAGGAAAATTCCAGAAATTTACACAAATCCTATTGAAGAGTATCACTTTGCGTATAAAAATTTAAATCCCATGGGAGTTATAAAAAAATAAAGAATCGTTTTGCTAGTCTAATATGCAGAAATTGTATATTGCATTCACACAAAAATATAGATGTCTGTCAAAATAGTAACAAATGCTTTGAAAAAAAGGATAAAACCAAGTGTTAGGAAGTTCATTAGAAAACTGATAGCAGATACAAATTTAATGAATTCTTTTCTGGCATTGTTTTGTCAACCACTTTTTCTTATTTTGATCTTATTTCCTGCATAATTTTAATCATGTTTCTACTCAAGGCAGCGTTCAAATACTTGCATAACAGTGCGTGTAAAATGGTAGCCAAGTTATTTTAAGGACTAAAGTCCTTTTCGCTGGGCCATCCAAACAACTTGGTCAGCTCTTCTTCTCGTCTAATTTCTGTACAATGCCACATAAACGGGACAGTTTTCAACATTTGAGTCAAAAGCCAATTTCCTAGTGGTCAGTGTTTACTTCTAGGGTTTTGAAACCTCATGCTGAAAAAGAAATTGAACCTGCTGCTGCCCAATTAAGCCCCTGACCTGTGTTAGGCACTGCTATGGTCGTGGCTAAAATACATTTTTTAGAGTATACTCTGTATTCTGAGTAAATCTCTCAGACGAAGTCCTGTGAGAGCACAAAGGGTTGTTCATCTGTAGAACCTGACAGGGCTTGAGGTATTTAATTCTGCTAATAACGGAGCTGTTTGACTCTGTCGGGGCTGAAACCTCTTAAAGTAAGCGCTGAAGGTGTAGCTCTACGCTGAAAATGCTGACATTTGCTTTTAGGATTAGATGGCAAATTGGAGATTTTAAATTTATGTCATCTAAATAGAGTGCTATTTAGTTATTTAAAGATGACTTAGTTACTAGGGGCAAATGAAAGGAGGGAGAAGAATTTTTTCTAGGAACGTATGATGGGCTACAATCTTTGCAAAATAAAAATAAAAATATATTTCTACATTTCACAGTGCGATTATCCCTAAGGTAGAAGTGCTTACACAAAGTGTATACATCAAAGAACTGTGTATACTCTAGAAGGCATTTCCCTTCTCTCATAAATGCCACTGAAGTTTCTTCTCACTCTTTCTTTCCCCCTTTTGTCTGTTACTTCTTTCTACATTCACATCTGTCTTTATCCTTCCTTTTTCTGCCTACTTGACTGTTTATGTTTCTTTAAAAGCTCTGTGACTGGAAAATGAAGGCAAGGGATCTTGCTTACGAGAGTGTGGTGTTCTGAAATAACCATCATTGTTCTTGCAGACAGAACCATGTCAGTCCTTGCCTTATGCCTAGGCAGACTAGATCTGATGAGTACACTGATTACAGCCCACAGATCCGACTAGAATAAGCAGAAGAAGCTAATTAGCTCATCTGGAGTTAAGAAACAATTTTATTTCCTCCCGTCTAAATCTTTGCAAAATGCAAAATGAGAGGCAGGGTTACTGGCACTGGTGCTTCAATCCATTGATTGCTTGTTAAAGGTTGTGAAATCAAAACTAATGGAAGTGCAGAAGGGCACAAAGTGAAACAGTTTATTATTTCATGAGTAGCTGTGTGCAGTGGAAAGTTTCGCTGATTTCTGACTTCTGGGAGATTCGGAAGGGTAAGCTCAAGGACAAAAAAACAATAAAAATCCCACCAAACAAGCAATGCACTACAGCAAATGTCAAAGTTCTGATGTAGCAGAAAAATCAATCTAAAAAAATCACAACAAAAATACACCACAAAAATATCTGTCAGAACTTTTGTACAGTGCACAGGAATTTCAGCTCAGGGCTTGGAACCAGGGGCATTTTAGGATTCATCTCTTGAATGGCAAGAGACTATAGTGTTGCAAATGGTTTTGATAGGGAGCAGTACATATCTGAACTGTCCTTACAACTCATCAGGGACTGAATTGTTACCGAGACAAATATTCAGCCCTTCTTTTACCGCCGTGACAGATGGTTACACTTGTGCACTTTTGGAAGAACAGCTGAGAGCATCTCTACCTGGCCAGTGAGAGAGACAAATTGAGGTTTCTATCCACTTCATCACTGTGGGCAAGATTTGGCAAACAATCACCACAGACTTGGTGAAATTGTAAACAAAAGGGTGTAGTCCTTGCTGCCTTTCCTGAGTAAAAGTTGTCACACAGGATGATAGACAATTTCCGGTACTAGACCTGAGCCTAACACTGACCAGCAAAGGTTATTTTAATACTGCTGAGTTGGAAACACCTCATTTTGCACCAGTGTGCTAGTCATGCGTCCTGCACGCCCTTGTCTCTGAATGAGCTAAGCAGTTCCCTTGAACAAGAAACTGGCAACCACAGTTTATCCTACCAAACCCTACGCTTCAAAATGGCCATAGACAGAGGCAGGTGGAGCTCTCGGCACGGCCCAGGCCAGCAGCACGCCTTCCAGCCCTGCTGCGGTGGGAACCTGGACACCATCAGCAGCACGAGGTGGCTGCAGTTCTGCGCTGTGGCTAAAGGGCAGAGCCTGAGCTGGTGGTTTTGTGTGGCAGATGAACGTGTCCATCAGCTGCAAGATGTGCATGCTGCAGTCAGACCGGCGTCTGAAGGTGTAGCCTGTCTGCCAAAGCCCGAGGAAGAACTGAAAGGTTCTTGTGTCACACACTTCATTTCTGCCAAAATGCCAAGCGATGTGAGCACTGTGACTGTTGCTCGCTGGAGGTACAGCATGGAGTATATTCCCAGGATATACTGAAATGAGAAGGTTGATCCACATATATGAATCAGGTTGGGCTTATAGGTGACAGCCTCCTGAAATTTGTTGTATTAGTTCTGCTAAAATGCGTGCTTCTTTGCTCTGTAGGCGCAGTCATTGTTGGGTTACAAACAACTTAATTTCATTGTAATTGTGATTCCGTTCCAATGTCATTATTAAAGAACAAGGATTCCAAGGAGTTTCTCTAGCAAATAAAACTACCTCTGGCTTGATGACTTTTGCCAAATTGATATAATTCACTTGATAAAACATAAAATCCCTAAAAATAGTGGATTGTACAATTAGAATTAAATTGGAATCAGTAATTCAGTCAAGCTTATTAGCACAGCAGAAAAAAAAAACCAAACCAAACCAAAAAATCTTTGCAAACTAAAAGCAATCCTATTACATCCAGCAACCAATCTATGTGATTTAGTTTGGCAATCTTAATTGCAATATATTAGTCTTAATTTTGGTTTCTTACTTTGTCATGCTACCTGAGAACCCTCACACAGTCAAGAATGCCACAGTGATCAAATTAAAAATACGCCAGGTACACAGAGGCCACTGCTGACATAAACTGTTAATAATGAAAATATGGACCAACAAAGGAAACACACTGATGTAGTATCTGTCTGAAAGCGTATTGATTCTTCAGTACATTAATCCTTTACACAGAAGAGTTATTGCCAAAGAATGAGTCACAGGACAAAATATAAGATGTATTTTTCACTGTTCTCATTTACAATATTTTTAAAATGTGATTAATGTATTTTTGATTTATTATATTTTAATTTAACACACTTAAGTCCAAAGCATGGAATCTTTGTCAGAGAATAATACGTACCAACTAATCACAGTGTTATTTGGTATAGAAAATTTAGCAAGATATTTATATACACGTATACCCATATCTATAAATACGTATACATAAAAGACAGAAATGCAATTAAAATTCATCTAATTATAAAGAGGTGTTTAGATACTACAGGCAAAGATATTTTTTTTGGAAAGTAGACAGTTAAAGACTTGTCTAGACGAGGAAGTTACACCTGCATTAGCTTATAAATTGACACAAAAAGAAAAACACAGAGAAAGGCTGTGTATGTCATCTGAGTTTATGTCTTTCAGTTTAGTCGTTCTTCTTCCTTACTAAATTAACTTAAAATAAGACTGATTGTGTGCAGCTACTGTGGACTGCCCTTTGCAAAGATTTAATGAAAGGTGCTAAGATTCACACCTTACATCATTGCCATTTTCTCATGGAAAAAAATCCCGTGCTGAATTGCATTTAATAGAAATTATACAAGTGGTGGTTTTGCAGAAAAAATAATCTTGATCTTAAATGCAATGCAAAAGATGTTGTGATGTGTCAAAAACTCCCTTGAGAAATCAGGGGGTTCAAGTGTTCTCCTCAGAATCTTACTGCGTTCCAGAGATCCTTCCTGAAGATCAGCATTGTCTGAAGATACTTCTTCCTCCTTTGATTTCACTGTTTCACAATTGCAGAGCTAGATGCTAGCTCTCCACATGGCTCAGACAGGCGAAATGAGAAGACCCTCTACTATCTTTGTCATACTTTGGAGAGGCTGGATTCTTGCTGAAGGATCCCAGTGGTCTGGTTTCTAAATTCTCCACACAACTATTTGGGAAATAATTTATTGTAATTCCATTACCTTGTAGTCTCACTTAAGATTAAAAATTAAAAGGGAAAAAAAAAATTAAGAACATTAAAAGCATGAAAGACCACTGAAAAAATATTAAAGTATTTTGCTTTATTTAATTTTGTGAGGTAAAATTGGAAAAAACTTTTTGTTTCCTTCTCTTATCCGTTTCCATTGGACCTGCAATTGACTTACAGACTTCTGTATTCAGGCACACTGTGTATCCAGGGCTGTGCGCCCTGGGGAGACTGCTTCTCTGGTAGAACACAATAGCTTTTGAGCACTTCTGGAGACTTTTCTGATGCCGATATTCTCACTGAAATTTGTTCCTTTCTCTGTGTTATTCAGATATCAACTAAGCAGGGTGGCAAGATGAAGGCTTTGTTTTCATTGGTGGCTCAGCTGATTCTATGGCTCTCCACAGCTGAAAGGTCTTGCTCCCCTGCAGCCCCCAGCCACTGCTCCTGGCTGTGGTCCCAGCCTGTCCCTCAGGCTGGGTCCTCCTGTGGCTGGACTGAACTCAGCTTCTTAACTCGGGGTAACTGGTGGGAGCGCAAGGGAAGGAGTTGGGCTTATTACAGCCGTGAGATGATGGTAGGTTTGCTCACTCTGCCTTGTCAGCCTAAACAGTCCACTGAGCTGGAAAATGAAAATATCTCCTTAGGTCAGGTGCCACCTTCTGTGCTTGACTGACCCACTCACAAAGAGGAGGGAAAGAGGCTTTCCCCACTTCAGTGACCAAGGCTGAGATTTCATGAAAGTGGCGACAGAGAGCCCTGAGGGAAAGTTGTACATAACGGCTTTTTCAGACGCCACACACAACGTCCTCAGACGCTGGCATTTCCTAAGACTTCCGTGAGTCATTTTTTCCCTCCTGTTGTAGCTTTTCCTTATATGAAAAGACCTACTCAGCCTTTTAACCTGCTGAATTTTACAGCCCTCAACCAGCTGCTCTACTGTAAGGATGAGTCAAAAGGATAGTTATTCACAGTCTCTGACGGTTTGCTGTAGGGCACGGCCTCAAGATTATATACAAGTAAAGGTGCTGATTCTATGCACTCATTCAGTAATACTAAATGTAAAGTTATGGTGTACGTTAATTGACATGGGCTGCAGAAATCACCTAAATGAGTCAGAATTTTTTCAATTCTTTTTTTAATATTTTTTATCTGCAAATCAGAATAGCAGTGCTTTATACTGATATTAGTGTATATTTATATATTACCTTTCTATCTATTTTATAAATTTAAGGCTATCAGATCAAATAATCACATCAGTTTAGTATTTAATAATGAGTCAGCGATAGCTATAATATTTTCTGGAAAGTAGAATTATAGCTTTTTGCTAGTATTTCATGAAATTATTTATTCTACTTGTATCTTATTGTTTACTTACCACATAGATAATCAATATAGTGTAGCATAGTTTAAATATATGATAGTGAAGAATGTAGAATTAATCAAAAAACACAGAATATGAGAGGAAAAAAAGTAAGATTACCTAGAAAATAGTTTTCAACTGCAAAATACCATGAAGTACAATTAGCTAAATGACTTTCCAAAATAGTTAATAGTGTGGACACAATTATAATATTAATCACATCTTCCACACTACATGTGCTGAGTTCAAAACCTTGAAAAAATTTTCTAATGGCAGTTAAATTTCTGAAATCTAATAAGACATATCTAGACTAGTGAATTGTACCATAGATCAGAATTTCTTACTATACCATTTGACAGATATTTTCAACAATGGCTAATGCTAAAGGCCTTGTTACCCAGAATCTTGGGTGGTGTACCACTGTGGGTTTTCTGCCAGTCAAAGAGTCTCTGCTCCATTGTAGAAGATGGAATTTGATCAGAATAAAGGCAAAATAAGAACACTTGCAATTTCAATTGTAATAATAAAAAAATTTGGTTAGATCAAAATCGTCAATAGGTAATGCCTTGCTATTAACCTGTGGTGTGTGTTTTTCTAACCCTTCTATTCCAACTGAAGTTTCAGTATTTTGAATTTTGTATCAACTGAGAACTGAACTGAAATATGAAAACAATTGGAACAGTCTACTGGAATATCATTGTGGTTGATAAAACTCCTTTTTTAGGTGAAGTCAATTTAAACTGATGAATATCAGTCCTGACATTGCTCCATTCAAGAGCAATGAAAAGGGACCTAATGCAACTCCCATAAGCTCAAAGCTAGAGACAATTTATCTGGCTAAATGTGTCGACGTCTATCTCTACAGTAAGAAGACACTGTAGCCTTGGTACTTGTCCCTAAAGTATCACAATCTTCTCGACCTTCTTTACAGCCCTCTCTCTGTTTGCATTTCATCCAAGACCCACATGTCCCTTCTTACTGCAAGGATTGTCATCTGGTTTCCTGAAGTCCAGACCTCTCCACTGCCTCTGCTGTTAAGATTAATGGTTGATTGTAGGCCAGTGCCTTGGTTCCCCCTTTAACGATAGTTCATTTCTGTAATAACCTTGACTGCAGAGTCGAAGAGAAGGTGACAAATCCCAGACTTAAATCACTCAGCCTCTAAATAAGGGGTTTCTAGACCGCTTTTGGCGGGGATTTTTTGGTAGCAGCCTTTCACTCTTTCCCTGATTTAATAACAGCTGACAAGATACAAGTTTCCTAGGACCAGCACATCTGTGATTGTCCCAGTTTTCCAGTTATCAATACTAAATTAAATGAATTGGATAAGTAAGTTAATGATAGTCCATAGTCTTCTTTAATTCATGCAGTTTTTCCTTCTCATGTTTGCATGAACAGTGATGCAGTTTTCCTGTGGCTACTCACAAATATTTCTACATTTTACAGGGGGAGTAACTGTGACTCTCTTAATAGGAACTACTCTTAGTTGCTAGCTGGGTTTTCTATATGAGATTACACCTCCTCTTGGGCCCACACTAGTTTTGCTCATATTTTGGGGTCTATCCAGCAGTACGGGATTTCTGTACTAAATAACATGACAAACTATGTTCTTTCTCAGCTGAAGAATCTGAGAAAGTGTGGGCAGTATATATAGACCCATATCTGAGAGATGATGAAAACGAACTCTTGAAACCTAACTGGTCTTTATTAGAGGCAACCTGGCTTAGGGAGTGGACCTGAATGTGTGCTGTGAACATAAACCACCTGTGTTCTCAAAAGTGACTGTCAAGAAAGTATGTGAAAACAAGCAGATTAGGATTTTAAAGAAACCACCAAAGACATAAAATATTTCAGTTTCTCTGGTGGCACTAAGGGAAAGTGGTCTTCTGCTAGTTACACCTTCTTGACAGCCTTGAGCCTCATAAAGACTGTAGCAAGTTGGGTAGCAAAACTTTTTAGCCAGTGACCCTTACTCTTCCCTATGGATGTGATAAACATCTTTTCAGTTATTGGATGAAGCGATAATGATAGCTACGTTGAAAATAGGGATTATTGATGAGATTATATGTTCATTTTATGATGGTGTCACAATGACCCACACTGGTTTGGACAGTTCACTTTTAATATCCTGAACCAGGTACCTCAGTGGGGCTCATCAATGAGAGCAAACACAGTTCCTTGTGGGGTTCTACCAGATATCCTGAATTAATCAAGGAATCTCCAGCCCAGCTCAGCAAACACCACCCTTCTGACAACAGCACCTCGTTATTGGTATCACTAGGTCAGACCAAATCATGATAATGGATCTTCTGGATGCTATCCAGAGCCTGTGCCTAGTGGCAGAAAATAAAGGTACATGAGGTGGTATGCACCATCACAGGACTTATCAGAGCTCTATGGACGAACAGAAAGGGCTGATCCGCCATGGCTGAACAGAAATGGAGTCAATGGTTTGATATAATCACGTATCAGTTAGTATTCTATGATTCTATAATCTCTGTCACATATCAGATAATATTATCAAATATTTTTAGATATCTTTGGTTTGCCTGGAATATTTTCAGTACAGAGTGAGTGATGTTGGAAAAACTGACAGTCCCACCCATGGTGTAGAATGCTCAGTAATTCAGCAGTAGAGTCATCGACATCACTGCAAAGGTTGCATTGATCCCAGGAAGGATATTATCATTCCTCCATTTTGCTCCTGAGAGTTGCTGTCCTATAACCCCCAAATAATATTTTGGTTTTATTTTTATGAGAAATAAAATCCAATCTGCATTCCGAAGTATCAGGCAGCAGCTTGCACATATTATAATACCTTTTTTATTTACAGATGCTGTAGGTAATAGGTACTTCAGGTTTAGTAAAGTGCATGATTGCTTTTTAAACTGAGTATTTTTTCATAGTAATGCATTGTAAATAAATTGTTGTACTATAAAACATCACCATTCTCTGACAAGCCTCTAAAGTCCTTAAAAGCACTCACTCTTATTTGGCTTTTAAAAACTAGCTATTAATATTTACATTTGTGACTGTGCACAAATACATAAAATCATCGTAAAAGCCAGAGGTTTAAGTGCCTGCCCTTCCATTCACCAGGTCAGAAAGAACTTTCAGATCTGTCTCAGAGGATTTCTTGCTATTACAAATATGAAACTAGGATGTTAAAATGAAAAAGAAGCAAATTTAATAATAATAATAAAAAATACTTGCAAGGGACAGAGCTCAGCTTGATGGCTCCAGAGAGTGGAAGGAGATTATGTTAAAGCATAAATGGAGTTTTAACATTTTTAAATCCAGAAGGTCTAATCTAATCTAATCCTTTTCAATCCAATTTTTTTAATGCAGCCTAGACATCAGATTAAAGCTTGCACTTTTCTTTTTTAGGCCACTGCAAACAGAATCAGCATCTGTGCTGCCTTTCTAATATTCAACATTTCAAAAAGGATTTTAGATGAATCAAAAGTATAATTATGAAAAAAGAAACAAAGGAAAAGCTATAAATTGGATACCAGGTATCTTATTTTTACTTTCAGGTGGAACAAGTTATAATTCCTTTTGGTAAATATGCCTTTTCTGGTAAATGAAATAACTGAAAATAAAAGAAAAAAGAAGACAACAACCCTATTACTGAGCTCACATAACACTATAAATGTAATAGTTACACAGGAAGAGTTTTTTGGTGCAATAACTCCCTTTTTTTTGTAAGTGATTTGGTGCCAATAACGCTATAAAATCAATAATTTGCATTTTATCTGCTGAGTTTTCTAAGAGTGATGCTAATGAAATACATTAATAATAAGATAGAAAGCCTTGCTTTCTTTCCATTGTTTTTCTAATTTAATTTATAAATGATGCTGCTTTATTGTACATTTTCAATTTTGAGTGTATCTTAAGTCCTTGGAACGTGCGAAATAATATACTCTAGACTAACATATCCCAGGGTAAACATAGCATCTCTTCTGCCAGTACAAAGATTTTTCATCTTTCTTGCCTGCTGCACCAGTCACATGGGAAACTACTCATTGCTGATGTAACAAATCTGTCTTGTTGAGTCATCCTTTTAACACACTTGTGTCTGCAGAGCAGATGTGCAGTATGCTGTGAGAACTTTTCAGTTAGATTACCGAGTTGTTAAGTGTTGGGGTAAAAAAGTTAAAACATTGACAGAAAGATGACCACCATGTATCTGTATTAGGATATAATTCTTAAAACACTCAGGCCTGGCTCTGCTCCTGGTAAACTCAATGACAAAAGTTGCAGTGGGATTGTCTCCAGCAGGAGGTCAATTAAGTTAGCAGTGAATATTTTGAAAATCACACCTGTAAATGCTACCGATTTCCTACTTTTTTGAGATTTGTGGACCCCCTCAAAAATTGTATTAGCAGGGCAGGATCCTTGAGAAATTCTATGCATGAAAATCTGAATTTGTTCTTCTTATATATCTTTCATAGATATTCTAGACATAATCTTCTGCAGGTCAAAGTAGTCTACTGGATTGGATTCCACTGAGTGGAATCCAGAAGTCCACTGAAAACAAGCAGACAACCTCTAGATTTTTTGTTATCTTTATGAAAACATTTTTATTTTATTGACCATATCTCAGACTAGCTTTGTTCAGTCAAAGTAATGGACTGGTTTGTGTTATTCTGAATTAATAGTTATTCAAAAGGAATGAGCACTGATGTGGACTCCAAGTGTAGATAAAGAGGTATGACTAAGCATGTTCAGAAGGACCTGTGTGGTCTGAAAGTACACATGAGTAGCTTTAAGCCTTAATGTTGTTGACAAAAAACCCCAAAACTAGTAATTTGACATATTGTAATGTGGCATATTGTAAAGCATTTTATTTTACAAAGAGCACAAATTTTGACTGCATAGAATAACAAGTTGAACTCAAGAACCCTTTTTATGTCAAAATGTAAGATAATGATGAATGATTAAAACACACTATGAGTCACCACAAAATCTTGCCTCTAAAGACAGCCTAAAACAAACCTTCAGTGTCTAATTCTGAAGCCAGTCAGGACCAGTCTGATGACTACCCAAAGGACCGCCTAATTCAGGATCCATTTATCCTTTCTGCCTTTTGTATGATACTATGTAATTAATCAGGTCCAGGACCAAATAAACAGTATACAAGACAAAAGAAGTGCTGAGCAGTGTTTAGAAGTGGATAAGCAGCAATTAATCAGGATGTACCATATTCCCCAGTCTTATTTCATGCATAAGGAGGACTGAAGATGACCAGAATTTAACCCACGCTTATACTCTGAGATAAAAGCTTTCATGTCACTTCCAAAATCTCAGATAATCTCTTCAGGTTCTCTCCAAAAAGGATATTTTCACTTGATGATATCAAATGCAGTTTTAAGATTTTTTCACGTAGGACCATCTTCTTCTCTGTCCCCATGAAAGCTGTTCACCTACTTGTACAGGAGAAAGAGTCAAACATCCATCCAGCTGTTCTTAGTACTAAGTTATTGTAAGATTGATATTGCTGGGCAAATAAGGACACTTATAGCAAATGCATCTTTTAAACCTTCCTGTATTTCAGCCCATTTCTACAATGAATGCCAAAATGTCCGTGTGTCCTGTGCGTGACTGCCAAAATGTCTGTGCAGTTTGTTTAGTGACAGATAGGAAAAGCAGGGGGCCCTTGATGTTATTCAATACGATGAGTGATTTTCAGCCAGTGCTGACTCTGTGCTGTTCTTTTGGAGGTGTCGTTTTCATGGATGCCACATGTGCACCACAACCTGCTTTAATTTAGAAGAAGACCCAAGTTAACAAGGAAACAGAGACTTTAATGCATTTGAATTGGCCCTCTGGTTGGGGTAATCAGAGGACCAAGAGTCTGGACTGCACCTGCGAACATAAATCCATCCTATAGTTTAGACAAATCACTTAAAGAGGAGGGTGCTATAATGTTATCATAACACTAACAGCTGTTACTACTGAAGCTTCTCAAAATCAGCTAAAATGTAGACTTACCTGTTCCGGTTTACACACTATGGCCTTCTTGTTAGCACACTTTTAAAAACAGTACAAATAAGCTCTAAAACATTTTAGTTCATAAGTGACAAAACACACTGGTCAGATACTATAAGAAAAAGAGAGGATATATTTAAAAGGTGCAGCAGTTTAGATTATACATTTCAATTATTGAAATAAAATTCATTTAATGTTTGGAGGATTCCCTAACAATGATTTAGTGGGTGTATTTGTATTAAAACTGCCTGGGGGAGGAGGCAAGATCTGGATGTATTTAGACCTTCCTGTCAGTCAAAGAAACAAAGACCAGTTTTGTATTTGTTCTAAATTATGTTATACAGAGGCATAGCAACCTCTGAGTTAGGAGAGTGTAAACTCTCATAGTTAATAACTTGTTTATGTCTACGTTTTGCTCATTTCATGTGAATAAATGGCTGCACAGAACACTGGGCAACTGAATCCAGATATTCATTTTACACAGAGACTCTCTCTCTGTAAGCTGGCCTTTCCACTTCCAAAATGGCACTCTAGACCACACTCTCAACTTGGGGAAATAAATAGAGCTCCGTTGACTTGAAATAAGCATGGCATATTCAGTCCAAATCTTCCCCTGACCACCAAACATTTTATGTTTGCACATCTGGATGCAGAAGGTCTTATGTGTACCATAGTTGGGATCTGCTGAGATATCCATTCATGAAAAAGCTTCTTTCATGTACTAGAAACTACTGACATCGGAATAGGACCAATTACAGTCTTGATTTTCTATTTGTCCATTTCTTTTGGGGGCAACACAAGATCCTTCCAGCTGTGTTGCCCTTACTGTACACACTGTTTAACAATGCCTCCTTTTTAGGCCATGGGTTATGGGGCATAAGCAGAACTGCAAACCAAGTTTCTTCCATTAAAATGGGATATAGAGGCTTCATTCCAGCCTAAAGAAAAATCAAAAATATTCCTGATCACTTTCGCTTTTGCATAGTAGTGTATTCAAGTGCATGATATAATCCTAAAGAATTAAATAATTAATGACAGGCAAAAATCACTGATGGATGCAGGGGGAAAGAGAAATTTTTTTTTTACCACTTTGTGATAGCTTTTTTCCCCCCGCTTCTGACTTTCTGTTGACATTGGTGTTGCTTATCTTTTCCAGCCTCCCACACATATTGATTACCTCTCAAGCTGATGTCCTCTGTTTTCCCTTGACTCACTGCTTTATCTGGCTCTGTAACACTTGTACATTTTTAGTTACTTCTGTTTGTAGACATGGGCCAAATTTATCCTTGGTTTACTGCCAAGGAGTTACATCAACTATAGATTTGACCCTTTCAATCTTCCTTACTGCTTCTGAATTCAAGTTTCCAAACACAGATGAAGACTTCGTCCCCATGATGAAGTAAGTATTTATAGCACAGGGCCTGACCCTGCACACGGAGAGAAAGACTAGGCCTCCAATCAAAGCTGCAGCTTCTTAAGCGCAAGCACATGATTTTAGGTTTGTATAAGACGTCCTCACTCTCTGTCCCCTCATCTTTACTTCTTATTCAACTGACAAGGAAAACTAATAAAGACATATCTGTGTAACATGTTCACCTACATGAAATCTGGCCTAAACAAACTTCTTCGTAAAGCTTAAACTTACACGTCAAAGGAGATTAGAACTTGTGAGAATCTCAGTATTTACTATGGTTCCTTGATCACTCTATTTAAACTCATCACTGCAAATCATGATCCTTTGAAATTTTCATGCTTTCATCCTATGCCACGGCATCTAACCCTTGCATACATGTTATCCAACATACAAACAGAAAAACATAATTTCAATATTCATTATTTGTAAATGCCATTTTATTTCCATTTATGTGTTCTAATATATTTTTAAAATTTTCACTTTAAAAAGAATGAAAATGATGACTTAAAAACACAAAATCATGAAACATTTAAAATTGCTGTTTTAAGTGATTTCTTTAAAAAAGAGGGAGGAGAAACAACAGAAGCAGACAGTTCTTATATTATAAAATCTTATTTTTTTTCAATAATCTCATTTCAATAAAAATAGCTTACTGTTGGTGTTTAACATTGAAGAATACCTTTTGCCATCTTTACTGTTTTCTTGTAAAGTGTGCCATTTACCAGATGTGATGTGCATCTATTTACAACTATCCTATCATATTTCTTTTACAAATGTGTTTTGTAATTTAAGATGATATCTAATTCATAAATGTACCCCAAGACATTTCAGTAAGAGCCCTTAGATAAGATTCTAGAGTCGGAGATTCTGCGTTTCTTTTAGCTGCTGAGCTCATATGCAAGTATTGAGAATTACAAAGTCATGAAGACAGTGGATAAGATGAAAGTCGAACGATTACATTCGTCCAAACCCGTGATGATAGAACTAGGGGGCAATTTATGAAGCTCATAGGAGACCAAATTAAAGTAGATAAAATACCTCTTTATACAGCAGTCTGTGAATTTCTTGAACTTGCTGCCACAGGGATTGTGGAGATAGACATTGCTAGCAGGTTCAGAAAGAGTTTAGACAAATTAAGCAGATCTTTAAGAGAACAACAAAAGGGCTAAGCAGGGCTATATTGCCTAATCTTTAGGATACTGGGGAATTATGAAAGTAGTGACCCTCAGCAGTGGTGAGATTTACATGCTTTCCCAAAGTAGCATCTTGTACTCTTACCATCAGACTGAACACTGGGCTAGAAGAAGGTTCACTAGTCTGACCCAGCAGGGTGTTTTTCTTCGTTGTGAACATGGCACTCCAGGATCTTTTCTGTATGTGTGACATCTACCCTCAGCTACAGCCTTCATGTTTGTTTCAGGGAAGCCCAACATTAGTCTTCCTGTCTAGCCTTGCAGTGACAGTTAGTCTAAGAAAGCAATCTGCAACAGGTTGCCCTGTTGGAGGCTGATCATCTCGCAGCATCTGGAAGCATTAGGGACACATGGTGGCAAAAGAGAGCCCAACATGAACTGCCACATCTGCAAGTGCTTGCATGTTCAGATATGTTCCACGGACTTCATTTCAAACTGCCTCCACTTCAATACTCATGACTTTCTCAAAGCCTGAACCCTTTGTGAATGTAGGGCTACTTTGAAAACTGACCACATTTTAGCTGCAGATTTACGTGTTCAGACAAACACAGAGATTGCCACTGGCTGTCGTTTACTCGTAGAAATTTATATCACAGTATTGACAATTTCTGCTGGAGAAGATAAAACTCTGTACTTCTCGCTCTTTGCCCACAGATTGCTACAGTTGCACTGCCGAGCACTTATCTTCTGGTGTGTATAACTACTGTACTGTGTGTGTACCTCCAAAGCTGATTTGAAGCCTTCTTTGTGACCTTGTGATCTTGAGCTGTCTGTATGCCACTGAGTCCTCCAGCATAAGTTTGAGGAGGAGAATGTCCCAAGGGGACAGCTGAGGACTGTGCCAGGTTCCAGCGACACTTCAGCAGTGCCCTGCTTCTCCTGGGAGCGATACGGAAACCTCTTTGACAGCTTTACACAGAGGTGAGGCTTCTGTGACTACCCGGGAAGTGTCACATCCAAGTAACACACATCTCTTGGGTCATAATGTAGCATATATGATAGAATATAATTTATTTTTAAAGCACAATTCTTATTTTTTATATGCATAAAATATTTTAGTCCTTGTTATCAGAAGCAATACAGTTTACTCAGTTTCGCTCTCCTAGTGCAGAAAAATGCTACTCAATTTGAAAGCATCTAAAAATGCCTCAACAATTTTCAAATGAGATATACTTAATAATATATTTTCCTTATACTTTTAAGATATACTTATTAATATAGTTTGCTTTCAGCGTTTCATCCATTTTCCTTCAACTTTTCCTGTCTTTGGGGAAGGCTGGCAAAAATGGTCAGACTTACAGTGAATTTTTTTTCTGGTTGCACATCTTCCTCTGCACAATTTTGCACATGTATTTTCCTTCTAGATAATAACAAACTACTTTATTTAAATTTACTGTAGGTGAGAGAAATAGTAAAAATTTTTAATCAGTTCAACAGTAAACTAACAGATACCGTGGAGTAAATTCATTCAGTTGTTCCATGAAGTTGTTTTTTCTCTCACTAGGATAGAAAGGTAACAACATTAAGAAATACGAATGTAATCACAGTAAAGGTTGTAAAAACTTAAGTATGACTTCTGTTTTAATTAGATTGTACAACATAACATTGAGGACAGCTTGTTAATGCCAATATTTTTAAAGATGCGGAGCCTATCTCATTACTATGATGCTCATTGTGATGCAATTACTCATAGTCCAGGTCTGGGGCCCCCAGCGTAAGAAGCACAATGACCTGTTGGACAGAGTTGAGAGTTGTTGAAAGTTGAGAGAGTTGGGGTTGTTCAGCCTGGAGAAGAGAAAGCTCAGAGGAGACCTTATAGCAGCCTTCCAGTACCTAAAAGGGGCCTACAGCAAAGATGGGGAGGAACTCTTATCAGGGAGTGTAGTGATAGGAAGAGGGGTAACAGTTTTAAACTGAAAGATGGTAGATTTAGATTAGATATTAGGAAGAAATTCTTTACTGTGAGGGTGGTGAGACACTGGAGCAGGGAAGCTGTGGATGCCCCATCCCTGGACTTGTTCAAGGCCAGGCTGAATGGGGCTTTGAGCGACCTGGTCTAGTGAGAGGTGTCCCTGCCCATGGCAGGGGGGTTGGAACTAGATGATTTTTAAGGTCACTTTCAACCCATACCATTCATTATTTCTATGATTCTATGATTTTCATTTGTTTTTCCTGAAGTAATCAGTATAAAACAATTTTCTCACAGTAATTATAAATATCAGACATTTTATATATATGGTTACAACAGGATTTACATATATTTTAATGTAAAGTTGGAAAATTAGGTTACACAAAGATGAAAAATTTTACTTTAAGAAACTTACATAATTCTTAGTGCAATCATTGAGAAACATATCTTCTCTGACTAGCAGACATAGCAGGCAGAAAATAAAAAGCACCTTTTAAAGACATCTCTAATCATACCATGCAATAATCTAATGATTAGATTTGTGCATTTGTGGTGTGAAAACCCACAAGTGATGATTCCTTGCTTTCCCTAGGACACTTCTCATCATAAAACACTTCACTGGCAGAAGTCTTTCCTCATATTTATCTTACATTTCCCCTTTTTAAAACATTATTTTATTACACCACTGTATAACTTTGATTTGTTGTACTATATGCTTTCAATTATACTTCAAGTCCCTTTTATCATTTGCTGTGAATATCTGACTCTTATGGTGTTTGTGAAATCTCTTGATTCCTAAAGCAGTTTGGGAGCTAATAGTCACCAAAAAACCTAGATGAGAAACAAAACTTATTGCAAGCATCACATTCTGGTACACAGTGTAACAAATTATACATTGCATACACTACTGGTACAGTAATTACATATTGAATGTAGCCTGCAAAAAAAGAAGGAAGTTTATAGACAATATAGAATGCTGATGGGTTTATTTTCCATATTCAAGTGATATTTAGCTGTTAATTTCCAGACAGGCATGATTTTCATTAGTTTTTAAAGTAAATTAATGAAGATGTTAAGTGAATATATCAGTAACTACATGAGAAACACAAGATCTGCAACCTTGAATATTTTACAGATTTGTTTTTCCATTGGGAATTCAGAAATATGATAATTCTTGTTATAATCCTTCTTGTTGACAGATGAGATTCTCAGAAGCGTTGTCAGTAAGCACTTGGATTTTACATCATGCTTCACAAACGAGGTCTGTCCAACTGTCCCATTTTTTGAACATAGAATTGGAGCATAAGGATGCAGAGCGTTGCTGGTGATCAGGAAGCCTTCCAGGTCTCTGACCTTAAAATTACATGAGCTTTCCACTGCTGGCCTAATGCTCCATCATTATGGAGAGGAATGACGGTATTTGGAACCCAGAACAAGTACCCAGAAACATAATCATCATTAATCGGTCTGGAGAATAGAGCCCTGATATGAAGCATTTTTACTGTGCTGATGTCCTTCCTGGGATCTCCTGCGTCTGATCACTAAAGAACAGATGGGACAGCAGTTTGCCATGAATTGGGGCTTGCTTTGTTGTTGCTAGCTATTCTCTTGTCAAACATACTATGTGGTTGTGAAACTAAGCTGTGTTTTCAAAGGCAAAACAGTGGTATTTTACACATTTATGCCCACCATAAATGCCAAACTTCCTACTTTCAACATGCGTGATACGCATAGTATCCAGTTTAAAATGCTAGTGAGTTTGGGTCTACCTCTGGGAGTAAAGTAGGCCTAAAGGTGTTCTCTGTCATCACCTTAGCCACTCTAAAGGTTGAGTGTGAATATATTATTCTGCTTATATACTGCGGATGTTATCTAAGCTTGGGCTCAAGTGGGTGACCTGTGCAATGGCTTGGACCTTGGTCCAAGAATATATAATAAGCTCCTAAATTAGTCTGACCTCCCTCACCAGATATGTGACCTATTTTGCTGTTTCTCACAGAACTCACATTCTTGCCTTGTAGTTAAAAGCTGAAAGTCATACCAGCAAAACAATGTGAATACCAATGATAATAAAAAGGCAAGTACTGGCAGTTGTCCGCCAGCCATTCAAATTTATTTGTTTTCTTCTGTACAACACACATAGTTTGAGAGTGTTCTTCCAATGCATGCAATAAAAGGATTTTTTCAGTTACATTCTTTTATGTACCAGTTTACCACTGTGTAGTCTCTCTTATATAAGAAAATCAGCTACCAGTTTATTTCCAAAAAAGTGAACTTATGCTCATTTTGTGTGAAATATTCTGGAAGGGTATAATGGAATACTCCATAGCCAAAGGGGGTGTTTTCTTAAAGCCTGCATGAAAAGAACTATGGAGATTAAAATCATCAGTCCTGCACTGAGTATTATCAATCCTGAACATCTAAATAGCAATAAGCCTTGGCTGGAATTTACATTCAAGCCCGTATGACGGGAAATTTTACATTTAGAATTGATGGTACCAGAAACCCCATGAATAATTGCCATTAGATATTGACTAAACACTTAGGTTCTTTTGAAATCAATTTGTCTGGAGAGATTGATATACCCCTGGGCCACATTTAAACTGAATATAAAAAATTGCCCTCCATCTGGTTTTGTACATAAGCTAAAACCAAATCAAGATGGGGGCATGAAGAATTTCCAAAAAATCCCGAGATGAGATGTAAGGGTTTGATTAGGCTCATCTGCTTTTCATAGCCCACCCGAGAATTTCTGGCCCTAATGTTAAGGGGTAACTGTTTCAGTGCACCTTTCTTTTTAACATATGAGATGTTTCAGGTGCAATTAATTTTGTTTGCAATTATGCTAATTGAGGTTCCAAGATCCTCATATCTGAATATAATTAGGTGATCAGGAGCCTTAAATGATGCATTTTCATGCTTCCTCCTCATATGCACATATACCTACCCTGTTTTTCTGCCTGTACTTTGAAAAATCTAATTTCTGAGATTTCTGTGGACTTCTGGGTCACTCAGAAAGCCACAGTCTGAGCCATGTTTACAGGCCCAGAATTCTGCAGAAGCAAAATCTGTATGACAGAAGCAGCAGAAATACCTGTGGAATGGTGAAAGCATCAGAAAATTACAGGTTGCAGAGCATTTCACGGAAGAAGAGACCAAAGGTTTAAAGGCACAAAGTCTTATCAACTCACATAGAAACACCAAAAGAAGAGGAAGGGAGGGTATTTGTTGAGAGCTTGTGGTGACGTGAGTAGCATATATCTAAAAAGATATCAGACTTTCTCCAAATATTTTAAATTTTGGATACATCTCTGAGCATCCTGCTGGTACAAGTGACATCTTCATATTAATTCAAATTAATTTGTGTTTGTGGAGGATAGCTAATGAGCTGATAAGTAAAGCACTGGTGCAGTTTTGGGTGCATTGATTCCTTAAGCCCCACTGGACCCCTACAGCATGGCCCCAGACCAGACTGCAGGCCCTGACTGGGGCTGCCATGGGACAGCAGGAGGGTGGGACCCTGGTGGGGCTGGTCAGGGCCGGGGAGGCTCAGTGGTGACCTCTGGACCCTGCTGGGAGTGTACCTGGGAGCCAGCAGGACCTCAGCAGGAATACAGTCTCCGAGGAGGATTTCTTTCTCCACCCAGACTGCCCGTGGCCACCTGATTTTACCGCCCTTCAAGTCAGGACTGTGCTTCCCTTCATGCTCTGCTAATTATTCTGCAGTGCCCTAGGGATCCTCACTTATTACTTCACTGTCCAGACAGGTCACGACATCCCACAAAACCTTAAGAACAATATGGCTGCTTTGCTTCCTCCCTCAGCTGCAGAGAGATCCTCAGCAGTGGAACAGCAATAAGCAAGAGGAGGGTGGGAAGCTCTATGCAGGCTAAATGCTTTTATGCTTACATTTCCTGTTGACTACCTGCAGCAGAGCACTGCAAAGCAATTTGCTGATATTGTGGTTCCACAAGGTGGATGAATCTACTGTGCCTGACACCAGGCATAGCTGAAGGACGAAACAGGCTGAGCTCAGACAGGCTTCTTCTGATGGCACTCACTCATTACACAGCAATCGTGACCCTGCAGCAGCAGACACCACTTGTCCACCTTTTTGTTTTGTCCTCCTACCCCCACCCCAAATGATTATCGCCCTTGACTGAGTGCATCACCCTACATCAGACTCCCTCCCAAAGGGCTGCAGCTGAGATTTCTCAGCTTCCTTTCTTGGTTTCACCTCTTCCTTCTCAGTCCAGAAAGGCCCCCCCAGTCAGACATGGACTAGCGGAGTAGAAGAGAAGCAGTATGTCTGTGTATGAAAGATTTGCCCATGTCAGGCAATTCCATGGAAGAAATGTCAGAGACTGGCATTTCTGACCCCACAGCCTTGAGAGAGGAGAGCTTTCCTAATGGGGAGGTGGTGGTCCTCTTTTCCACCTCCACCCAGGACAAATCAGCAGACTCTGTAACATCTGTAAACTGGTTTTTAAAGTAGGGAAAAAGAAAACCCTGAAGATCTATATATTTCCCCTGCTACATTGGTAGGCAGTGGGAAAAGAGAAAACAAGAAGAACAAAGCCTTATGGTAAGTAAAGTTTATAGTCAAGATATTAAAATACAGAAGGTATGAAAATAAATAACATTTTCTTTGTATTTTATATGCAGTTCAATGTGTAGTGTCACCTTAAAAAGGTTAGAATGTATTAGCTTTGTTTTAAAAAGCTTATGTTATAACTAAGGGGAAGAATATGCCTACGGAAGAATATAAGAAACTAAAATCCATAGTGCCATGTACAAGCTAAGTGTTGTTTCATATTTAGCATTGTATTCAGCCTTTATCAATTCTGGCTGAAATGTATGTACTACTGGTTGGCAAGTAGGAAATAATAAAGAAATTAAGAAAATATTTCAGAAAAAAAAAAGGGAAGAGCTCTTTTCCTTGGGGAAAATATTAATACAAAAAAGGCAAAAGATGTATACTAAAATGATGAACATCAGCAAGGCACTCAAGAAGTATTCTTTGACCTTTCTTGTAAATGTAAGAGCAATGAATCAATTAAATAAACCTGTCATTCCAAGGTAAGACAAAGAAATAGCCTTCACTCTAAGCAAAATGAGTCAGCAGAACTTGTTGCGTCCTGCTAATATATAAATGCCACTGAAAATATGCTGTGTTTAAGCATAGAAAACTGCTTATTGCAGGATTGTTTCTTCTAAAACATTTGATATTTCTGCAGTAAGAGGCTTTTCACAAGATGGACTACCAGTCTGATCTAACGTATTTGCAATCTGGTATTCTGAGGTATTTTAGGACCTACGTGGTCTGAAAGTTAAAAACCTCGTGGATGTGCCTAGGGGTTGCCAGGGGAGAGATCACCCAAGGGTTTAACCTTGCCCAGCGTGCCTAACCAGCTCAGTACAAGACACGGTTTCTGCTCCCCACCCCCCCATGCCTGACAAGCTTCACAGGTAGGAGGACAATAGGTGAGTAGTGAGTGTACAATTAGCAGCACCAAATGATGAGCAATAGAGAGATTTTGCTATGTTTCTAGCATAAGTACAGTGCAACTAATTACAAGTACAGAAGTGGTACAAGTATTTAAGAGATGGTTTATTTGCAACATGTGTAAGAAGACAGTTGCACAGCTGTGAGTGTCCCTAATACTACCAGGTGGTTACCATCCTCTTCCCTCTTCTGGTAACTCCATAGCAGAAGCATAGGGATGAACTGCACCCACAAAGCCGTGTGAAGCAAAAGGCCTGTGAAGGGAACAGGAAGTAAGTCAAATGTAGTTGAACAAAACAGTTTTTCAGGGTTCGGATGTTTGTGACAAAGATACGTGGAACAAAGATGGAGGAAACTAGTCCAGCAGTTGCATACATCTTTGTCACTTCCTGCTCAATTGCTTGCGCCCCAGGACATGTCACATAGGAGTATCCACACAACTCTGCACATCCTCTGTCTACATATCACTGGATCCACCAAGTGGTAAAACCCTATTTTTGATGTGTTTGAGTAACCAGACAAAGAGTTTTGGCAGAAAGATGGTGGTTCTGTGAGACAGCCTGAAATGGCAGGGCCTGAGATTCAGGCTGGTGAGGAAGGAATGTCAGGACAAACAGCATCTTCAAACTGATCAAATTCCTCAGACTTTAAACCCAACCCAGAGGCTGCAGCTTCGCTCTTTACCCAGGTACAATATTCAAGTTGTTATTGATGTTTGCAAAAGGGCCACAACCTATTTGTCTCTTCAAAACCTCTCATTTCCCTGTATTTGCCTTCACTAATGTGTGGTAAATGTGGCATGGTAAAAGCACATAGAGCCTGTAAAACATACTTCCCTTTCAGCCTTCACATTTGTAGTCTATGGAGGATTTAGGCCTTATCACCCACTCACTGGAGTCACACGTGAATGCACGACAGAGATTTGTCATTCAGTTAACCATTAACTGAAAACCCTTGTGAACCTGGACACCAAAATTTGTGGCTTTTACAGCTTAGTCATCATCCACCTTGAAGGAAGCGAGGGGGACCTATAAATCACTCCAATTAATCACCCCCTCCCCCTAAAAAATGTAGTCAAAGCACTCCAGAAATAAAACCATATGGCACAGTCATGTCAGATCTGTTTATATAAGCTGTTCCTAGAAACAGCAGTAGTGTAATACCAGATTTCCATATACTGAATCAATATTTGAGAGTTTGAGACCAGATGTTTTATAAGATGCCATTAAGTGAGCAGAGCACATTAGCAGGTTCAAAACAGGCTGTGGAGGGCTCCGCAGACCCTGTGCCTCCACTTGCATTCCTCAGTCTCACAGCACCAACATGCACTCTCCGAGTCCCTTTGATTGGATTCAGCAGACCCAAACAGATTGTGACTATCGTGCCTTGTTTTTTCTCGAAGAGTTTTATACATTTAGGACCAGCAATAACAAACTAATGAACTGCTTCTTTATTTGAATAACAGCTCCTGGTGGATGTGCTCATTGGGTTACACAGGCTTTCAGAGGTCTCATTTTTGCATTGCATTGTTTCTAGGTTGCGATGCGATGGCTTTAGCCGTACATTAATGAACACCTGCATGGTTGGTGACATTTGTCTGTCATTCTGCTTAAGACAGAAAATCATAGGCTGTGCTGACTGTCTTACCATGCGGTTTGTGCAATCGTAGATGTGAGGTTTAAAATACAAGGTATAAGATTTTTACTGCATTCTTATCACTACAGGGTTTAGCTTGTTTACTAAGAAAATACCAGATGTGGAGTCACAATTATATAGAAATTATTCTGTGTGCTGTAACTCAATTGTGTTATATTGTATATGACGGTATGTATTTTTGCATTATTCAGAATTTTAAGCCACTATCTGAAAAACAGAATGTTTTGCAGTCTACTGATGAATTTGTATCTTCCTAAAATGCGATGCTTTGTACGAACAAAATCCAAGTTACCTATATCTATCCTTTCCCTGTGCAGCAGGCTGGAGTCATTCAGAGAGAGCAAATGTTAACTCTTTCAGTATTTTTCTCAGGGAGAAGCAAACTTAATGTCTACCAGCAGCTCTTCAAAGCTCTCAGGCTGCTAGATGATGGATGACATAAGTATAACTTTCTGGTTTGGTTTTTCCCACTCTCCGTTGCCTACTCCCAAGTCAGCTGTAGCCTGCTACTTGAAGAAGAATATTGGAGCCTCTTGTTATACAGGTAGATTTGTTGCTTCCAATCTGTTTGATGATATACTGTGTCAGTGCTCTGTATTATTATTAATAATAATTAATATATAATAATACTTAATTATTAACCTGTAATTAATTTCAGCAAATTATCACCATGTTTATGACAGCTTCCCTATGTGAACAGAGATTTCTTTGGAAGACAGTTAATTCTAGTGGCCAGAATATGGATTTGAATGGACAGTTACTCAAATTTTGCTTGTTTGTGTCTGTTTCGATAAATCATTTGAAAAGTGGATGCAAAGACTGAGAACTAAAATGACTTGTTATGCCTGGAAAAGTGTGGTCAGGTGTCTCTTTAGGCTCTATATATCAAGAAAATACTCCTCGCCTTCAACATTAGCTGGAGACTGAGGTTAAACCTGACTTTCAATTTTACATAGTAATCAGTCTAAAGTTTGCCAGACCACTCTAATGCCTCAGTGCCATCTTTCTGGTACCTGATTGCTTTCTAGCGTTCTTCCCTGTAACACTAATGCGGACCTAATTGCACCTTTGGAAAATTCTGCAAGAAAAGAAGTGGCATAGGGGCTTCTGGTGATGCACGCAATGCTCTGTAGTTCCCAGCCAGCACTCTAGGGGCAACAAAGTTAACACCACTAAGAGCATTTTATTAAATCAGAATAAGACCTAGTACATGTGGGATCCAACAACATGCATTTTTACAAAGTAATTTCCTAGAGTTGAACTGCAATCAATGTCTCTTTGTTATTTCTTTTCTTTGTGAAGAAAACGTTATTTATCCATCACTATATCTTCAGATGAGAGACTGAATAATATTTCAGTTATAGCCAGCTGGCACCATTTAGTAGGATGCTTTTCCTGCAGATTTACTATGATAATCAAATAGTTTTGTTATTTTGTGAGATATTAGAAACTCCTTGTGAAATCACTTAATGTTTCTTTCCTTTATAGGTCTTTTTGGAGTGGTATTACAGCACTGAATGAAAATAAAACTTAATGGTCAGTGGTTCATATGGTACTCAGATGTCACAACAATAATACTGCACAAGTATCAGAATAAAATAAAACATGAGACCTGAGAAATTTGCCTTTTTCAAAAGATAAAAATGTACAAGGAATGTGTCTATTCACCTTGTTTTTAATAGAACTTAAACTTTAATTTTTATTTCAGTAAATATTCCAGGGTTTGGGAAAAAATAACTTTTTCATGAAAATATAATGTCATTTGTATTCAGTCTCTCTCATCTTCCCCCTCATGAAACCCAGACCATCATAGTTCCATTTCAGGCAGGTCTTGTTATACAGTCCTCAGTAAAGAGACCGTTTTGTGTGTTTTATCACATTCCACTGCAGAATCTTGATGGAAATTTTGCTGGGATAGAAACTAGATGCCAATAATATTGTAGGGAATTGACAGTTATTCAAATATCATTGGAAATCAGAATCTTTTTTTTGGCTCTGCGTCAGGTACATAGCAGCATGATTACTGTGTCTGTTGACAGAAGATGTATTGTCTGATCAGCAATGCAGAATAGGCAACAGATTGAACAACTATTTCATTTGTTGGCATGTTACAATACTCTAATAAATCTGAAATTAAATATTCCGATTTAAAAAAAAAAATTAAAAAGAAGGCATTTAATTTCAAGTCAGTTGAATTTTTAGGCAATTTTATTATATTTCATATATTCTCCCATTCTCTTCTGTGACCAAAAATGCACCATTTTTGCATCTGTGACCATGATGCACCAAGCCTCCTCTTATTAAAACTAAGGCAGTCCCTCACAGGGGTTCTACAACACTCTGTCTTGGAAGTCCTGATCCAGAATCAACCTATATTTTAATAAAGAAACAGGTTTTAAGGAACCTGGGCCAGGCCCTAATTAAGAGATTGTTTCCGAAATGGAAGGGTACAGATATATTTTGATCACAATAAAATACTTCAACATGGTGATTAAGTCACTTTCAATTCTAAACTGACAAAGTGCTTTTTCTGTGAAAAGTTTTGTCAACTGGTAGTCCCAATTAGCCTGAAAAGCAATGTCAAAAGATCAGAATTACGTATGGGACAGAAACTCAAATTTTTAAAAAAACGTGTAAATTTAATATATTTTAAGTTCTGGCACCTTTGTGACTTAAAATGTACATTTCACCAGTGGAAAAAACTGGGATTTTCAATGGAGAATTCTAGTTTTTTGTGGGCACTGAAAAAGAATCACTGTCTTTCTCAGTAAAATTCTCCCAGTTTATTAATGATAAATTTTGATAAGACCTTATTAGAAGTTGAGACTGCTGTTAATGTGATATATTGTGCGACTGAGCAACGCGAATATCAGCTTTTAACTTAGAACCATTGAGTAACACCCTGGCTGGTCGTTTCAAGTTTTTTCTCCTACAGTGAATTAATTCTTTCATGTACACAGAGATACACAGGCAAGTGTTTGTCTGTACATGTAAAACTTTTTCATTTCAAACATACTTTCTGCCTAGGCACGCTTTTTAAGGCAAAAAGCTGAAGATGCATGTGTTCATTTGCAGGAAACTTTACTGCTTTAATGATGTATTTTTGTATCATGTAGCAATCTAAATGTGACTGTTGCATATCATTAACAATTAATCTGCAGCATTGTTTTGACCAAAATATCACAGAATGAATGTTATTGAATCATGAGCTCAATTAGATATGAATGAAAGAAATCACACTTGCTGTGCTTAACTAAATATAGAAATAAAACCCGAGTACTTACCATTTAAAGCATCTACTAAAATTTATTTTATCTTCTTGCCAGGAAATATGTCATATCCTGCCTGTGATAACTTCACCTTATTAAGCTCTGAATGAGCCATATTTTAATAAAATTGTCTTCTAAGCAACTTCTGTGGCTCTCTATTCTCCTCATGTCAGCAGCAAAATCTCCTGGGAGAGATCCAGTCATTTCTTCTCTTTATTAGGATTTACTATTAAAAGCCAATGTAACATTGGAACATACTGAACAGGTTTGAGATCCCTGACATATCTGATTTACGAATGGGAATGCACAAAAGTACATTTCCATTCATTTTTCTTGAGATTAATCTGGTCATGAAAAAAAGTTTTCAAATCCATAGGAGTTTAGCTGTTGAATTTCATTTCACAGTCATAGTATAATTAAGGTTGGAAAGGATCTCAAGATGTCATTCCTTCAAACTACGTTTATCTAAGTTTTTTGTGCTTAGTTGGAAAAAAAAAGTTGGTTACAGTCCATTTCAGCATTCATCCTTTGCTGTATGGGCTTTTACTGGATCCAGTAAAAGCTTCCGTTCTGAAAGGAACTAAAAAGATAATTTAAAAAAATGTAATTAAGCTGCTAATAATTACTGTAAAATGTTTATTGAACAAAAACACTCATCTCTAGCCAACAATATACTCTGGTTGTTCAGGCCAACAGGGTCATCTGAAAATATAAAAAGATTTCGCCTTCATCTGTGGATTTGAAATGGATATCTTTTGTGCCTCCTTTTTATATTTTCAAGAAGTACAAAGACAAAATAAATACACTGACTGGAAGAATGAATCAGAAGTTTATATTTGGATTTGATTACACACCTGGTGATTAACTACTTGTTGTCTACTGACTATCAGATTTCCTTTCTAAATCTACAGCCAGCAAAAGAATAGTGGTTTTTGTTTGCCTTAAAATGCAATTGTAAAATAGTAAGACATTTTCTTTGCCTCTGACATAATTTTTATTTTATTGCTCCCTCTTTCATAGTAACAGGGAAAGGTAAGTAGTGCTTGTAGATGTACTTCACAATAGGTGAATGGACTTCTTAAGAACACAACTACTTAAAAATGAATGATGCCCAGCACGTTGACAGTAGGCAGTCTTAGAGAGGTGTGTTTCCAAATGCTTACCTCAAAATTAAACTGTGAACTGTGTTGCAGTTTTAATTTCACAGCCACCAATGTTAACCAACATCTTGACCTGTAGACCAACTCTTTAAGGGTGGCAACCAAAAGTGAGAACACCCATTTTTTGTTCAACAGACTCAAGGCTGGACCTTACATTTTTGTTTGTTGACTGTTTTGTGGAGGGTTTTTTCAGAACAGTATGGCATGCTTGGAAACTCCTCTGGCCTGGACAGCAATAAAAATCTTTTTTTGTGAACGTTGATGCCTCACAGGAACCTCTTTTATATAGAAAGTACTACAAAATTGCATATTCTGCATCAGTTGTGGCTTTTTAGTACAAGGTAGAGACATCTGTCCAGGTAAGCATAGGAATATCTGATTCTACCATTTGGCTAGGGAGTGAACTAGATGAACTTCCAGAGTCTTTTCCAACCTTATATTGCCATAAATTTATTATCTGAATTCTCTGCAAGTACAATCAAAACCAGTGCTTCTTGGCCATATGCTTGATAAATTACACATCAAGTATAAAACATGTATATTATTTTGCCAGGAAAATATTTTTTCTCTATTGTGAGATGACAGTGAATTGAAAATTATGAGTGGTAAAACCCTGTAGTAGTGAGAAAAGATGTCACAAAACTGCTTCTACATCTAAAAGTATTAGTATGGTCTCTTTATTCCTCTGACTTATTCTTATGATAATCCATAGCTTTAGGAAAATAGGCAATTATTGACACATCCTTATTTGGTGAAAGATCTGTTTTGGAGTGCTGGAATGTCATAGTAGAAAATTTCATTTCAAAATTCAGAAGTTTTGTTTTGAATATTATTTTATGCCTTTTTATAGTTTTATATTTTGTGTGTATCAAGTGATATTAGCGATCTGTGATGTGCAGACTGTCCCATACTGCAAAGACACGATACTTTGAGATGAGAAACACATTTTCATCTATTTGAAGCAGCAGTCATTCTGCTGCTAAAAGTAGTTTGATATATTGCATTTATATCTTGGTCTGGCCTGTAAGTAGTACTACTGTGGCTTTAGTGCGGTTCTTGAGAATATTACAAGGTCCTATTATAATTGCGTACTAATGGTAAATAAGCTTCAGCATCCAAAATCATTGTAATTATTTGAGATAGGAAGCTGTTCAGATGATTTTGGAAATGAAATGCAGACATATATCATCTTTTGGTGATAGTCTGTTCCATGGTGAAGAGTGGCTTACAGAAGAATATTGTGAGTAATACATATCAGGTTATGGTGCAGTTAGTTTAAGGACTGAGCCAAAATTATGAGAATGATTAGGGATATGTCTCTGGATTAGATTATTGGCATACTCCTCAGCCACCTGAACGCTGACTTTCATTTGGAAAAGTTTAGCAAGGGAGTGGGAGAAAGTTATTGCAGGTAGCATGAATGACCAGAGATGCACAGGCTTGGAATGAAAGTGCAAGTGAGCAAAATTCACAGTGAATACTTTTGAATCATCCTCTAAAGGTTACACAATCCAAGTCACACTCTTAGTTAGGTGAAAGTCAGGATTCGTAATTGAAATTATCCCTGCTTTTAAGAGATGAGAATTTTTGACTGTAGAGTGTGCTACACTGATTTTTGGTACTGATAGCTGTTTTCCCAGATTGCCTGTGTTTCTACAAAGACATGTCCATTGTCACATCAGGGACAAGTAGGTGCTTTGGTGTCCCTTTTCAGTCCACACAAAGAAATCTCTGGTGATCTCAACAGCCAGTTTTGTTAGTAGCCTCTCTTCAATTCAAGTTCTGTTATTCACAAGCAGGAATTCATATACACATGTATATATAAACCTGGTAGGGAGCAATGTTTTGTTTCAAAGGTTTTTTTGCTTCCAATGTATATTATTATAAAGTGTATTCTGACACATCTATTCCTTTTAAGGCAATAACTACCCTGCAACTTTTACTTGTTTTTACTTTCCTGAGAGTTAAAATGTTTACTTTGTGAGTTCTAGGAATAAACTATATTATGAAGTGTTTTGAGAATATTGAAATGAAAAACTTTAGGCTACTGCACATTATTAAGAAAAAAAAAAAATCCTAGAATTCACTTTGAACCTAAGTTAATTTAAAAAAACCCCAAAACTTAGAAATTCTGTAAATCAAAAATGCAAATTCTCAAGGGGTAAAAAAAAATACACTGTATTTCTCAAGAGAGAAACCAAACAATTCGGTCTTGTACTTGTCAGCTGTCTGAATGTTCAAAGCTGTAAGATTTAGAGAGAAAATAACTCTTATTTTAAGCCACACCTTTTCAGGTTTTTAAAAATTCTTCCATCTTATATCCTTTATAGAAACATAACTGTGCTTCACTTGACAATTCCTGTTTGAAGTTCACTTTGATATTATTGACCACACATATAAATTCAGAATGAAATGTTAGGGCAGAAAGCTAACATGTATGGTCCCTTCTAGTAATAGTTGATGGTTTATTAAAGCTAAGAATCTTTGTGCTGTTTTGTCATAAAATTTGCTTCAATGCAGATAAGAAAAAACCCTTGTGTTTCAAAACTTTAATTTTCTCTACTTTGTTTGCAGCTTGGTGTATGTGCTGCATATGTTCTTCAGTTAAACGTAGTCAAAGAGATCACAACTTCATATTAAGAAATGCTTTGAATTTCTCCATGTCTTGCTTTGAGGAAGTCCTCTTTTTTAAAAAATCAAGTTTGTCTTGTACTTTAATCCTTAATTAAGAATTACTTAAATACATCCTTTTATGGCCATGCCTTTTTATGCCAACTCTTAACTGAAGATCAAGATAAGGAAGTGTGCACATTTGTGCCACTATAGCTAGTATGGTTTTTTTAAAACTCTGTCCTGTTTGACTTCTGTGTTAAACAATGACCATTCCTTACAAAGTAAATAAATAATTTTTCTGGAAAAGTAACATTCAGGAACAGACTTGTTTCTTTCCTGAACTCCTTTCATATACTGTATAATCCCACTTCGTCCTCAGCTGAGAATTCATTGTCTTTCATCATTGTCTTCACGACAATGAACTAAAAGGAAAAATGTAATAGTGAAAAGATACTGATACTGAATCTTATACTATAACATCATTGTTTCCGTAGTGTCCTGGCCTACAAGACTGGAGAAAGCTTCCCTGACTCTTAGCTCAGGTATGTGTAATTTTACTTTATAGCTGGTAGAAAAAGTCCCTGACTTATTCCAACTGTTTCCTGAATTTAATTTATGATCACAATTGGAAACAGATTACTGGGATTGATGAATTCCTTTATCTAACTGAGGATGGATGGATGTTCTTTCTTTTAAAGGTTCTGCTCAGCCCAGGACTCGCAGTGAATGGAAGCTGCTGAAATTCAATATCTGAATCTCTTCTTTTTCCCCCTCCAAATACCTATGGATGTGTGTTTTTTGTAAGCTATGACTCTGATCAAAATAGTAAACATAACAGTCCATCTAATTTCCTGTGATATTAAAAAGTTCAAAGGAAGAAAAGAAGTTAGATTTAACATATGCAGTAATGTTTTCTCTGTACCAGCCTGTCTGAAGTTTTACAGAACTACTTTGTGATGCATGAATGGCATGGAAAATCTTATGGCCAAATATACAAAATTGATTAATTGTAATAATAAAGCTTCTGGCAGTTTCCATTGTAAAAATTAGAGGTTTCACCAAAATTTGAAGAAGTTACAAATCCCAAAATCAGATTTTTATTTCACCAAGTGCTACATAATTGTCTCTTTAGCCCTTCATTTAAATTTGAGCAATATTTTATATATGCTTCTCATTTAAGACCTTTTTGACTTACTAAATCTGTATTAACAAATACATTTCTGTCCTGTAAAAAAACCTATTTTTTCCCAATATCTACCACCATTTAATTCATATGAGAATGCTGCAATATTTTTTTTCTGTTTTTCCCCTATTAAAAAAGACTGTTGTCTGTGTTAAAAAAATACTGCAGGTAGTGAGGGAAAGTAATGCCTTTTGCATCCACAGATATCCCTATTTTTCTCATCTAAAATGACACTGACTACTCAATAGTGAGTGGTCCTAAGCAGCATGCAATAGATAGTATGATTTATTTCGTTCTTCAAAAAATAAACTAAGATTCAAAAATGTGTTCAAAAATTGGGACCAGAAGACTTTAAAAATTATTTTTAAATTGTTTTATCTGAAGCCATTATTTTTTCATGTCAGAAAGAAATTTTCCAGTTAGCAAATCCTTTCTTGAAAGTTTGGCTTACCTATAAGAAATTATATTTGGTTAGTTCACACTTCTGAGTTATTCGTCTGCAAATTTTAACCTTGTATAGTCGTGCACATGACAATCTAGGAAGTAGGTCAGAATCAGTGGGACAATGTTTTTCACTTCACCAGAACAAGGACCCAGAGTTCAGTTAGCATTAATCAAGTCAAAACAGTAGCAATGAATCAAGGTTATAACCCTGTTTTTTCTTGAATGCTGAAATACCTAATTTTGCAGAAAAGCAGTATATATTTTAAGCACCTCATGGTGCCTACAGAAAAACTAGGCAAACCACTGAAGGCATCCTGGGCAAAGTGGATCTGAATGAATCTGAACAAAATATAGATATAGAATCATAGAATGGTTTAGGTTGGAAAGGACCTTGAAGATCATCGAGTTCCAACCCCCCTGCCATAGGCAGGGACACCTCCCACTAGACCAGGTTGCCCAAGGCCC